>OZ008371.1:42183904-42758904 GCA_963931995.1 Phaonia tiefii
ACGTATATTGCTTTTAGTTGTCTGGTATTCAACATGCACTAAAGATGTCTAAAATATATTAGAACGTCAGCTGGGAATGCCAAAATGACTTGTTGGTCATAATGTAAACTTTTCAAGTATGCAAAAACTAATTCACCAAATGTTGTACCACAGTAGGCTTTAGGTTTTATTCAGCAGGTTGTTAATAGTCGCTTAGTGGTGTTTGTAAGTAGCTAAATAGAATGTTCCTTCTAAGCTTTTGAAAATAGTCTGAACAAAAAATTGTTAAAGTATATAAACGACTTCTATTCCAGTCAAAGACAACTTAAAGTATGCAACATTTCTACACCACAATTGTATATTAGAGATATACATACGTATTACTTTTTGGTTCTGATCCACCATGCACAGGGTGATTTGAAAAATGAATGGAAAATCATCTTGTTTTGATAACCTGTCTTCTGAATGTGTCAGGTTACCAAAGAATTGTTAAGCAACAAAGAATTTTGTATTTGTTACCTAAAAATAGACTTTAATTTGTATGTGTATGCCATTAATTAGATAGTGGCGCTTTTATGTAGGCAACAGTTTACGAACCCTTTACCGGTATTTCAAATTATTAATTCAATTGCTACTTCAGTCACTTCAGTCGGCTGTGGTTCATCACGCTGTTTAGGATTTCAAATATTAATGGAAAGTCAGTTCAAAGAACAAGTTCATGAAATGTTGCCTCAAAGTTTACTTTACATTTTATTTATCTGAGTAGAATTTGATGCCTTAAAGATCTGCAAATGGGCAACACTTTAAAGCGTGGTTCTATATTTCACGCTAAACTAATTTTTCGATGACATTGTATAGGGAACCGCTTAAAATCGCTTAGTATGTCGCCGAAAATTAGTTTAGCAGGATATAAGAAAAAATACAGTAAAGTTGCTACTACAGCCACAGGCATCTAAAAGTATGCCACACACTTCACTAATGTATTCAGCTAAAGAAATTTCTTTCTCTTAAGCCCGGTATTCAGTTTTTATGAAATTTTTGTTTCCATAAGAAGTACGTGTATAAAAAATAACGAGAATTTCAAGAACCGAAAATTTCACTCACTTTTCATTTGCTTGGAACTCAGTTCTTCGCGAAAATTTCGTAGGCAAAATCCATTACAGGGTTGTTACGCCAAACAAAGTTACTTCGTACGAAATCAAATGTATGATAACTGTTTGAGGCCGAAAGTTTAACATTTCGATTATTTTAACAAACAAAAGTAACAAAAGTAAAAATAAAATGGAGCACGAAGGGGAATTATTAATGAAATATTTGCCAGGTAAATAAGAGATATGATATAATTTTCTGCAGCAAAATTTTCCGTTCAGAGATAATTGACAACATTTCTTACGAAAATTTCGGAAGAACAGATTACGGGGCCTTATCCATGATTCATCACACATTGAGGGAAATTGAAAAATATTATAATACAAGTGTGGATTGCTGGAAAACTATATTGACTTGCTAAACCATCAACGTTAGAGCAACTAGATCAGCGGTGCAATGAGAACAACCCCGTTAAGGGATATGGAGACTGTTTTATATATCCAGCCAATTGAGATCAGGGTTAAATACGAGGCTGCTTTTGTGACAAAACTCCTACAGGCAATAGGAGAATGGATCAACAGGGATCACAATTCGATGCACCAACGAATAATTGAGGCCTTGACCGGTTACATGCAAGACGCAAGTGAATTCGACCGAATATCCGAATTAAGGTGAACTTGTAACTATGGCGCCATCTACGGACAGTTTGCAGGACGGGAACCTGGCACAGACGCCTATTGGAACCTGCTGTTATACGGATGGCTCAAAGCTAGGGTAAAGAAATATCTAGGATTTTTCATTAAAACTCCGGCGACCGAAACCTACCTACGCCACCCGAATCACAATACAAACTTTCAAGCAGAAGGTCGATCGATTACGTAAATTAAATGCTGGAGAACACTAGAGCCCAACGGACGTGAATTTCTTCACGGATAGCCAGATTGCAATTAAGGTAATATCATCTGGAACTGTCAAATAGGTCCTTGACTGCAAAAAGATGATTCACGCACGGCAGGCTTAACATCATTTGGATGCCGGGACACAAAGGGGTTATCGGTAATGAGCGTGCGAACATTCTGGCACCAAAATCAGAAAACTTCATACAATGAGCCTGGAGAGCCCGAAACTTTTCGGGGCGACAAAACCTTAGATGAGCCCATGAGCTACATCGATCCACAGAGCCCTGTGGAATCAAGAAACAGTGGGTAGGGTGGCAAGAATCCTATGTGGAGACCCCAATGGGCTGAAAACAAAAGACTTGCTGAAACTGGGAAAGTTTGAAATGAACACGATCGAGTCTTAAAGGGGCACTCAGTCTTATGAGCCCACCTAAATATATCCTATTGGGCAAGTGTCAAATTATAAATGCAGGGTGTGCAGGGAGGACGATGGAGCATTTTCTGTGTCAATACCCGACTTCCACACAAGCCAGGTTCAGGTACCTTTCGGACAGTACAATACCAGACTTAACCAATCTTATGGGAATAGACTGGAACTTGTGCATAACATCGAATTGCTATGAGGGTTAAATGACTTAGTAGGGCAAATTAAGATCGTACAACAGGTCGACTCAGCGGCTTAAGTAGATGTCTTAGGATATGGGGCGGATCTGAGAGTCATTTCTCTATAGTACCCCTCTTTTTCGAACTAACTAATACATAAAATGTAGCCTCAAAGTAATCTGTAGTTTACAAGCACCTGATTATTATTAGTGTATACTTATATAACAACAGTTTAGTTGGCAGTAAAAGTTCGAATAATAATTTGCGTATGCGCCAAAGTATAAAATACGATGCTAGACAAAGCCGAGCGAAAGCAGGCAACACTTTTGCGCTATGATCGTTCCTAACATTTACCTCAAAATGAAATTGGAATGTTAAACCCAAGGTAGTGGTGTCTTTTATTGCTTGATAACCTAATGTTAATTACGCCTAAAGGTATGCCATCGTTGTAAGTTGAAAAGCTACCTCCACCAGCTCGCCACGTATGTTTGATGATATTGCAAGAACATTCTGACAGATGGCATGTCACCATTTATAATTAAGTTGATGTCGAAATCCAGAACAATCGAGAACGGACTGCGCTACTACGAGATGGTTCTGGAAATGACTGAAGTTATATAAATAGTCGATTTGTATCGAAACTAAGGTCTGTCTCATTTAAACACATAAATCGTTTTGTAATAGAGTTATCGAAGTAGGATTACTGTTAAGTTTGTACAGTACAATAAAATAAAATATAGCTTTGTATAAGGATAAAATATCAAAACTAAATTGCTCCTTTTCAAATTTTGGAGTTTCCTAAATATATTATTGGAAAATTTTTGAATCCTGTACTTATACAAAGCAATGACTAATCTTGTCGTCTATAAAAATGCAACAGCATTTCGGGTGTTCGTACATTATTCGTACATTGTTGCATTCCTAAAAATCGATTTTTTCAAAGTGTGCAAAAACACAAACAGTGGAAGGGTCAAGTTTTGAAAAGAACCTCCTCAATTGTCATATAAATAATTTGCCCTATGTATGTACCTGTCGTCTTTGGATTTTAAGTTAATTCACATAGCTTAAGTATAAAAAGGGGTTATGTCAGGCCAGAGCTACAACTCTATTGAGCTTTTTCAACAGCAAATTTGGTTCTAGGCGCCGCAACTACCAGGACTTTCTTTGGATCTATGCTGTTTTTTCCACTTTCTTTTGAAATCTCTATAAGTCTTTTCGGGCTTTGGAAGCATTGCAACATTTGGATTTATTTATTGTAAATATTTAAATTATATTAATGTTACTAGTAAAAATATATACATCCATTTTGTTCAATATCTAAATCCGTGTATGTTTAATTGATTTTATAATACAATATATCCTCCGCTCATCGTTACTAGGCCCTTAACTCCACCTAATGAATGTGTATGAATTTCACCTTCTCTGTAAAATTTAATTAATACTTGTGGTATCATATTTCCTAAGCACTCATGTTTGCCTATTTATATAAAATTACAGATATTTACTCATTTGCATCAAAGCATTTAAAAGTATGCAACAATGTAATTGCACATTGAAGTGCCTCAAAGTAGGCAATTCATTACCTATATTAAAATCAAGAGATAATTTACATAATTCATGTGCAAGTCCACTACTATTTACCTTCTACCAGCAACGATAAAGTTTGCGTTTACGAGTACATGCAGTATTTGCAAGATGAAGGATTCCAGACCATCAATTGGTACTTAATTTCTAAAATTATCTTCTCAAACCAAAGGAGACAAGATTTTAAATTCAGACTGACATTTTGAAGATGTTTTTAACGTGGTTTTGGCGAGGGCTGAGGTAAGCTCAGTCAGGTCCAGAGTAGTTCGTTACGATCCACCAAACTTTTCGAAATAAGAATACTTTACCCTTTTCAGGGGTTTGGAAATCAGATTCTTTATTAATCGTTAATTTACAAAGTAATTTCATTTACAGAAATAACATCGACTGAGTCACTCGTTGAGAAACTCATCTTAGCTTGAGAACACTTGTCTTGGCTTGGCAACACTCTTGCGGGAATTCTTGTATTGGCTTGGCAACACTCTTCCGGGAATACTTGTCTTGGCTTGGCAACACTCTTCTGGGGCTACTTGTCTTGGCTTGATAGCACTCTTCTGGGGCCACTTGCCCTGGCTTGACAACACTCATCTGGTAACACCAGTTTATGATGGTACACTCGTTAGGGGCCCTTTGCGTTCTGGCCGATTTAAGATGATCGGGGACTTAGTGTGTTGCACACGCGATTATTCAGATTTGCTGGGTAGATCGGAATCAGCAATGCGGGTTACTGGCTAGGCACGCGCTTTAAATGTCTGGTGAGAATAGTTCTGGATCGGATATTATTGGTTAAATTATATAGGTACAGTAAGCCGAAGCCGCTAGGGTGGAATGATCAGCCGAAGCTGCTATGTATAAATAGTCAGCTGACGCCGCCATGTAGGAATAGTCAGAAAAAGCCGCTATGTAGGAATAGTCAGCCGAAGCAGCTGTGTGGGAATAGTCAGCCGAAGCCGCTATGTAGAAATAGTCAGCCGAAGCTGCTATGTTGAAATAGTCAGCCAGAGCCACTATGTAAAAATAGTCAGCCAAAGCTGCTATCTAGAAATAGTCAGCCAAAGCCGCTATGTGGGAATAATCAGCCGAGGTCGCTATGTAAAAAAAGTCAAATGAAGCCGCTATGTAGAAAGCCGATGCCGATATGTAGTAATATTCAGCCGAAGCCGTTACATAGGGGTTGTCAGCCTACGCCTCTATGTAGTAATAGTCATCCGATGCCGGTATCTAGAAATAGACAGCTGAGACCGCTAAGTTGCCAGCCAGCCAGAGCCACTATGTAACAATATCCCGCCGAAGCCGTTATATAGGAATAGTCAGCTAATATATTTCCACTGTCAAGAGAAAGAAGGTTTCAAAAAGTTACTCTTGTTATCTGCAGAAGTAGATCCCCAGATCGAGTGAAATGATTTTTATCGGGTTCTGCGTTGGGAAGCGACGTAGTTAGGCTAGTCAAACTTTTTATTAGTACCCTGGCTACATTGACGATAATGAGAATTACAGCGAAGCACTCATTCTTGTGTGACTACTGAAATTTTTTCGTTGCTGCTATGTACACACCATCGACAGAGCTTGTGTGTTTGTCAGTGAGTACGATTTTTCGCGGTGTTTGGTGTGAGTGATGGATGCTGTGTATACTTATGTGACGGGCAGACCAGAGAAGTATGGGGATATGAATGGTGGTGAGTGTATAGAATGATTACTTACATTATATACGGTCGGATTATGACGTTACGTTACTTGATTCCTACAAACTGTACTGTAATTTGCCGAACATCCTCTGAATATACTCGCCAAGTTACCCACAGCATATATTTCAACCAGCCAACCTCACTCGCGAACAATCTCAGACACACCAACTCTGTCGACAGTGTTTAATGAATGCACATGGCAGCGACAAACTGATTTCTCGTGGCAAAACCGACCATACAAGAATAATTGCTTCGCTGTAATTCTCATTCATGTCAAAGCAGCCAGAGTATTTAATGATGAGTGTGACTAGCCCCGTTATCAGCGAACGAGGAAGAACCATAGATCGAGTGAACTCGACGGGATCCTGGAAGTGGTTCTGAAGCAGGTTAACGCTTTTGGAATTTCCTGGCAGTACTGTTCAACCACTGCCTAAAGCTGGGGCATTTCCCAGCGGCTTGGAAGGAAGCAGTAACGATTCCTATCCCTAAACTGGGAGCAGACCCCAGGCGGAGTGGGAGCTACAGCAAGCTCTTTGAGTATTTCATAGTGTCAGGATCAGGATCGCGGATGGAATTAAGTACCTCGGGGTCGAATTCCGTACGAATTTCGAATTTTGTCGACTTATGGAGACCACACCCTGGCCAAGGTGAAGATGATTTTCTCAAGGTACCCTGTTTGGTCCGAAATCTCTTCCGCCCAGATGTAGAGACTTCGGTTAGGAGGTCATCGTGTGCAACGTTGTATGGGATGGTTGACCTTGAGAAGATAGATGTCCTTATGGTTAGGGTCGCGCAGGTTTCTACTAAATGGACTGGTTGAGAATAGTTTCGTTAAGGACGAGCGTCTGGAACAACAATGGAAATTCGGGTAGGAGGATAGGCCTCGTGACCTTAGGAGGATAGGCTCGTTTGATCTAGGCGACGTTGTTTATATTACTGACCAGTAGTGGCACCTGTTACCGGTAGGAATTAGGTCTTGTAAATATGTAGAGTAGTTTTAATTTGTTATCTTAAAGTTTTTAATGTTGATCTGCCCCTTGTCGTTATTCCGATTTTGGGGAAGCCTCTAGTAGGCTCTCTATGTAGTCCACTGCTACTTTATGCAGGTATGATTTATATAGTTCTCTAAATATTATTAAATGTTTAAAATAGTTTGTAGTAATAGATATAACTTATCCATACATGGTTTTTTTAATTTACAAATGCAAAAGTATTACCATTGTTCGCAAAGGCAATTACAAAATTTTGAATTAGCACTTATTTGCTCAGGCAATGCAAATGCAGGTTGTGGAATCAGATGCCAATTGTAATGAAATATGGGAATGCTTTTAATTATTTTTATTTTTTAGACTGCTGGCAATTCTGTTTTTAAAGTATTTTATATGTAGAGGTTTGTGGCTTTGATAGGTTTTGCCTCGTAGTACTTTCAAAGTCATAAACCTGTACTGTACAAAATATTTGAAACCCAAAATTGCCATATATGAAGGAAATGCTTTGAAAATAAGTACAATTACTAATGGTATTGAAGATTTTTGAATTTGCATTTAGACAGGTAATTATAATAATTAAATAACAAATTATAATTGTCCTATAATTAAATTGCCCCATGTATGATGTTATCACTTCACGGGTCTATGTGAACAAGTCTGAAAGCTCTCAAAGAGAATAGCCTCCAAGAGTGAGGGCGCGATGACTCTTCCTCATCGTTACAGCTTCTATGGAAGGTATTAGCCCTGCCCTTTCCCGATTACCATAAATCGACGAGTCTGCGAAGTATCTGCAGAGTATTTTAAGTCAAGAGTGATCGTTGCCTAAGACAGGCAAGTGTTCTCAATCTAACACGAGTGTTCTCAACAAGTATATCTGTTTTTGTAGGTTCTGTAAAATGAATTATTTTTAGAATCGTCTCGAACTCGTTCATTTAAGGTGCCCGTACAAAACAAACAATCACAAACATATTCGTCATATCGACCATGCGCATTATGTTTGGGTGGGTGATGTCTGGTCAGCCTAAATGATCTGCATAGTTCATGAACTACCCAACTCAAATTATTTTGGATATAAGGAAAACCAATAAAGAATCAGAATTCAAACCCCTGACAATAATTAGTAAACAATAATTTTTATTTCGACCCTGGATATGACTGAGCCTTACTCAGCCTTTACCAATATGTAGATATGTAGATATAAAATCAGACGTACAAAGTAACTCTCGATTTCAGACCTAAAGCCACTTCACGTGATAGTAGAAATAAATCAACTATTCTTGTGGCCGTCGGTGGTACAATGGCTAGTGTGCGCAGTTGTTGTGCATGAGAACGTGGGTTCAATCCCTACTCTGCCACCTTACATTTCCTTTGACGACGGCCGCCTCGCTTAGTGATGGTGACGCTATCGAGAACTTAGCCATGAAAATTTTTCTCAAAATACCGTTCGGAACCGGTGTAAAACTGTAGGTCCCAATCAGTGAGTGAACAATTGGAAAACGCCCAGCTCACTGGTCGTGAGAAGTTCTCTCCAATCCCTTCATGGGATGTAATGTGAAACGTTTTTTTTATTCTGGTGGTCTAAGTCAAAGTTTCGTGAAACTTTTCCGTTATTAACGGAACCTGCGGGGGTGGTGTCATTTAATTACCAGTAAAACGCTGTGCATGCAATTAAAATAGTTTTCAAACTTTATTTCGCTAAGTTTATTGCCTACTTCAAGGCTAAGCGGTTACCGATGGCTGATATTAAAGCCTTTTACTAACAGTCTGTAGTCAATAAAACTCAACCCTGTATATCAATAAGCAGAAATACATAGTTATATGATACAAAAAGTTACAAACAAACATAACACCCACCCAAACGGCGACAGCTTTAATTGATGGGCGAAATTTTATGGTAGCATATTTTTAGGCGCCTAAAAATACTTAAAACCATCCCAAATTTATCTACAACACTGTCATCATCACATCTGTAACTTTAATAAAAGTATGTACATATGTATATTCCCATATTACATATGGGAGTGTTTATATACAAATGTACATATATATTTCAATGTGTGTGTGTGTTTTTGTTTAGTGTTCCCAAAGCAAGTATATGTATATCCCTGGCGTTTAATACTCTTTACATTTAAATTATGTTACACATCAGCACATGCATAGTTATACTCGAAAATGATACTAATATATTAAAGCCTACTTTCAGGTGGCGACAATAATACTGTATAATCCTTTTCACCACAGAATCGTTCATCTAATTACTGCAAATTAAATGAAATTATCTTGGAAATTATTCAAAAATATTCTATTATCTATGCATGTACCGGAACGTGCCACAAATGATGTCTTAATTATTCCTAATTATATTGCATACTTTGTGGCTTGAGCTTATGAGGTTGGGAGCTGTGTGATGGGTGTGTGTTATGAATGTCACAAGAGAATATTCACATTTAATAAGTTTGTGGATTTATGTGCATTTAAAAGGGTGAAAGAGAAACCCAATTGCTGTATCGGATTTTGAAAAAATGAGAATACTTTGAGTTTTATTAACTTTAAAATGTATAACAACTATTGGCATAAAACTGAACTTCTTTCGAATACAAAAAAGTTTTAATGAATGTTTCTTTCAATAAACTATTTACTATATTGGTGAACTTTATTTTGACCCCCGAAAGAAAATTATTAATTTAATGTTCGAAAACTGTTCGAGGTGGTTTGTGGAAGCAATCAAGCTTAATTAAAAATAAAATTTGGACTGGAATAATCGTTGGGTAGCTGGTATAGTTAAAAGGCACAGCACAAAGCTGTAATAAACATTTGACACTAGTGTGATAATAGATAAATTAGTTTGTCTCCATGTTTCACACCATGAGCACTACAAATTTATATTGTTACTATAAATGGTTAAAATTATTGGCTTAAATAACATTTGAATCCACAGCATGTCAAAATAACTTATGAATGTGAACAAACACTTTGTGGTGTCATTGTTATAAAAGTTTCGCATACTAGTAAAGCTTAATGTCGATTACTTTAAGTTGAAATCCACCAAAACTATCTCGCCAGGAACGGTTAATGAATTCGCTAAAGACGAACAATCGTGAACAGATGGCGCTACTATGTGATCTCAGTAATTTTGCTGGGAATATCTAGACGATTCAATAAAGTAGATGGGGCTATAGTCCAGATAGTTCGCGAAGGTGCTGGTGACACATTTTGAGAATTGGACTGAATATAAATAAACGCTTCAGTCAGTCAAATTTCAAACACGTTAACACTTTCGGTACATGTTTTTAGATTCAGACCGTAAAAATGCAATTTTCTTATATTTGGCGTTTAATATTTTTTATAAGATTAATTTTCTTTTTGCAAAATGTTGACTCCAAAGTGGTTTTTTTGGAATGGTTCCATATGGCATCAATTGTACTGGTTGGTGCAAAAAAAAATGATTTTTGAATGTAGTGTTATATTCTGTAATGTTACTCTTGTTTTTATGATGTCATATGGGAAAAATATGTACCAGGATGTTAGCTCCTTTAAATAAAATTGATCCATCATAAAAATTTAAAAAAAACTCCGCGACCATAGGTTTAATACAGATAGTTAATAAATTACACTTTACTGCAAACTTTTACAGATTCAATGCACCTTTTTCCACCGGAAACGTCAATATGTTAGTAAAGTTCTAAAACTGCAGGATTTCAGTCCATAGTGGAAAAAATGTACACATATTTTTTAAATATTGGTTTAAAACTTGAAAGCACAATATTGCTTTGAAAATGAAATTAAAAATGTAACCCTGCAAAACCCACCTGACATATGGCATCAAAATACCGAATGGGTTACAGTACACATCATCGAGTATAACAAAATTATTGTTCATTTTATACGTCATTATTGACTATAGGAATTATGTAAGATAACTATTGTCACTATTGTAATTTAGAAATATTTTTATTAGCTTTTCTTATTTTATTAGCGGGAATACAAAAGCTCTAAAATCGGAAATTACCAAGTTCCGTAGCATCCTATAACGACTTACTAACATATTGTTACACGATTAGGGAAAAGCTTTACTCTCACTTGATGCCTAAATCAACATAATGTAAATATAGGGCGATTAATATGGCTCGTGAAAGTAAACCTTTGCAACAACATACCAGCTCGCCAGATCTAGGTTAATGAAAACGCTGCAATACCGACTAAATTCGTTAAGATTTCAAAAGAGATGGCAACAACACTGATTCTGGAAACGGGTGAAAATCTCCAGGTAAACTAGTACAGCAACATCGAAGGATAACGAATCATCGAGAATCAGGTTCTGGAAATTGCTGGACTTTCTAGAGAACCTGGTGTCAACTATGAAACTGACACAGGGCGTTTTTTAATGTTCTAGGCCGATTCTTTTTTTCACCCTTTTCACTCCACATCCGTCTGCGGATATGGTAACTTTCTATTAGTTGTAGAGCCCGTTGAATTTTATACGGGCATAAATGCACATATGTTTTTGAGTATGTATTTGAATAAAGTTGCCGATGACATTTGAAATTCTTATGGACGGTGTCTAACTAACGTGTCTGGCCTTCGTCAAAATTGTCTCTCGCTGCGGCAATAGTATAGAAAGTAATAGGAAGATAACGAATCATCGAGAATCAGGTTTTGGAAATAGCTGGAACTTTCTAGAGACCCTGGTGCCAACTATAAAACTGACACAGGGTGTTTTTTCTGTTCTAGGACGATTAATTTTTTACCCTTTTCACTCTACTCCCGTCTGCGCACTTGGTAATTTTCCAGTAGTTTTAGAGCCAGTTGAATTTAATACGGGCATAAATGCACATATGTTTTTGAGTATTTGAATAAAGTTGGCGATGACATTTGAAATGCTTGTGGACGCTGTGTAACTAACGTGTCTGGCTTTCATCAAAATTGTCTCTCGCAGCGGCAATAATATAGAAAGTAATAGAAAGATAACGAATCAGTTTCTGGAAATAGCTGGAACTTTCTAGAGACCAAGGTGTCAACTATGAAACTGATATAGTGTTATTTATGTTCTAGGCCGATTCCCGTCTGCTCACATGGTCATTTTCCAGTAGTTTTAGAGACAGTTGAATTTAATTCGGGCATAAATGCAAATATTTTTTGAGTATTTGACTAAAGTTGACGATGATATTTGAAATTCTTGTGGACGGCGTCTAACTAACGTGTCTGGGCTTTCATCAAAATTGTATCTCGCTGCGGCAATAGTATGTACCATACGTACGCTACGAGTTCGGCCAGACTTCACTTAATTTCCCAGTGTACACAAAGTATGAAAATTCTTTACAATACGCTGAATGGTTATTTAAACCAAAAAAATATTTTAAAAAAATATAATATTTTAACAAAAATATTTTTTTAGATAAAATGTTTTAATAACTTTTACACGTTGTTGGTGCGTTAGGTGCTCCATAATAAACTGTTATCGACTGCTCTGCACACCTTTCAAATACGAACTGACAAATCGTAACCAAACATAAATGGCGGTCAAAAAAGATCGGCCTGGAACATAAAAACCACCCTGTATTAATATGTATTAATAGCGGAGTACAGCGTATAGATGTCAGTCTGGGATCAAACGGTTATCGATACAGTTCGTCAGGAAATGTGATATCAGTATGCAACAGTAAAAGTAAAAAGTTTGAATAAAGACTTACTGTAACGTGCTAACTAAAATAAAGATATTAACTTATTGTAATTTAAAAAGAAACTTGTATTGTTAACGGGAAATAAAATAGCACTAAAAGGGACTATAAGAAAATTCTAAGGAATACCTAAAGATCAGTCTCTTCATGTCGATCCAGGATGGTTTGTGATGTTAAAGTTTAAGTTATAAATTCAAATTGGAGAACAAACTCAACTAACTTTGATTTCGGCATAACTTTAATTGGTAGTCTGGTTAAATTATTGACAATAGGTGTGTTTTTGGTTACCAAAAATAGTACGATCTTAGGATACGATCAATTCGATTGTCTTGTATTGATGATGAAAAAAGTGCAACAGAGCGTATTGTCCAGCTATCCTAGACATTTTAGCCTTTAATACACACATCTATGCCAGATGTACATAGTGCTTTGTATTTACAGATTTGCCCATCCAAACTACAGCAGTTTTTAATTAGCAGCTATAAAAACATACCTACGTTTTTCGTATTTGCGTGGCTATATATGTTCATTTTGTGTGTTAGAAAAAAATGTAGACTAACGTTATTATATCTTTGACGGTAGGCAAAAAACAACTTAAGTCTAGCACAACTGCTTCCAATCGTAATCATTTTCAATAAGTCAGAAAAATTCATATTTTGTTTGTTATGAACGTCTGAAGTTAATTTAATGGCGATTTCGTTTCATTTTGGCTGCCCTTTGCTCTAAAAGTGCCTTTTTGTGCTCCTTTGTGAAAATGTTGCACTCAAAAAGTGTAAAAGTTTGCATTTTCTGACCATTCAGCGAGTCACTGGGGAGAATGTTGGCCGATAAAAAGGCAAACTTTCTGTCATTTTGTTTTTGTTATTTGTCCGTGCTAAGCTAATTTTTATACCTTTTGTGTGGGCGTTAAACTCATTTAAGTGCTTCCAGTTAAAATCGATTACATTCTCAAACAAAGTGGTCTGATTTTCAGAAAAGCTGGAGTAACATACACACCAATTTGCTATTCAGTATTGGCACGCTTTCGGCCAGTTTGTGCGAAGAGTGGATTCATATAGCTTAGGTCTCCATGTATAATGGTTGAATATTTTAGATAAGCGAGGTTAATAAATGATACTAAAAAAGCCAACTGAAGAATAATTTTGTGAGAAAATGTAACATTTCTAGGTTCTTTCTCACCCCAAAAAATGAAGAACTTTGTAGGGACGATTGCAACATATTTTAAATGTCGTCTCATGCAATAGCAACACTATTTTGTAGAAACGGAAACACCATAAGCCTTTGTAACCGATGACTTTGAAACAGTTACGATATTATTACGTCTATGACGATATTATTACGTCTATGGACTTAAGCCAACTGATGTCTTTTGTACCGAACGGAATATTAAAATCAGAGAATTGCCATAGATAAACAAAAAAAAATATATGGTGAAAGATAAGTGGTGGATTTGAAAGTATATGGAAATTTTCTAGATGGCCCCGGAGTGGTGGATATGGTGGCTCTCTTGGCATAGTGCACAATGGCTTCAATACAAGTTACAAAAACAGTTTAAACCATTCCGAAGATTTCAAGATTTTAAGCTTCCTTAGACGAGGAGAAAATAAAAATCAAAAAGTTTATCCACTCCAAAAAAAAAATTAAAACTTTGGTCACGGTACCTGAGGAGCAGAAAGGGATTTGTGCGCTCTTTTAAGCTTGATACCACCTGGGTTCCACAGGTTTAAAAAAAATAGCATCTTCCTACTCCGCTGTAAATGATGCGGTAAATACTACTAAATTTTAGAAACCGTGGTAATATTACTATTGGTCATCATTTCCATGCTTGTTTCCTATCATTTACCTTTCAAACAAATATTATCCAGATTTGAAATAAATTGAATAATTTTCAATTTAACATTACAAAAAACTGTAATTTCTGACTTAAGACCTTTTTGTCTAACTTCAAAGATATTACATATCAATCTGTAACAAATTTACACAAATGCAATAATATTTTTGATTATGTTGTTATTGTTTTATTTTGACATCATAGTTGTCACACTGCTACAAAAATAATACACAAATCCTATTATTCAATTGGCAATTTGCGAAGATTTGATTAGTCTTTACAAAGTACATAAATTTGTTGGGACCATTTATCTATTTATTCATCGGCATCAATTTAGGTTTCGAGTGAAAATACTATTTCGGTAGTTTCGATATTTTTATATTCAATAATAAAAATATTTTCATATGCTCATAATTAATTTAATCAACAAAATAAGAATGAAAATGAAATTGAACTCTGTAGTTATTCAGCGCCATAAAAATTTATTTTCTCGCAAAAAAAAAAGATTTTTACTACAAATGACATAAATATAGCTGAAAAATCACGCGCACCCAGCAAACATTTTTAAAAAAAAGTCCGAGGGAATTACATTTTTATTTGTTGCAAACAAAGCAAAATAAACATATTATCTACCATCTCGTTGTAACGGTTTTTGTTGTAGATTATTCCCCAAATATCCGCACGATTTAATTTTTGGTGGTGAAATCTCAGACTAGCACCATCTGTTCTCGCCTGATCCAGAGTTTTTTTTAGCGAATTCGTCAACCTTTCGTGGTGAAATCGACTATGGTAGCTTTCAATTTAAAGGGATCACTTACTAATTACATAGATAAATAAAAAACCATAGATGGTGAAAGATAAGTGGTGGATTTGAAAGTAGAGGGAAATTCTATAGATGGCGCCGAAGTGGTGGATTTCCGTGTTAATAAAAAGTATTGAAAAACAGTATAACCAGGCTCAAAAATTATTTTTATTTCGCTTCTGTTGTTCAAATTTGAGAATAGAATATACATAAATAATAGAAAGCATACTGATTTGGATATTTGTTGACAATACAATTGCCAGAAAGCATGGTTATATAGTTTTTCCTATAGATTTTGTTCCCAGGGAAATTTGCCCATATCCACCACTCAGGCGCCATCTAGAAAAGTTCCCTTACTTTCAAATCCACCACTTATCTTTCACCATCTATGGTTTTTTATTTATCATAGTAAAAGATGAAACTTTACTAATCCGGCAAACTGTTAGAACCAGAGGATTTCGAAGACTAAAGCTGTTCGGCCTTGTACTTGGAGTACTAATGGCTGATTTCCTTACTATTTGGTTTTCGAAAATTGACGAAAACAGACCATTTTTAGATAGGAATGAAATATTTATTCGGTTCGATAAATCAATGTCTGCCATTTACTTTTTAAAAATTATTTTATGTGGACATTACCCACGGCGATGCTTTACGTGGCCCATTCAGAAAGTCAAATTTTAGCACACTTTTTTCAACATTCCGGCCGCTGTCTCAGCGTTGCTATGTTGTCTTCCAAGGTTGCAGTCGTGGTTGGCTTGTCCCTATAGACGAGAGACTTCACGGGCCCAACCAAAAATAGTCTACTAAGACCAAATCGCTCCTACGAGGCGGTCAATTAACAGCGCCACAACGCACAGAGGAATTTGCCGGCAAACATACCCTTTTTCGAGTGTCAAATATCAAAAATATAATGATGCAGTTTTGTAGAGAATTGTTTAATTTAGAGAAATAAATCATTAGCTTTTTCAACAAATTTTGTTTTTGTACAAAAAAACGTGGCAAAGTCAACAAAATGAAACTCTGCAGTAACCTGCCTCAGATTTTCATGCATTTCAATGGGCTGGAAACATAACTTCTTTTTGTCGTATCGATTTGGAATATGTATATTTGAAAAATATGGTATTTCTACATTAAGTTTTAAGAAAAAATAATTGAATAACAATAACAGATTAAAATATATTCATGCTTTTATGATGACACTCAAAAAACTAAGTGTTTTTAGTTTTTCTTGGACTAAAAAAAGGTGGTCGTTATCGATCGTAGTGGTCTGGTTGCTAAAATGTGAAAGGTGGGAGTGTATTCTTTTGATTTCATAAATAAAATTCCCATAATATTTTATACTGTTGAACAAAGTTATAAATTTTATAAAAAAAAAATGCCACGAAATTTCATTACAAAAATGTATGAAAACACCATATATAAAATGGTGTATACTTGTAGGCATATGTGTTTTAATGCTGTCGATAATAGAAACGTTAGTTAAAGTTTTTTTACAGCGGTTGTGTTTTATATATCATATCCCTAAAAGTATGCACTGAGAAATGCTGAAAAATTAATAAATTTCGATAATTTTATAGTACAAATTTGACTTTAATTTGGAATGATTGGTTAATTTAAAAAAAAACAGTAAACTATGGCCCCCTAATTTTTTTGCAAATATTCAGCTAACATATTAGGCTTTAGTTATTTATATAGATGTAAGTGCTGATTTACATCTATCACAAACTACAAAGAATTATATGTGTGTTTTCGAAAATTTTGAAAAATGAAAATTTGTATATGGGCGTTGGGCGTGGCACTTAAATTTTTAATATAATTGAGGACTCAAATGCAAGGACTGGCAGTAATTTTTATTGACATAGATATGAAAATGAGGAAAATACAACGATTTTTTATTTTACGTTATATGGGAGGTAGGCGTGGTTGTTTGCGGATTTGAACAAAAACTTGTTTTTTTTCTAATTTAGCAATATGAGAGATGTGTGCGAAATTTCAAAGCCCTAGCTCGATTCCTTCTAATTTTTGCCGCGGCTTGTATGAAGAACTCCCACTGTGCGACATCTGTTCTCTCTTGATCCAGAGTTTATTTTAGGGAATTCGTCAACGTTTCGTGGTGAGTTCGAATATTTTAGCTTTCAACTTAAAGTGACCACTTACAAATTATGGCGATCAAATATAATAGAAAACTCTAGATGATGTAATATAAATGATGGATTTGAAAGTCAAGGGAAATTTTCTAGATGGTGCAGAAATGGTGGAACTGAGCAAATTTCCCAGAAAACCAGGGGATATTTAACCATACTTTTCGCATTTTGTATTGTTAGAAAATATCAAAAACAATATGCCTTTTGGTTATCTAGATTTTATTTTGAAGAACAAACAACAGAATCGGAAAAAATTATATTTCTGAGCAATGAAACTTTGATTGCGATGAAACTTTACTAATCCGGCAAACTGTTACAACCAGAAGATTTCGAAGACACAGCTGCTCGACCCGGTACTTGTAGTACTGCTACTTGGTTTCTGAAAATTGAAGAAAACACAGAACATATTTACAAATGAATGAAATATTTATTTGGATTGATAAATTAATGTCTGCGATTTACTTTTAAAAGATAATTTCATGCGAATGTTACCACGGCTACCCTTTACGTGATCCATTCTGAAAGTCCAAATTTGGCACACTTTTTCTAACATTTCGGCTGCTGTCTCCTTGTTGACGTGTTGTCGTCCAAGACTGCAGTCGTGGTTGGCTTGCCCCTACATTTGAGAGACTTCACGTTCCCCAACAAAAATAATCTACTGCGGTCAAATCGCTCGACGAGGCGGCCAATTAAAAGCGCCACAACGTGAGGTTAATTGCTCACCAAACTCACCTCTCAATTGGTTCATGGTATTGCGTACAGTGTGGCATTTGGCACCGTCCTGTTGAAACTACATGCCATCGAAGTCCAATTCTTCCATTTTGGACCAAAAAAAAGTCAGTGTTCACCTAACAGTACCTCAGCGCATTGACCGTAACAATGCGCCCATCATCGTCTTTGTAGAAGTATGGTCTACTGACTCCGCCGGCCCATAAACAGCACCAAACAGTGCAATTTTCAGGGTACATTGGGAGTCTCCGGCTTCTCTTTGGACCACATGAACCTCGTCGATAAAGACGACAAAATGGACGTAGCTTTCGAAATACATTTTTCACCGAGCACGAATTTTGATAATATAACTTAATGATATAGAAGCGTTGTTCGTCTGTAAGTCTATCCATGATGAAATTGCAAGGCAAACAGAACATTTTTGACTTTGACACATATCACGAATCACGCGTGAACTGGCTAAACTTAAAACTGAAAATCCAAACAGAAAAACATCACCCGTTAAATAAACTAGCATCGTAACGCGTCATCACATAATTCCTTTCATATTTTCCTTCTTAGGAAGCAATTTCTTTGCTGGGTAACGATTGAAATCGTCTCGAGGTTGAATTGAATTTAATGGATGCGACATAATATCATTGAAGGCATCATTAGATTTAGTATTTGATTAAGTCAAAACTTTGCGAGGAAGATGAAAATTAATCAAGCATGACGATTTCGTTGAGAATATTAATGATATGTTTTTCAATTCGTATTTGGGTTCGAGATCATATTTCTACTAAAATTAATTTGATGCATTTGGGGGATGGTTGGGAATATAGCTATTTTCATGCCCATAAAGGAATCTTAGTAGCTTCTTTCTCCACAAGAACTTACATATATTATCAGACCTAATAGTCGTTAAATAATTTGAACTTGCGAAAACATCCAAAGTAATATTTTAACAAAACAAATTATTTTCACAAGTTCTTGTCTATGAAGTCTTTTGTTGAAGACCACTTTACAGATGTTGTTTAACCCTTTGATGACCATATGTTTTCGGCCGCAGCAATGTATTTTGTTTATCGTTTTCATGGTGTATGACCTAATAATTGCTGCGCCGTAAAAAATGGGCCGACAATATATGTATGTTCGGTCCATATAAGCGCGTTGAAATTTGACTTTACATTTTTTAAAAGTAAAGACTCAAAACGTTCCTGATGTTCCCCCAAGTGCGCGTTATACCAATATTTGACCCAGTTAAAATTGTTGCCTACCGTACTATTGTTATCCTTGCCATCTTCTGTAAGTCACCCATAGGTGCATTTGCTATATCTCCTACCTGGACAATTATTGGTGCCAAAAACCCT
The DNA here is from genome assembly GCA_963931995.1 of Phaonia tiefii. Taxonomy (NCBI): domain Eukaryota; kingdom Metazoa; phylum Arthropoda; class Insecta; order Diptera; family Muscidae; genus Phaonia; species Phaonia tiefii. The sequence continues at coordinate 42,203,266 of OZ008371.1, forward strand.
AGGTCAAACATATTTGCTATGGTCATCAAAGGGTTAAAAATAGAAACAACGATTGCCAATGAAATTAGAGTAACACGGTACCGTCTACATTTTCATTCCGATTTTGTTGACTTATTCGATCCAACATGTGATTCTTGATCAGCAACTGTGGTGAGTGCAGTAACTTGCCCGCCTGTTTTCAGATCTCAGGGTTCAGTCTCAAATATTACCACTCTCATGGATTTTCTTCTCTCTTCTTTGTTGAATTAATTCAGTCCGTCGATATAAATGTCGTTGCTGCAATTTGGAAGCTACGGTTTAATATCTCACCACGAAGGGTTGATGAATTTGCTAACGAACTATATATAGAAATAGATGGCGCAGTTGAGAGTTGGTTCTGGGAACGACAGGATGGGAATTGTAATTGATATATATATATATATATTGAGAATATCGATGTATTTCGAGTCAGTCGGTTTCAGTCGCAAAGGTATACATGGGCTGCCAATAGTAAAAGTTTTGTGAATGTTTAACATTGTTATTGAATATAGAATAATTGTGGAATGTTAAGTTTTGGATCGTAGAAATAAAGATTGTACCATAGTCATCAACGAGAGAGAGGATAATTCGAACATAAACATCCTATATTAATAATATTGTCGTAAGAGAATAAAATAAAATAAATATTTTCCCATTACATTCCATGATGGGAAAAGGGACAACTTCTCAGAATCTAATTTCTAAATTTCTACTCACTGAATGCGATCTACGGTTTAATACCATTTTCGAGCAATTTTTTTTAACTTTTATCCAGCAACAATGTAATGGAGTATTGCCAATGGCTCTACACCCTTCAATATGTCCCTCGAAGTAATATGTGCGAATACAATTTAATTCCGCAAGTTTTGGCAACTAAATGTAGAAATATTTTCGTTTATTTTTTTATTAAAACAATTTATAATTTTTATTAAAAAAATTTTACAAATTTAATCCAAAATATTGCAAAACGCCAAAAGAGAACAACAACAATTTAAAGGAAAATTTAAAAACTAGAAGAAAATTTAGAAGATTAAAAAAATTAATTTGGAATTCGAATCCAGGACCATGCTACCATCGTGTTATTTTTTGTACACAAACGTCGCTCTAAAGAGCAGCTTTTATTCTACACTAGCAAGCCCGGCAGACTTCGGCCAGAATTATAGTAGGGCAGAACAGAAAATGTAGCCACAGAAAGTTTAAAATTGGATGAGCAGTTTAGAAGATTACCTAAGATTACTACCTTAAACTAAGAAACTCACAAATACTTCCTCTTTATAATATTAGTATAGATAAAAGTACCCCATTAGGAGCACTGCCGTCCTATGCCAACACAATTTAAAAAGCCACGATGCAGCAACCAAATTTACACTACCTCTCATCGTGTAGTTCTGGTGGAAATTCTGGTGATTGGTATACAATTTTTTGCTCGATAGTGTCGCTGTCATTAAACATTTATATTCTACAAGAGTCGCGCAGACTATCCAGCTATAATTAAGACAAAAATAGAAATAATATACACAACTACAACATTGAAACCTATACAACAATTTTATGATAAAGGAAAATGGTACATTTATATGACAGAAGCCCCTTTTCTATTTCTTCATCGGGGAAAAATAATTATTCTACACTTATGGCGGCAGTGCAGCCAGTTGCCACGTTGTTACTGACATTAAATAATAAGAAAATATGATCTTAGTATTTCTGTATCAAAAATATAATTGATCTTATTCGAAGATCCCATTTTATTTCCTTATCATAAAAAAATGAAAATGCTGATCTTATGGCAATATTACAGGTAGTGGCGGCGTTATAACAAGTAAAATAACATTATGGTAACACAAAGAGAATTTGTATTAAAGATTATTAATATATTTTATAATCATCCTCTTTAGGGATTTTTTATTTCCCGTTATTAAAACAAGGTTCTTTTAAAATTACGACCGACAACCGTTCACTTTATTTACACGAACTAAATATTCACAGTGAGTCTTTATTCAACATATTTACTATTACTTAACGTTGCATACTTTTGAGGATATACCTAATATCACTATTACCGACGAACTGTATCACTAACCGTTTAATCGCAGACTACCATCAATACGCTACACATCTGCCCCTTATATGAGACCTATTATTTTACACCAGGTTCTCAGGATCTTTCTGGTATTTTCTTGACGTTATACTGGTTATCTGTAGATTTCCACCCATTTCCAGAACCAGTGGCGTTCTAGGCGTAAGTGAAGCTTTTAATCGTAACGATATGAAAGCTATTGTTATTATTTCAATAACCAGGAAAGTAAAACGCTGCACTTGTGTCGACGGTGTAGCCAGTTATAACGTTAGGAAATAGTTTTTTCAAAAGAACAAAATTAGTGAACTAGTGTGTGTATCTTAACCATACATGGGGTAAATTAATTACATGACAATTATAATTTGTAGTTTAATTTGAAAAATCTGCCGAAATGCAAATTCAAACAAATTTCAATACCATTGGCATTTGTACTTAGTTTCAAACTATATCCTTCATATTGGTAATTTTAGTTTTCAAATATTGTATACAGTAGAGGTGTATGAATTAGAAAGTACTGTACCTATCAAAGCCACAAGCAGCTACATATAAAATACTTTAAAAACAGAATTGCCAGCAGTCAAACAAATTCAAAACAATTAAAAGCCTTCACATATTTCAGTACAATGGCATCCGATTCCACAACCTGCATTTGCTTTGCCTGATCAAATGCAAATTCCAAAATTTTTGATTGTCATTGCGAACAATGGTAATTCTTATGCATTTGCATTAGATAAAATTAAAATCCTATGCAAATTAAAAAAAAAACATGTATGATCTTAACGGGCTAGACGCTGCTGAAGATAATGCTTCACAAACGTCGAAACGATCGTCCAGAGAATATGTGTTCGAATCCCACGCCCGGGGATTAAATTTTTCACTAAGTGGAATAACATGATATGGTAGCCTAAAAGGAGTTACATGTTTGTAGATATTCTAGAGTTTAGAAATACTAATGTGAGCGAAGGTAGAAAAGGAACGCAAGGGAGCCAACCCCCCATGTACACAACGGAAAATAAAATCGAAGTTGATTTATCTGCGATTTTTCCCTTAAGTGTACTGTTCTTAAAATGTGTCTCAGTTTGAAGCAATAATAGTATTTTGAGGAAACAATCGGAAAACTACTTCGAATCGCCTTGCAACTAAGACGTAATCATTTATAATACAATCGTGCCACAATTAGTTTTTAAACTAATAATGAACTCAATCCCCGCCCTGACCACATTTTATTTCTTTCAGTGACGGTCACCTCGCCTAGTGATGCCAACACTACCTCATAAATAGCCACGAACAACCATTAATCATTTGCATTTGGCTTAAAATTGTAGGACCTGTTCTGTGGGCCTACAAATTAGAAATTGCGCAGTTCACTGATTCAAGCTCTCCTCGGTCCTCCCAAACTACGTTAAAAGAGTGAAATTGGGAATAAACTAAAATAGAATCCCTTACGAAAAGCTGTATCCTTTCTCCCTTGACACTAAACGACATGTCCTTTTTGCAAGGCTTTGCTTTAAATCGTATTAAAATATAAATACTTAGTCCTTAACCCTTGTCCCTACGACAAGCGTATCCTGTTTATTTTTCCACAAATAATTGCTTATCCTTAACATCAAGTTGTCCTCAACTCCTTGATGACAGACAGAAAATACCAAAAATCCTTAACATTTTACTGCCTTGAGGAAATTATATTAAGATTATAAATTATACACTGAAAATTGTGTAGCAATTCAACACAATGAAATGTTAACAAACTATATAAATTTCTTGTTAAGACTTATGAGCGTCATTGGTTGGACGGACATGGGTAATAACAAGTAATTTTGTCAACATTCAAATTTATTTGAAAATTTAACTCAATTTTCCATCGTCCTGCTGAGAGTTATTTATGTGTCATGTATTTGTAGTTGTTCTTGTAAATGTCTTATTAAATTCTTGGCAATAAATCTAAATTAAAGCCAAACTAAGAAAACATAAATTTTCTTTTGTTTTATGCATGAGAATATCATCAATGCAATAAAATGTGACACCAAACGATTGCTATCACAAGACGAAATCACTGAATTCGAAATCAAGTGCTTTGGCAAGGCGTTTCTACGTAACCCCTAACCTATACGTCACTTCATAACGTTATGTTAAATATTAGTTCTATTATTTTGCTTTTGTGTCTCTGGCTGTGGCTCTGACTTTATCAGCCCATAAATATGCACATAAATTTAGTTGTCGCTAAACAAACGCGAAGGGTGGCACGCACAATTTTTAGGCACAAAGTTGACAGACGAAAGCTATAAACGCAATGTTGAATAGACTTAGTGTTATGATTGTACTGGACCAACTATATTCCGTTTGCTAAGTCCAGAATAGCATCATCCTCAGACGGCCCAATGTCACCCTAACACACACACACACACAATTCAATGTTGCCTACCCTTTATATATGCCACAGTTTTTTAATTCGTTCTATTGCCTCTGTTGGTTATACATTCGCCTGATATCAGTTTTCACTTCTTTGAAGTCACACTCAGGCCGTGCAGAAGTATTCACTATTCTGTCCTTTGACCCTCTCGCTTTATTGAGTCGATTCGCAAACAAAAAGCTTTTAATAGGATTCCTTTAGACTTTTACAGGCTTTATGCTGTATTGAAAATAATCATAATAATAAAATTTTAGTTTGTCCTTCCACGTCTGGAAAATGGGGGTGTTTAAATTTCAAAAATTAATTTCACCCTTCAAGCGCAAACAAAAATGCCCATGCCTGCCCGTAACGATGAACCCTAGGTAAACCAGACACGTATAATGTGGAATAATAATAACTTTTTATTTGAGTTTTGTTGGCAGTCACACCGTTCGTGATACATATTACCAAATCATTGTGTAAATTGTTTACAGCATACATTTAGGCGTTTGTGCGTAGGGTGTGGTTTTGCGATTCTCATTCACAGCTGTTGGTAGATGCCGTCGTCGCCGGCGTTGTTGTCGTCGTTGTCGCCTGTTTACATATTCATGAAGATGGTTTTGAAAATTGAATTTTCATTGCATACTTTAGGTCGTTTAACTTAATGTCGGTGTTGATAGTTTGAGCAGACAATTAGCAGGTGTGATAGTCCTGATGGTGGACATACTTCCTTACTTATTAAGTTCTTTTGGGAAAATTAAAGGTGTCGTTTATAGATAAAGATTGAAGCACTTGTTTTTTTTAACGTGTAAAGTAATATTTTTACGAATACTAAAAATTTTACGCTATCTCTTAAAAAGCAAGTATTCACATATTTTTCTATTCAATTTGTTCCAAAACTTTCTAAATGATCTTAAGAACATTCATACTTAAACACGGTTAGTTTCTGAATGCGCTAATATAGTTTTATAAGTAAGGTATCCTTCGAATGGTGGTACTGAGGAATATATTCTTAGATTGGCAAAGAATGTGAAACACGAATATAAATTCAGATTAAAAATAATAAAAAAAGGCTTTCTATATACATATTTCATCGACCAAGTTGAAATTCCAAGACATGTCCTAACTTCTACAACCGCTAGTTGCCAAATCCATGGCTTTGTAGATGCTTCAATAAGAGCATATGGATGGATGCTGCTTACGAAGCGTCATTTCCGAAAAAGATTATTGCCGTTTCCTAACGCGCAAGTCAAAAGTCCCTCCTATTAAAACCAAGTCGCTTCCAAGACTTGAGTTATGCGCAGCTCTACTATTGGCGAAATTATGGTCAAAGATGAAGCCCTTGAATTCTGGTGAAATCGAGAACATAACTTTTTGGTCCCAGTCGCTTCAACAAAAAAATTATTACGCTTCCCTGGATTAGGAAATTACGCTTCACTGGACTAGGAAACATCCAACGACGTTGTAGAACATCGTGTGAGCGATATCCAAGAATTGTCGGCTCCAGTTAATTGGCAACATGTGCCAGCAATATAAAATCCGGCTGATATTGTATCAAGGGGATGCAATGTTGATGAACTGAAAGATTCGTTGTGCTTTATAACCACAACGAGTCTCTCACAATTTTTGTTGCAAGTGTCAGATGCGTGGCCGGTAACTGAAAATTTTCTGCTAGTGCAAGAACAAGAGTATCTGCAGAAAATTGCTGTGGTAGAAATGCCAATCTCAATCCTGGGATTAGTCCACAAATTTCCTTTGTATCCAAAGTTGAGACGCATATTGGTGTATGTTTTACGATTTTTCGACGGAATTCGCTATAAGACAAAATACAATTCCTCACTTACACCTGGAGATTTGAATTGGTTAGTTTTGAAATACGAAGAAATTTTCCAGCCAAATTAATGAGGCTCATTAGGGGAAATATGCCCGTTGATAGGGTGAGGACGTCTACTTTTATTGACTATTTTACAACGTCATGAGGTCAGACGTCTTACACATATTAATGAAACAAACAAATTAAACAAATTTCAACATATTCTTTCAACTGGCTCTACCCTTCGCATTTTCCCGCCAGTTGGTAACACCAAGGATACGGAGGAATTCTTCTGCCTGGTCTTCCCAGCGGAGTTGTGGTCGTCCGCTGTTCCTGCTTCATCGGGTACGTTATCCAAAAATCCTTCGCGCTGACTCATCTTCATCCATTCTGATAACATGGCCTAGTCATCGCAATTGGCCTAATTTTATTCACCTAGTTACATATGTCCACGTCAGAATATAGATTATATAGCTCTAGGTTCCAACGACGTCGCTACTAACAGGACCATATATTTTACGGAAAATGTTTCTTTCGTATACTCCCATATCCGCTTGCGATATGACCCAAGTTTCGGAGCCATATGTCAAGACAGGTAAAGTGAGAGTCTGAGCCCAAAAAGGGTGAGGACGTTACGTCACTTTAAAATATGTGGAGTGGGTTATTGAGACGTAACGCTGAATATTCGAGGTCGTCCTCCAGATAAAATGTATGCAGCCGTGTTCGTTTGTTTCCCTACAAAGGCTGTACATATTGATTTAACTAAGGAAACACTTTTTCTTGCTCGGGGGGAACAAAGTGGTCCGAGTTGCCGCTAGATCCCGTCTTCGGCAAACTCATGCTGTGGATGCGGTGAAGACGACAGAAGGACATATGGCAAATGGTTGAAGACGGTGTCCTCCAGATGGCGGTCCCGGCTCTACTTTTTTATTCCAATGCATTTTAAATAAATTTATTATATCTTTCATTTGAATTATTTTTTTAAAAATCAATATTACAAAAATTTAAAACAATATTGAATTGAACTCATAATCATTATGTTAAAATTGAATTGAAACCCCTATTTTCTGTAAATATCACGTTGCTTTGGAGTTTGTCTTAAGTGTTATACTGTAATAGATTTAAGAATCCATTTTAAGGTAATAAAACCATTATCCTAAACCAGTCCTAAAACCTATTAGGACCTTCACTGTTGTTTCTGGGGGTAATAACTCAAAGTTTTTTTTTCAAACAAACACTGGAATACCGAATCAAATCCGATGTTTCTCATCAATATAATAGCGTTAGGCGATATTACTCATACTCAAGCGATAAATTTTTGAGCACTTTTGTTTGGGTGCACTGGTTCAAAGAACGATTCAATAAAATTAACGAACGACATACTATGATTTTGATGAGTCACGCCCCCCAAGGCATGCAACCAATATTGAAAGGTAAAGAAAGAGCTCGCCTCAAAGTATGCAACAACTATTAAAATGTGGAATAATTAGTTTTATATGTGAGGCATTGTATGCATAAAAATTATGACGATACATTTTGTTATTTGTTGCATGCTTTGAGGCGAGGCCTTTCTTTCAACCAGTTCACTCAAAGAAAAGTGATCACAAATTTGAAAGTGATATATTTGAAAGATTATAAAATACTATTCGACTCACACCAGCAGTTCTGTTGATTCTTAACTAAACGAAGATATTTCATATAAATCGTTATATATCCCTGTTTTATCAAACGCTTATTACTATATCTATCGGGTTTTTCAATAAGAGCGCTACAAAAGCTTTTTTAAATAAACAAAACCGGTTTTAGATAAAAATGAAATTCTTTATTCCTGTGAAAGTACGTTCGATGCCATTATGTATGGAACTCGATTTCTTTTGCATGGCCACCACGGGCACGCTTGCAGAAATCCAGACGCTGAACCGAATTTTTGACGGTTTTCAAGCATAAATCGGCCGATACTGCTGTAATTTCACGTTCGATATTCGTACGAAGTTCATCAATCGTCGCTGGCTTGTTGGCATAGACCATAGATTTGACGTAGCCCCACAGGAAATAATCTAACGGCGTCAAATGGGACGACCGAGGCGGCCAATAGACTGGGCCATTTCGTGAGATAACACGTTCACCAAACTTGGTTTCCAATAAATTGATTGTGGCATTCGCTGTGTGGATTGTGGCGCCGTCCAGTTGGAACCACATATCCTCCAAGTCCATATTATCCAATTGGGGCCAAAAATATTCGGTTATCATTGAACGGTAGCGATTCGCATTCACAGTAATGTGTCGGTCTTGATCATCACGGCCCATAAACCGCACCAAACCGTAATTTTTTCGGGATGCAATGATGACTCATGGATTTCGTGTGGCTTGCTGTCTGACCAATAACGCATATTTTGCATATTGACGAAGCCATTCAGCCAGAAATGAGCCTCATCGCTGAAGATGATTTTCCGATGAAAATCGGAACGTAGCGCTCTTAAAGTTGAGGTCACTGACTCCAAATTTCGGTAATAAATTTTAAAAATTTCGACTCGTTGTTGGCTCGTATATCTTTCCATGATAAAATGGCAAACCTTACTGAAGAGAAATGTCAAAAGAGCGGGAAAAAATATGGCGTCGTTTGCTGTCCCTATCGATTTACTTTTCTAGCGTCTCTGTTGAAAAACTTTATAAAGCAAATTCAAAAGCTTTCCCTTTCCTGCCAAAGCACATAATGTTTCAAATACACCTTTAAACGTTTTATATTTTAATTAACAAACTGAAATGAATTGCCCTTTCATCCTAGTATACTTTAAGGAAATTCCTCCCTTCCAGTTGAAATATCGTTAATAAAGCATTTCCATTCATAGGGATCACAATCTAAGGCCATAAATTAATTTCCTTTAGATGTTAAAGAATTGTAATTTAATTTTACAGTCTGCTTAAGAGATTTCTATGGTTTTCATTGCACACTTTTGTGGTTTAGATAATTAAAGACTTAATAAATTTGTTGAATAACAACGAGACGAACATTTTGGCAAAAATTGATCAAAGATTTAAACGTAGGTATGGGAGTTTTTGGTTTGCAAATTGAGTAGATGTAATTTTGGTGGCATCGTTTTAGGGTGTAGGCAATAAAGCATGTATAAAGTCAAAGAGGATGGATTTTCAACTTTTGTTGCCGAAATATAGCAATAAATTGGGAAAAGTTAATTTAAAACTTAGATATAAATTACATTGCATAGTTTTAGGAGGGAATGCTTATTTGATTTTTATTGCATAATTTTAGCAGTTTGTTAATTTCTGAATATATTCCATAGGTTTGTTATAGTATTTAATTTATTTTAGTAAGTTAGATAAGATATTGAATTTTGGGATGCTATCAAGACAAGTGAAAAGGAACAACTATGTATGTTAGGAAAACGTGAAGTCGATAATTAATTTAATGTAAAAAAATGGTTTCCCGTTACATCCCATGTAGGGATTAGGGAGAGCTTCTCACAAACCAGTGAGATGTGTGTCTCACACTCACTGATTGGAACCTACAGTTTTACACCGGTTCCAAAAGGTATTTTGAGAAGATTTTTCATGGCTAAATACGCAATAGAGTCGCCGTCACTAAGCGAGGTGACCGTCGTCGAAAGAAATTTAAGGTGGTTAGAGCAGGTATCGAACCCACGTTCTCATGCAGAAGAGCCGCACACACTACAATTGCACCACCGACGTCCACATTTTACATAGTAAATTTTAATGATTACATTTAAACAAACTCAAACTTCTGTGAAACAGATTTAAATTTGTATTTAATCTGAAACTACCATTCAGAACCTGTGTTAAATTGTAGGTCCCAAGCAATGAGTGTAAACCTAGAAAGCACACAGCACACAAGTTGTGAGAAGCTCTCCCCCCCACTCCCCCAATCCCTTCAAGGGATGTAATGGGAAACTATTTTTGTTATTCTTTTAGGCGACTAAGCCTTTTACATTGGCCGTCGGTGGTGCAATGGGTAGTGTGCGCGCCTCTTGTAGTTGAGATACTGGGTTCGGTCCTTGCTCTGACCACCTTAAAATTTCTTTCGACGGCGGTCACCTCGCATAGTGACGGCGATACTGTCGAGTATTTAGCCATGAAAATTCTTCTCAATGAGAAGCTCTCATCGATTCCTTCATGGGATGTAATGGGAACCATTTATTTATTTAAGCCTTTTACAGCTCAAAATTATGCAGATACTTCTGTATTTTATTTATAAAACCATTTATAATAACACAATGAATTGTCAAATATCATTTTAGGATCCTCTAAAAGCGCCAAGAATGTATGGCATACCGTAAATATGATACCGTGTTTTTTAAACATTCACCTAAATTAAATATTGCCCAATTTTGTTATACAAATCACAGCATATAACAATAAATTTCTGTGGCATACCTTTAGGCTCGTAGAAACAATTATTATGCCAAATTATAAGTTCAAAAGTAAGTTCGAAAGCAAACATTTAGGAGAATTATCGTAAAACGAAACCAATTATTTTTTGTAAAAGCTCACAATAATCACAAATTCTATTTAGTGTGTATCATTTCTTGTTGTCTGTACATTTTCTGTATCTGTACGTTTATTTAAGGACAACATTACAACATAATTCATTTCAATTAATTATCAAGGTCATTTAAATATCTAGCGTATATCCTTTACTGTTACGCTTTAATTTCTCTTTTGGTTTTAAGAGAAAAAATGAAGCAAAGCCATTAGGCAAATACATCCAACTAAATGTTCATTGCATACTTTTCGGCTACCCCCAATCCAATGCAACATAAATTACTACCAAGTTTAAGACCCACATTTAGGCATGTACTATTTTTGTAACTTAGCCATTTTTCTTTTATTTGCAGGAATTAACTTTACATTGCATACTTTTGGGGTACCGAAAGATTTAATAAATTCAATTTACAAACAAAAGATAAACGCACCAAATGTAATTATTCTAATAATTTCAGCATTCAACTTATAATTTTTCTGTTTTGCAATAAAGGAAGCTCAAATTGTCTTTAACTTCTTTCAAAGGAAATTGAATAAATTATATTCGGGGATAAACATGAAATCATATTTCCAAAATTATGATAAATTATGTAGAGGGCTACACCACCAGACTGTTTAACTTGCAATCTATAGTTTTGATTTTTTGTAAACAGAAAAGTTTCTTTTAAATTGTAGCATAACATTCGGTATTTTAATTGACTGACATTATCAGATTGCATATAAAGCACAGAGGCTTGTTATATTTCGTTGCATACTTTTGGTATCTTTTTATCGAAATCGGAACTTTTTTTCACAACCATTCCCCCATTAATTAGATTCATGGAATTCTTCTCCGATGGTAGTTTGATTTTGTAATACTTCTTTTCTGACGAAATGTATAGATACAGTAAAATTTTCACATTAACAGCAAATTTATATAGCATAGTTTTAGTAGCTCAGCTCAGTTTTTCTTAAAGCATACATTACGGCTGGTGTTCGTATAATGTTGGCTCTTGGTAACATATTACATTGTGTGCTAGGCAAAATGTAAAGTGCTTTGGATTATGATGCTTTTAGAATGTTTTTGAAGTGATTAAAATGTAAATATGAGTACAACCGCATTTTAGTTCTGAAACTAATAATAATACGAGACAATTATCTTAATGCACATCAGAGCAATATTTTGATTCTATTTGTGTGTCCGTCCATTTTATAACAAACTGGATGTTTACATATATATTTATTCCAAACTTCAAATACAAATGTAATTATCACGGTATTAACATCCATTCTTACATGTCATGTAAATAAGTGCTTATTATGTCCCTATACTTAACTTTTAAATATGTAATTTCATTTGAAAATTCCTTACTTATCCACTTTTTAATATTGTTTTCGGAAATTAAAATGAATTTTCTTAGAGCTAAAATGTATTATGAACATAATTTATATATTCTTCCAAAAAGATAATTAAAACAAGTCTTAACAATTATTACACAAATTTAATTTGGTGCAATACATCAAATCATTAACCAAACACATCTTCTGTGCCAGCTATTGTGGAGGCCTTTCCATTTAATGTAGCCTACTTCAAGTTTCATTGTCTTAATATAAAATGTTGCATACTTTGTGGAGTACAGTTTAAATGACAATTAAGGCATACTTTAGTGTATTACAGACTTTTGAATTTGTTGGCATTATTAATTTTAATTTTTTGAGACATAAAGCAGAGAATTAAATTTAAGAGTCTTGGAGATTTTTCTGTCTGCTCCCTAGGCGCCATTTGAGCGATTACTAGAGGATTAGAATTAAATGGAAGCGTTTAACCAAAATTTAGACAAGAAAGAAATCTCATTAAGTTCATGAACAATTTAAGATGTCTGAAATGGGAAATGTTTTAGAAGATTTATTAGAAATTACATTCACTTGAGACAAGTGCATTTATTGGCTGTAAACTATTTTATGTATATTAAACCATTTCAGAAGAGTCGTCTCGTTGCATTACCATCACTGGAATTTCGTAACTCTTTAACGATACAAATCATGATATCACGATACAAACTCATCACATTTTCTGAATTTTGTCAATTTAATTGCCGATTTTTATCGCCAATATGTTACAGAATTCCGATGGAAGCATCAACTTTTGATGTGAAGATTATTTGGTTCCTATTAGACTGAAATAGTTTAACTTTGGAATGCCAATAATTGTGAGTCATCAACGACTCATTTCAATTCTTCTTCGATTGTCATTTCAATATGTACACAAAATATACAGCTTATAGAGAAGGACATGCGCTTTATTGAAATTAATTATTGCATACTTTTAGGCAAATAACGTTATCAACATATGGAAAAGACTTTTTTTGTATCACGCTTGGTCGGACCTTATGTGAAAAGCGACAAAAATAACTAAAATAGTATTCTTGGATAATTTGGTGACAAAAAACTTGCCCATGGAGGGGAGAGTTCCTCACAATCTGTGAGAGCTGTGGGATTTCTACGATTACGATGGGGAAACCTCTGTGAATTCTTGAGCTTCCCTTGCAAGTCAAAAACATTGCCCAAGTCAACTAGCTTCTGTTAATACTGCTGTCAACCATGTCATTCAGTTTGTGTGTGACAGCCACTGAAAGCAAACAACGTAGTGAATTTCGACGAAAATGGAAACAGGTGAATTTCGTGCGCTCATCACGCATTATTCGTTGCGTAAAAAAAATTATCACCGGAACCAAGGAAAGGCTTGGTCAATACCATGGAAATTCTACACCATCAATTTCATCGGAAAAAATGCGGTTTACTGAATTCCGTAGTGGTCGTACCAGTGTACGACAGAAATCGTTGACGAAATTCATGAAATTATATTGGACGATAAATGAATGAAAATTCGTGAGGTGACTGAGACTAAAGGTATCTCAACTGAGTGTATATATCACATTTTAAATAAATAGTGGGACAGGGAATAACTATCCGCGCAATTAATGCCACGATGACTCACATTCAATTGTAAGCACTAGTGGTGGGTAACGCAGGCAATTTTGATGCGCTGATACACTAACGCAAGCGCAGTGTTGGGTATCAACGCAATGCGCTAGCGCAATTGCGCTATGGCGTATTTGCTTCAATGATACCCTCAATGATCGATGTAAACAAATCCGTGCGATTTTTCTTGTGCGCGCCGTCAATAGGGAGTCGCCTGCTTCATATAATTTTTTATATATAATATTTTAAACGAAAGAATTAAAAGATTGTTGACTGAAATGAAAAATAAATTATTTAAAGTTTTTTATGATTCACTATATTAAAATTTAAGAAAACGAGTACACTCTTCATGAAAAGTAAATTCTAAAATATAATTTTAAAATAATAATAATAATATAATTAATACTTTTTTTTAATTAAAATTATGAAATATTACATAATTTTTTTAATATTTTTTTCATAATTTATTAAAATAATAATAATATTATTAATTTTTTTTTTAATTAAAAAAAAAACAATATTGTTTTTATTGAATTTATTTGATTCCCAAAGTTTCGACGAATTTCGTTTTACCATACATATGTCATACATTCGATTTGTCAGTCAACAACAAACGCAACTAAACAAGGTATCTTTTGTCTGAAATCTTTATCTTAACAATTCGATTTGTCAGTCAAGAACAAACGCAACTAAACAAGGTATCTTTTGTCTGAAATCTTTATCTTAACAATTTTTCTCTTTATATGAATAAAGTCAAGAAAAAACACGAGCCTCCCTGATTTTTCTTTATTATGCTCTTCTTCGCGCTGTATGCTCTCTTTGCGTTATTGGCTTCTTCGCGCTGTATGCTCTCTTTGAGTTACTGGGTTAACTGCTCCGACCCATTTGCGCTGCATGCTCTTTGCGCTGAAACTGAGTTGTGACGCAATTGCGTTACTATTACTTTTCTTAGTGTATCAGCGCAGGTAACGCAACCGTGGGTATCAGCGCAATAGCGCAACGCAGCGCAGTGTTACCCACCACTAGTAAGCACTACATTTTGACCCTTCAACGAAGGGTTTGGCGGTATTCAACCGCAGCTCATGGGTTAGGTTAGGTTTGGGCCACGTGTGGTCAGGTAGAAAACCAGGTCACACTACATTCGACGATCAATTGATCCGCTGTGATTACCGGATGAAAACAAGGAGAGAGTATAAGTGGGAATGGAAGAAAAGAGAGTAAGTATAAGATGAAGAAGAGATGATAGTTTAATGAAGCCCTCACCGCAATGAAACCCGGCCATTCATCTTGACCCGGTCAACAATGGGAGGCACCTTATGAAACTGTTGAGGAGACAGACTCCAGGTCTCCTAAAAAGTCTTGCCACAAATAGCTCAGCCTTCTACTCCTACTCTACTTTTACTTCTACTTCTACTCCTATTAATTTTTCTTGCAGTATTCTTGTACACGATGCCAATTGTTAATTCTCCATTATTTTTAACAATTAAGTGTTTAAAAATGTTTTCTCAAAGTACATAACATACCTTTAAGCACACGTGTAAATTTGGTGCATACTTTTAGTTGTTGTAAGGCAATAAACTTAATATATCCCTAATGTCATTAAGAGTTATTTCGGGTTTAAAAGTAAAATACTACAGCCATGACTTCAGAATTCATGGCAATGGCTTGAAAAATGCTTCCCATTTACTTCTGGAATCCTCTTTCAACTAAGCACATCCTTAAGTTCACTTGCACTTAATGTGAATTGAACCCTAATCGTTTTTGTATATTTTATTTGTATATTTAGGTAATTTTATGTAAAATACTTTTTTAATTTTAAAAATCATCCCTGGTGTATTTATTAAAATAATAATGTCAAATTGTCCAGTTTTAGGAAGTACGGATTTATTAAATTTATTGCATACCTTTGGGCATTGTTAGGCATTAAACTTTATTTAGCAAATACACACAGCGTAAAAAAGGACTGCAATATGTCATAAAAAATTACATTTAAATAA
Organism: Phaonia tiefii; assembly: GCA_963931995.1. NCBI lineage: Eukaryota > Metazoa > Arthropoda > Insecta > Diptera > Muscidae > Phaonia > Phaonia tiefii. Next base: position 42,219,036 of record OZ008371.1, read on the forward strand.
ATTCGAAAACAGCTACGAGACGGTTCCTCACCAAAAAATACAACCTAAAAAATTACAGCAAATTATCATTTACTATGCCTACGTTAAGGATCTGCGGTTATTTTCACCTGTCCGTCGACAATTTATCACTTCAGGTCCATTTGTCATGGAAGATTGGTTGCATACTTATAGGCCATGTTCGCATTTTTTGTTCATTTTGTTGTCATAAATTTCATTTTTATGTGACATTTTTATCAATCAATGATGTGGATGATGATGAAAAGGTCAACGTGGGACTCGCAATTTGCGAACGTAATATTGTGACATTTGACTAACGCGCAAATTTAAGAACAATTTATGTTTGTTTTTGAATATTCATAACGTTAAAGATATAGAGTATATTTACATTAGGGTGAGACATTTTCAATGGATATTTGAAGTTCTACGGAACGTTTGTTGACAGTTTGATATATGTACTGGGTGTACTTTAATATAGTACCTGGCGTGGAGACCAGTACCGTTGCGATGAAAATAATTACTTGATTGAAAGTCATCTAATTTAAAATCATATAATTTTGATGCAAAGCTCAAAACTTGATAAAAAAAATACGAAATCAACGAAAAATATGAGAACACGAAAATTATACTTTTTTGTCGGACGGGCCTATGGGGCCCACGGGGTCCAAAAAGCGGATCCCGTTAGGGAGGGCTAGAGGCAGGCAATTGTGGGTACTCAAATGATAGGAATTTTTCTCACAAATTTAATGGTGTCTTTATTTTTGTAGAGCGACATCTGTGGACGCCGATCTCTTGCTTCCTTGGCTGATAAAGTTATACATCGCGTGTATAAACTTCAGGTACATGCCTAGAACATGGAGGGATACAAGAGTGGTGTTTATTCCCAAAGTGGGAAGGAAATTGCTTCTAAAGACTAAAGGCCTGTACACCTGCCATCGCTGCTGCTGAAGACTTTGGAACAGCTGATAGAAATCCACTGACTGGCGAGTATTGACGTTAGATTGTTATCTGATGCACAGCATGCGTGCTACAAGGGAAGGTCTACGGAGACCAAACCGCATGGACTGGTGAAATCCACAGAAAATTTTGTGGCTACTAACGAGTATACGTTGGTAGCCTTTCATCACATTGCTGGTGATTTCAATAATATCATTCCTAATGCGATAGAATTTGAGTTATCGGCCCTTAAGGTGAACGTGGATCTTTTGTACACCAAACGTTCACCAGTAGACGTGTCACAGCCGAATTGGGCCCCTCGACCTGTTAACAGAGGCACACCTCAAGGTGGGGTCCTGTCTCCGCTTCTATGGAACCTTGCGCTGAATGGAATACTAGTCACTCCCGAAAATTTGGATGCGAAAATTGTTGCTTGTGCGGACAATGTTTCAATAGTTATAAAGGGCAAGTATCCCAGTATCCTAACGGACATTCTTCAAGGTACCTTTCTGACATTGGGAAAATGGGCATTTACATGACCCAGACCGAACTGGTTCTTTTTACTTACTTACATTCTTTGGTGACCTCAAACAACCCAGAGGGGTCAAGGGCCTTACAAAATAAGGATAAAATGTTTCTCCAACCGGTTCGAACTTCGGCTTTTCTCCTCTAGTTGGTAACACCACGCTCTCGCAGTCAATATTCCACCTAGCCTTTCCAGCGAAGTCTTTGTCGTACCATTTTTCGATGTTCTACGAGTACGTCTTCGAATAAGTTTCGCACTGGTTCATTCTGATCCATTCTACTGGTATGGCAGATCTACGTCGATATCAGATTATACTGCTCATGGTACATCCGTCGTTGTCTATCGCCATTTTCTATTAGAGGACCATACAATTTTCGGAACATTATTCTGTCGAAGACTCCCACTGATGTTTCATCAGAATGCAATATAATGCAGGATTCTGCAGCATAAAGCGAGGCAGGTTGTATGAGAGTCTATTATAGTTGGATCTCTGTTTCTCGAGAAAGGGTCTTATCTCTGAAATATTTACTTAGCCCCAAATAACACTTGATTGCAAGCACAATTCTCCGTTTGATTTCTATGCTGACGTTATTTCCTCTGTTCAGGCAGATCCGAGGTAAATACATTTGTCCACTACTAATTCGTCCAATCGGGTGGATATTTTGATCAGAGTTAAAATGTTGAAGAGATCGCATGATAGGATGTCACCCTGTCTGAGGGCTCGCCTCATACTAAATTATTCGGTGAGATATTTACCAATATTCCCTGAGGATCTCGCGGCGGTCAGTGTCATTATACAAAGGCGTGTCAGCTTAGTAAGAATACCAAGCTCCGACATAGCTCCGACATAGTTTTCTCCGTATCGAGCTAATCGAAGGCAGCCTTATAATCTAAAATGAGGTGGTAGGTGTGGATTGGTTTTTGTGAATTTTCTCCAGGATTTGTCGTCATGTGTATATATGGTCGATAGTTGACTTTCCAGGTCTAAAGCCACACTAATAATGTCCGATCAGGGTTGCAACAAACGGCTTAAGTCTTTTGCACACTACCCTCGAGAGGCGATGGATAAAAGCTTGTTCCACGATAGGTTGGAAATATACTTGGGTCGCCTTCTTAAAATCAGAGCACAGTGTGCTAACACTCCAATCGTCGGGCATAGCCGCCAGCCTTAAACACCTCAGTCGTTAGTCCATCAGCAACAGAAGTTTTTTTGTTATTAAGCCGGGAAATTGCAGTTATAACTTAGCTTTGACTAGGAGGGGGTCAGCCGACGCCATCGTCCTGTATGTGCTCAACACCCTTATCTATATTAAAGTCTCCTGGGACAAGTAAAGAAAATAAGTGATCTCTCCATATTCCCAATATACATATGCGACAAGATTCCATCCCTTATCATTACAAAACGGGGCGCCTGATGCTTGGCCGTTGGTATGAGTTTGCACTTTTTGGTAGAGTTTACGAGCCTTATTGTTCTCACTCTCGCGCTTTCACTCTCGCGCGGCAAAAAAGGATGGTTATATAGTTTTTCAATAGCTTTTGTCCCAGGGAAATTTGCCCATATCCACCACTCCGGCGCCATCTAGAAAATTTCCCTTTACTTTCAAATCCACCACTCATCTTTCACCATCTTTGGTTTTTTATTTATCTATGTCTATGCTTAGTGTTTAAAAACTCACCACGAACGATTGATGAATTCGCTAAGGAACTTCTGAAAGTCAAGAAATAGATGGTTTGTCAAAGTGGAGTTGTAGAGTGTTGTAACTGCTAGAAATAGACGACTTTTGGCGAATTTTGAGTCAGTCCAGCATCCAAGGTCTGGTGATATCCGGCAAAGGTGATAGAAATAACATAGGTGATACGTGCGATTAGCCATTTTTCGCTCGGATGCCACCAAAATTCTCGCAAAAGGAATTTTTATTTCAATTCTGTTGTTTGAATTTGAAAATAAAATATAGACAATAGAAGAACATATCGCATTTGATAATTTTTGATAATAAATAGGTAAAATAACATGGCAAAATAATTTTTCAATAGTTTTTGTTTCCAAGGAAATTTTACCATTTCCTTGATTGCTGCGTCATCCAAAGGTGAAGGAAATACCATAGATGGTGAGATATAAGTGATGGATTTGAAAGTCAATGGACATTTTTTAGATGGCGCAGCAGTGGCGGAAGTGGGCAAATTACCCTGGAAACAAAACCTATTGTATAAACTATATAACCATGCTTTTCTGCCTTTTGTATTGTCAAAAATGCTTTTCTACTGTCAATATTTTATTTTCAAAGTGAAACAACAGATTTGAAACAAAAATGTTTTTTGAGTGTTTTTTCATAACATCCGAGTGAAAAATGGTCGTACGTAAACAGCGTATGCTCTCTGGTGAAAATGGTGAATACCCTCACTTCGACTACAATACAAATAAAATATGACAACTTGAATTGCTATTAACCAGATCTATGAAAGGATTACTTATATGTATGTTGTCTGATAAGGATATTCGTGATAGCTAATGCTAATCTTTAAGTATGAATAGTTTTAACTCACTTTGTGTATCATCGAATATCTCGTAACTCATAGGAGATGCGACTAAAGATTACATTGTTTGCATATCTTCAGGACGACGCACAGTGGGATTTCTTCATACAAGCCGCGGAAAAAATTAGAAGGAATCGAGCTAGGGCTGTGAAATTTCGCACACATCTCTCATATTGCTAAATTAGAAAAAAACCAAGTTTTTGTTCAAATCCGTTATACCACCCATATAACGTAAAATAAAAAATCGTTGTATTTTCCTCATTTTCATATCTATGTCAATAAAAATTACTGCCAGTGCTTGCATTTGAGGCCTCAATTATAATAAAAATGTCAGTGCCACGCCCAACGCCCATATACAAATTTTCATTTTTCAAAATTTTCGAAAACACAGATATAATTCTTTGTAGTTTGTGATAGATGTAAATCAGCACTTACATCTATATACATAAATAACTAAAGCCTAATATGTTAGCTGAATATTTTCAAAAAAATTAGGGGGCCATAGTTTACTGTTTTTTTTAATTAACAAATCATTCCAAATTAAAGTCAAATTTGTACTATAAAATTATCGAAATTTATTAATTTTTCAGCATTTCTCAGTTCATACTTTTAGGGATATGATATACAGCTGTAAAAAAAACGTTAACTAACGTTTCTGTTATCGATGGCATTAAAACACATATGCCTAAAAGTATACAGCATTTTATATGGTGTTTTCATCCATTTTTGTAATGAAATTTCGTGGCACTTTTTTTTATAAAATTTATAACTTTGTTCAACAGTATAAAATATTATGGGAATTTTATTTATGAAATCAAAAGAATACACTCCCACCTTCCACATTTTAGCAACCAGAGCACTACGATCGATAACGACCACCTTTTTTTAGTCCAAGAAAAACTAAAAACACTTAGTTTTTTGAGTGTCATCATAAAAGCATGAATATATTTTAATCTGTTATTGTTATTCAATTATTTTTTCTTAAAACTTAATGCAGAAATACCATATTTTTCAAATATACATATTCCAAATCGATACGACAAAAAGAAGTTATGTTTCCAGCCCATTGAAATGCATGAAAATCTGAGGCAGGTTACTGCAGAGTTTCATTTTGTTGACTTTGCCGCGTTTTTTTGTACAAAAATAAAATTTGTAGAAAAAAAATAATGATTTATTTCTCTTAATTAAACAATTCTCTACAAAACTGCATCATTACATTTTTGATATTTGACACTCGAAAAGGGTATTTTTGCCGGCAAAATCCCTCTGTGCGACGTAAGAATATTTGTAAAATGTCTAAACACTCAAAATTAATATTAACTACTAACTTTTGGCAACTTTAGACTTCAAGATATTTTAGTCAAATTTGCTATTTATAACCGAACTGTAAACTTTAAGTTTGCATGAAACGGCAAAAATCTGAATAATTTTACAAATACAGAAACAAGGACCAACCTAGCATAACAAATTGTTTTGTTATCGCCAACTTTAGAAAATATGTATGTTATCAAATTGTATTTATTTTTTTGCTATTTTCATCTCTTGCTTACCTTATCACAGCCATGGGTAGAAAAATATTGGACAGCAACAATGAACCATAAATGACCGCCAAGGTTGTGGTGCCCAAAGCTTTATCCGAATTTACTGAACTCTGCAGATTTGAGGTACCATGGAATGCAGTGAAGTGTATCATGAAAGCCAAACCAATCACGATAACATTTTTTGCTATCACAAAACGTTCACGAGGCTCATATTGACATATCGTACGTGACATTGCGTCCTCCGTGACCAAAAGTCTATTTCCGCCAACTGCTGCTGCATCACCAACACCGGCAGCACCACCTCCGCCATTCTCTTGTAAATGCTGGTGGTGATTTACGCCATTTAGTGGTGTTAGCTCACGGGCCTTTGGATCACTTAAAGTATCCATTCCGTTAATTGAACTGTAATGAAATGAAAATGTAGAAGAATGTAAGATGAGTAAATCAAGTGGGCGGTTGGATTTTTTATTTTATTTATTTTTTAGTTGACTGTAAAGTTGCGTATGTGAATGAGACGCATATGCGGGCAATATGTTGTTTTTTTATTAAAAGTATAAATCTTTTTTTTGTGTTTAAAATATTTGCTCCTTTTAACCTCATGCCACTTATCCTGCTCCCTTGGCGTAGAGGTAGGAGTATCACACTTCCTTCCATCAGTAATTTACTGCTCATATGACTGCCACAGGTTGTGAAGAGCATCCACAGTCCATCGAGATATGTTAAGAGTTTAATATGGTACCCTACACTACATGCAACGAAAATATTGGTTGGGTTTGCCGTAACCGAATTACAAGATATATGTGACCTGGTCTACGAAAAGGGAGCTTACGTGCGAAAACTAGTTTTCTGTGAAAAGGCTGTTAAAAGTAAGCAACTCGTTTCGTCAGTTTCTCATTATCTCGTTAATTGTTCTCCGCGCCGGACGTCCAGTAAGTGTTGTTGTTGGTCCAGTAAATGTTGTTGTTGGTCCAGTAAGTGTTGTTGTTGGTCGGAATATTATTATAGTTCATCGTGTAAGTTGCTAGTGTGGAACATTTAAAAAAGTAACACTGAAGAAGTGACGTTTACTGTTTCTGTTGATTACTCTTCTTTCTCTACATTTTTAGTAAACTTCTAAGCAAGTTAGGATTTTCTGCTTTTCACCACGTGAAAAAGCATCTCATCTTCCATCCGAATCAACCAAAAAGTGAAAATTGATTTTTTGACACCTATGTATGTATGTATATTTTTTGTAACTGTATAATACATGTCGCCAAATTAAAGTCAGAGTATTGTATACTACAAATAAATTAACTCTCGCCAGGCATTATAATTTAACAACGCTATGGTTGTCCTTCTTACAAATTGTTTTGAAAAACCTGATAATTTTAAATAATATTTTATCAAGGTCAGGGTATGCCACCTTTTTCTAGATTTTGGGATTATCTCTATATTTCCTTGCTTCTATGTAAAAAGTTTACCTAATTTACATTTGTCAAATTTACAAGACAAGATGGACTGAGTTTTTGCCGATTTTTTTCCCTGTCATTTTTAGTGTGTGCACAAGAGAAGCAAGAGGGGTAGGAAGAATGGCATGACATGTCATGGCTTGCAACTCCACGGCATTTTTAACATTTGCCTTTACCTCTTTCATCTTTGGTTCAAGTAAGCTGTATTGAGCAGGTCGTGTTACGAGGACAACAAATACAGCAAGCCGATACAAGACATTTTGTTTTTGTTTGATTCCACTTCACTGTCAAACTCAACAGAAATGAACTATAAAAACAATATGAGAAATAAGCAGTCAGCTCTTCTAGAGATACCACCTGCTTAAACAGAAATGTTGAAAAAAGTTGCGGCCAGTGCTTTTGGAATTTCAACGTGTAATATGATGTTGCCAGCAACTTCAAAAGAGAATTGAAAAAAATTTCACCAACAAATGCCGTCGTGCAAAGATGACAGAAATACCATAGATGATTCTTTCGCTTATTCACCATTTTCACCATAGGGCACATGCTGTTGCCGTACAACAATTTTTCACTCGGTTGCGACGAAAAAACAAAGACGATCAAGAAGTAGACAACCAGAAGATGTGCGCAATTTGGCAACCCAGGTAGAAGAGAACCAAAAAGTGCCAGATATTCACTCAAACGCATTTCTCTCTCGTGTCATATCTTGATTATTTCATACTTTTTGCATAGTTTATGTAATTTTATTTCAACACGGTTGGAATTTGTATAGTTATATATAATAACACTATCAAAAAGCCGCTTGTGTATTCAAATATTCAATGAAGAGAGTAAGAGAGAGGGCAGAGAAGTGCTAGGGTTTCACTCGTTTTGTTTGTTGGCATTTGAGTGAAGAGAAATTTTGACTGTCTATTTGTACATCGTTTTTGGAAAAAATACTCAAAAATCATTTTTATTTCGATTCTGTTGATTGAATTTAAAAACAAAATATAGAATAGAAAAAAAATGGAAATGAAAAGCATATCGCTTGTGAAATTTTTTGACAATACAAAAGGCAAGAAAGCCTGGTTAAATAGTTGTTGGGTCCAGAGAAGTTTGCCCATATCCACCATTGCTGCGACATCTAGAAAATGTCCATTGACTTTCATATATATATCAACATCTATTATGTTACTATCATCTTTGCGTTCTGTAAATCTGTTCCAATTCAACTGAGGGTTGAACCCGAATTAATTTTGTTCCCCTTGTCCCTAATAAGGAAAACAGCAATCAACGATTATTTTTAGAAATGTTCGACCTCTATTAATCCTCGCGCTTAATATGCTAAAGAAGGTATTATATCTATAATCGACAACTCTAATATCGCTCTGTCTTAGCCTGCGTTGCAACTGACTTCAGCATCACCATAGGCTAGGTTGTGCCTGGTGGCGTTCGAAGTACGACTTTCTTATGGCGATTTCGTTTCTGAGATAACAATACAACAGTTTTCTTGCCTTTTGCCCTAAAAGTGTCCCATTGTGGTCGTTTGTGAAAAAAGTGCAACCCTTCTTATAGGTTTTGAGTTATATTCTGAGAATGTTTCACTCAAAAACATCAAAAATTGTGAGTTTCTGCCCTCTCAGAGAGTCACGAGTTCAATTCTATTAATTAATATCGGTTTTTTGTCCTCGCTAAGCTAATCCTTCTACCTTTTTCTATGGGAATGTAATATAATTTAAGCGGTTGCAGTTAAACTGGATTAACTCCGGATAGTATATTCTCTGTGACTCCAACTAACAAGTGAAACAGCTGATTTATCGAAACCCCCTGATATTAGCTGAAGCCGCTTACAATCTCATAGCGTCAAACACAATAGGTGGAAAACTTAGCTCAGCGAAGACAAATAACAAAAATTAAATGACAGAACATCAGCCATGAAACAAAATGCAGCAAATGCAACATTTGTGCATTTTTTGAGTGCGTGTTTTGCACAAACGTTCAGAAAAAGGCATTTTTAGGCGTACAGGATTGAGGATAACATGTTTCTCCAACCGCTTCGATGTTCTGATTTTCTCCTCTAGTTGGTAACACCAAGCCCTCGCAGGCAATATTCCACCTGGTCTACCCAGTGAAGTCTTGGTCGTCCAATTGTTCGATGTCCTTCGAATGCGTCTTCGAATGCCTTTCAGACTCGTTCATTCTGATCCGCTCTACCGACATGGCCTATCCAGCATTGATAAGTATAACTACATCGATGTCGGAAAAAAGATTATTCAGCTCGTGGTTGATACTCGCTGTTTTCTGTTTACGATTACATACTTTTCGGAGCATTTTTCTCTCAAAGACTCGCCGGGGTGTATCATCAGTATGCGATATGACCCAGGATTCTGCGCCATAAAGTAAGTCAGGTTGTAAGAGTTTAATATAGTTGCATGGTCGTTTCTCGAGAGAGAGTCTTATCTCTGAAGTGTTTACTTAGCCCGAAAAACACCTGTTTGAGGGCACAATCTTTCGTTTGATTTCTAGGCCGTCGTTCTTGCAAATCCGAGTTAAATAAATTCTTTCACTACTTCGAAATTCGAACGGTTATCAACGTTCACCCTTTCATCCAATCGGGTGGATGTTCTGCTTGTCGAAACAATTAATATTGTTTTTCTCTATGTTATTATCAATCGATATTAGCATTTTCTTCCGATCCAGGTCTTTTCTCACCGAAGTCGAACTGTTCATACTGAGTTACTACACTACATACCAAACCAAAACTTTGCATACCAAATTAGGAATTGTATACCAACCCCAACCCATTACGTGTCCACCATAAGTTGGTATTTCCCGATCATCTTAAAAATGCCAACCAGCGAATTATTCTCAAGCGGAGACGAATAGTCTAACAAGTGTGTCCTCGAGCCCATATGAGTGCCCTTATAGCATTAAGAGTTTTCGTAAGCCAAGACGTGTGTTTCGAGAAGAGAATCGTCAAGCCCAGACGGGGTGTTTCATACAAAGTTGGGCATTGTCGAGCAGAGACGAGTGTAATTAGCAAGTGAATTAGTAATTAATGTTGACCACAGAAAATAGTAAACTATTAAATTCGCAGTTCGAAACGTTTATTGGATCTTAGCGAAATAACTTAGATATGATTGAGCTTACCTCAACCATTGACAAAAACATGTAACAACCTATATTCTTAAGCCACCCTTCTTTTAAAGTTATCGTTGCGACTGACTGCAGCATCACCATTAATATAGCTTCCTTTCCTTCCGCTGCCATGCAGCAGTTTTCAGCCGGCGCATGTTTTCATCAGGTCCATGGAGAGTTAATATGCACGAGTATGCACTTACCAGTAGTGTATACTTATAGCATCTTTGCTTCAACTGACAACCCCACAAACTTTTCCATGTGAATTTGGTACTCCCTGTTTTCGCCAAAGAGGCTCTGTCGACCGAACGTGGGTGGTATAACCTCTACATCAGCGTGGAGGAAATCCCATTGCACGCGCACGTCTGGAGGCAAAGTTGGCAGCCCCGATACCAGACCCGGATGCGGTATCCTAATAAGGTGCCCATTCCGAAATCTAGATTAATGAAACCACACAAAATTCAGTCAGCACAGGCAATGGGAAATCGTTGCGAATTGAATCATGGAATGTTGGGACGCTATTTCAACCGTCCGACTTGATCAGCTTTGTTCATAGTAGAACTGGCTGGCCGAAATTTTGATGAACTGGACTGCAAACGGTCGCACTCTTCTCTGTTCGGGGAGACCTTCGTCTGAAACGCGTTCTAGTGATTTTAGCATGCTATGGATAACTCACTCATGGATTGGACGTCACATAGTAGTGGAATTATTATCGCAGGACTAGGGGGCTTACGTTTGCACAATGCTACGCACGCACTGAGCTAGCCGAGGCAGGTGTCAGGGAGGAGTTTTATGGTCAGCTGGACAGGACTTTGTCTTCGGTGCCCCGTGTGACTTTAATGCACAAGTGGGACCCTAGAACGTTGACCTGAAGAGCACTATGGTGGGTGTGCGATGTGGTCAGGAATGGTGGATTGTTTACTGGAATATATGCCGAACATAACATGGGGTCATATTGTTCCCGAATGGGACAATTGGCAGGATTACATGGGTGTCTCCAGATCACGTTACCGACAACCAACTGAATCATATTGCGATCGGCGGAAAGTGCGGGCAGCTTTACTCGAGGTACGGGGCAAAAAAGGAGCAGATACTCGTATTGGTAGTGATCATCACCTCATCGAAGGGGCAATCCGAATTAAGCTCGCGGCTATCAGAGATTCAGGACAAATCTGCACGAAAGTTTGACGCCGCTGGCCTATCACAAGCCCATATTGCTGATAGGTACGCTGGCATACTTCAATCTGCACTTGAAGGGCACAGTGGAGCCAATTTGCGCGACAGGGAGTGGGTGGAATGTACTTCCCGAGCGCAGCCGGCACGGATTTGGGATACGACCGGTGTGAAGGAGGCCAGTGTATGTCTAACCGAACATGGCAGCATGGCAGAAATCGGCGAAGGGTTTATTGAATGGCAAGAGATCACCAGGATCTCGACATGCAAGTTACACGCAGTGCACGCAAGGGCGGGAGATTTTTTGCACTTGCGGGAGTAGCCCAGGGTACCGCGGCTGCACAGGATGGCGAAGAGTCTGACGCGTCGAAAGGTCATCGCAAAGGGGCCACTTAGGAACAGCACTGTTGAAATAATAACGTCGGGAGCCGAAGAATTGGACATATGGACAGAGCACTACACGGAGGTGCTTGGAACATCCACACATTCCAGCATTGGCGACCGTCACACGGCTGGGTCGGATGTGCCTATTGACAGTCCGTCGCTAGCGGAAGTTGGAACGGCTATAGGGGCACTAGAGGACCATGAATCGCCGGATATGGATGGTATTGCACCGGACGTGTTGAAGGCGAACCCCAGTATCAGTGCTAAAATTATCCTTCCTGTAGTAGACGAATTTTGGGGAACGCAAGGTCTACATGGCGCGATAAGGGAAGCCATTATTGTCAAAGTTCCGGAAAGGGGCAACCTATCTGGATGAAATAAATGGATGGGGTCACGTTTCTGAGCATGATCGGCAAAGTGATGGCCCATATTGTGGCGAGCGGACTAAAGTCTTCTCTGGGGCCAGAACTCCGAGCGGAACACTCCGCAACGAACTGGCTTTTAACCTGGGAAATCCTGCGTGGATCTGGTAATATCCTCAGAATTATCGCGTGACGATCTGTCGAATGGAGATGCCCGCTATATTTTGTGTTTGTGAACTTTGGCGGGGAATTTGATGAGTTGGCTCACAACACCATTTGGACAGCGCTTGAGTGCAAGAAAACTCCGCCGAAGGCAAGAATGTGTTTTGTCTCCTCTACATTTCGATATTGTCGTGGACGAACGGTAGTGAGACCCTCAAGATGAACTGCACTGCCCTTGGTGGCATGGACAGTTTCTGGTACCTTGGCAGTATCGTTGACAGCGAAGGAGGTTCAAGTTTGGATATTGTGGAGTACGTATATCGTTTATTATTTCCGGGGACACCAGGATCCTAACGTTCAACTCCAACGTGAAGTCTACCTTACCATGTGGATGTGGGACACGGAATGCTGCTGATCGTGATATAAACGGCATGAGGGTATTTGTGAAGGGATACCTCAGGGGATGATGCGCATATTCTGGCCGGATATTGTTGTCTATGGACGGCCACTCGACGATACAGAATTTGCGTTCCAGAATACGGGGATGGAAATGGATTTGGCTGGTCCATGCCCTACGTAAACCGACGGACGACATTGAGGGAACGACAATTGAATGGAACCCACGGGGATGAGACGAGGGGAAAGACCCATCCATACGTGGAGAGGGTAGCTGCAGAATGAGGTCACTATGAGTGGAGCACTGTTGTGTGTCTGTGGACGACCACTGGGCGAACTCCATTGCGAACTCCAATGGTCCCTTCATAGTGACCTCATTCTCCAGCTGCCTTTCCCGTCGTCTCATCCGACGTGGGTTCCATTCGATGGCCGATCCCACAACATCGTCCGGCGGTTTCCGTAGAGTGTGGCCTAATCAGCTCCATTTCCCGTCCAGTATTCCGAGGTGAGATTAAAGGCTTATAATGGATCTGAATGAAATACATTTGTTACGGCCTTATGTTCCTCAGTGGAACGATGGGAATAAATGATGTTGATGAATGATGATGTTTAAATCTAGGGCAGGTTTTCATAGCAATTCTGGTATTTTGCAGCAGTTGGAATATAATACAAGAAAAGGGGCCACTGCTGGGCAGGATTGTCGTTCTATCAATTACATTGTAGTTGGTTAGAATAGATTACAGCGACCACTGAGAAATATTTTTATCCAGCTAAATTGTATTAGTTGAATTTTTTTCTTAATCCATATGAGAATTCTCTGATATATCTAATAACTAACTGTGTACATTTTTGTCGCTTCTAAAATACTGAAATTAATAAATTCAACTTCTACTGAATTTAGTTCGACTTGAGGTCAGAAATAACACTCGATGTTATGTTTTATGCAGTTTCGATTTATTTATTCCCAATATTTCGGCAAACTTTGTTTACCATCTTCAGAGTCGTTTTCATACAGAGCTATTTGAATATTCACCTTAAAGATCCTTAACGTCGGTCATTTCCTTCGCACCTCTCTTGCTGGCTGTCTTGGTAGCAAAATATTTACAAACTTTGGGGTCACATGTCAAACAACAATAAGGTAACTTTATATGACACAAGTGAAACGCTCCATGCCACAGCGGCAATAAAATCGGCAACATCAGTGCAGGGGCAGTGGCAACATCACAAGTCACACGAGAACACCGTTGCCCACACCAACACTAACTTGTCGCAGGATATCTAAAGGCAGCAGGTGAAAGTGTAACATTACTCTATACGACTCAGTACTTTACAGACCCTAACTAAGAGTGGGTGGTTCGTGTGTGAGAAAGAATCCCTAGCACTTGTGAGTGACAGTAAGTGCTCGTTTATATGTATGGGTGGTAAACTAGTGAAATGTTTGGGTTACGCTTGTATTCACTCCCAAGCGCTCGACGAGTGTCATATCAATAAAAATGTTAACAATTTATGATGTAAACGTTTGCAAGCTGTGGCAGTTGACATTGTAGCCCAAAAAAACAAAAATAAGAAACAGGAGTTATGAAACAAAAGTTTTCAATAACAACAAATTGATGCTGCCACAGATGCCACCAAACTCCATTTTATATCAATCAGTTACGGGATGAATGAACGCAAAATGTGTTAAAAATGTGTGTTGGTTTTTTTTCTGTGTCATAAAATATTTAATTTGTTTTCATATTATCTAGACATGGGTTGGGTAATATCATAATGAAATTATTTGAAAATGATTATTATTAGGTTTGTTATTAAAATGAAAGGATATTAAAATTGTAAACAAGATAATAATAAAGTGTGATGTTCTGTATTTTGTAATTGTATAACGAATCGAAAACTAAACATGGTGACATTATACCCTTGCACATATACACAGTCGCTAATAAAATGTTATTTTAGAAATCCCGTAGGGTGCAACCCAGCAAATATTTTTAGAATCTGCTGACAGCATTTCGTCGGTTCAATATTGGTTTGTCGTAAACGCCAATTGTTTGAAACGGAGATACCAATATTCGCAACTATACCACTGTTACCAACTAGCAATTTTTAAGGATATGAAATCAAATTATAGTAAACACCACAATAATGTTCAGATATATCAAAAAAATTTGACAACAGATTCGGAAATATAACACGAATACAATATCACCTCGGAACAAACATAAATGGCGTATTCGACAATAAAATAATCAACCGACGAATTGTTAATCAAGAAAATAATAATGTATATAATGTGTAGAATAATTTTAGGCGAATACATGTCATTTCCTAGCTATTCTTCACAATTAATTGTCGCTCAAGGAAAGCACTTCCTTTGCACATGCAAACAAATTTGCAGATTTTTTTGTTGGTTAATTGTACAGTTGTTATATGATTAGTTTCTTGTATGGATGTGCGATTAATCTATTAATTAAACCGTTGATTAATCGATATTATGATTCATCAGTTAACCGAATCGAATTCTAATTACTCAGTTAGTTTTAGTATTGTTTAATCGTATTCAAATATGTAATTGTATTCATTATTCAAACAATTTTGGAAAACATACAAATATGTACTATACTAACAAAAGGAAACATTTGAACACTTTGAGTGAAGCAGGCTGTTGATAAAAATCAAACTGAAAAAAACTGCTATAAACCTGAATTGCCCAATTATTCAACTATTAGATTAACCACTGTTTAGATTAATCAATTAATAATGAATATTGATTAATTAAAATTCAGATTTATCGATTAATCGTAAATATAAATATTCGAAAATTCAACTCATTAGGGTGTCTATTAATCGGTGTCTATTAATCCCTAGTTTTTATTTTAACAAAATTTGAAACAGAAATCAAACCCATAGTCAAAGTAAACTAATAGATGAAGCACAAGTGTTGGGATAATTTTAGTGTAATGGGTAATTTTCTAGATGTCGTTGAAAGCAACAAATGGGACACATCTTGTTCCCAAAAAAAAGTCAAAAAATATGACATTGAAATGCTAAAATTTCATATCAAAAGAAAAAATTATTTTCAATAAAAATTTCACTTCGAAACAAGAATACAACACGTTACTTAAAGTAGAATATCTCATGGTAATCGAATTGCAAAGCCATGACACCACCGACTAAGTCCTAATAAATTGGTTCTTCCTCCGGTTCAACTACCATTCCGTGGTGAGAGTCCTCAGACAGTCTAACGGTTTTGCCAACTGCGACCACACAAGTTGATACAGTTTTTTGCGCGGGGAAGTTTTTAGAATGAAAAGGCGTCCCGCCATGTTCATCTTTGGGCGGTGGTAAGGGTTATCTCTTACAGATATACCAACACCGGCCTCATGGCCTTGAAATTGATTTGTTTATAAGAAACAAATGCGAACAAATATAAAATCATTTAACATTTGTCACATTTCCCTTGTTTAAATTACTTTAAGAAAAATTTCCCACAATTTTGAATAAACGTCAATGAGAATTCAGTGAAAGTATAGATAAATAAAAACCATAGATGATTCATTTGATTAATCACCATTTTCACCAGAGGGCACATACTGTTTCCGTACGACCACTTTTCACTCGGGTGTGACGAAAAAGCACTCAAACATAATGTTTATTTCGATTCTGTTGTTTAAATTTGAAAACAGAATATAAATAATAAAAAAGCATATCGCTTTTAATATTTGCCCACAATAAAAAAGGCAAAAAAGCCTGGTTATATAGTTTTTTCAATAGTTTTTGTTTCCAGGGAAATTTGCCCATATCCGCCACTCTGGCGCCATCTAGAAAATTTCCCTTTAGTTTCAAATAGACCATTTATCTTTCACCATCTATGGGTTTTTATTTATCTATGGTGAAAGAGACGCCAGTACAGGACAGCACCTAGTGAACAAAGTTGACAATGGGCGCGCTATATCTATTATTTCCTTGATCTCTGATCAAAACACAGAAAACAATAAAAGTCTACAAAAAAATTCAAATGATATTGGAACGAAGTTCCTTATCGCTAATGAAAAAAATTTAAATAACTTTTTGTTAACACTATTATGCTACATCCCAGTATTATCAACTATATTGGGTAATTTTGCTTTGGTTTATATCTAGACTAACATATGTTGGTAAATCTCTTGTTTAATGCGAAGTATTCTAGGTGGAGCCTGTAACCAATATTTAGTATTTATTGTAGTTTTGTACCCAATCAAAACTAAATTTAGAAAACCCAAAGCGAAAAAAGTTTAAAAAATAACATTTTCATAAATTAGCGTCTTTTCTTAAAAAAAAAGTAAATTTTCTCAAAAAAAAAAAGTAATCATATTCTTAAACAAAGTACCTTTTCTTAAAAATGATCTGAAAGATGTACCTTTGCTTAAAAAAAGTAAATTTTCTTAGCTTTTTACAGTATTCAAGCCCAAGAACATCTATATCTCTATAAATAGAGATATAGTTTTTTAAAGAAGATTCATCCTCATGATTCCGAAAAAATCGTATAGCTTTTTCAGATCTAGTCACAGATCTTCATCAGGGGTTGTTTGGAATGCTGGTTTTTAAAAATTGAATGTGTTCGAAAAATATCGCAAGCAAAACACACAAGAAAACATTTGCAAAACAACTTCTTACAAAAAGTACCTTTTGTTAAAAAAAATTAATTTTTTGTTAATAAGTACCTTTTGTAAAAAAAGTAAATTTTCTTACAACAAATTGCCTTTTCTTAATAAACTAAATTTTCTGTATAGAGTACCTTTTTAGTGACACAAAATAATTTTTCTTGAGATAAGTACTTACTCTTAAAAATGTACCTACTTTTGAAAAAAGGACAAATTCTACAAAAAATTCTCAATTCCTAAAAAAAGCCTTTTCTTCAAAAAAAAAATACCTTCTCTTAACAACATTTATATTCTTTTCTTGAGATATGTAGCCTTTCTGAAAATAAGTACATTTTCTTAAAAACATTTTCTAAAAAGTGTACCACTTCTTTAAAAATTACCTGTTCTTAAAAAAGTACTTCTTTGTAAAAAAATAATAATACTCTTATGGCTTTTTCTTACAGAAAGTACTTCTTCTTAAAAATAGTTAATTTTCTTAAAAAAACAACACTAGCTTTTAATATAAAAAGTACCTCTCTGTGAAAAATTGCCTTTTCGGGAAAATATAATACATATTCTTACAAAAAATACCTAAAAATATACTTTCTTTTTAAAAAAATACATTGTATAGACAAAATAAATTTTCTTAAAAAAAGTTTATCATTTTACAAAAAGTATCTTCTCTAAAGATCCATTTAAATTATCGTATTTTTCAACGAGCGCCTTATGCGTGTTGGAACTAACTAGTACATAATTTATAGCGAAAGGAACTTCGTTCCAACCGGTTGCGCCTAACACCTCTTGTGATTTTTTTCAACTTTGCTGAGGTAGGAAACTGCGATCACTATTAAGTCCAGTTTTGTAGTCGGACATGCTACGATTGTATAAAAGGTTGCAAATTTTAACCCGGCACACAATGGGTTATCGTGTCCGTACTATATATTTATCGTTTCAAAGATAACTTGTGGATGTGTGAAGTCTCTATTTTCTCAGAACGCCAACAAAATTAATAAAAAAAATAAATGGTTTCCCATTACATCCCATGAAGGGACCGGGGAGAACTTCTCACAATCACTGAGCTGTGCGCTTTCCAGTTTTCACTCACTGATTGGGACCTACAGTTTTACACCGATTCCGAACGGTATTTTGAGAAGCTTTTTCATGGCTATATACTCGATAGTGTCGCCGTCACTATGCGAGGTGACCGCCGCCGAAAGAATTTTTTTTTTTTAAGGTGGTCAGAGCAGGGATCGAACCCAGGATCTCATGTACAAGAGCCGCGCACACTAACCATTGCACCACCGGCGGCCAACAAAATTAATACGATATGTCAAATTATATATCTCATATTTGGGCGCCGCTAACTTCAAAAATATTCCGGAAAATAAATTGCATCAATTATAATTTGGAACAAGTGGAACGTCGGAATAAACGGGAAAAGTAACTATCACTATCTAGATGGAAGCTTACAGCCAAAACCACGATTTCGAAAGAAAACCTAAGTGAATGAAAACTAGTCACTATGCGCGTTTTGGTTACACCGCTTGCTTAGATTATCACTTATTTTGTATGGAGATCTAAGCGATAATAGGCGGCACTGGTTCCCGATTCCGCTTCAGTCCTAAACAGGTATAAAGTTACCAGTCTGAAAAAAAATGGGGAGAACAGTGTTGGATATTGTTATTGTGAGGTCAAATATAAGGAGAGAGTATAAACATTTACAGGAATAACCAAAAACGATGTATAAGTAGACAGTGAAAATTTCTCTTCACTCAAGTGCCAACAAACACAACGAGTGAAACCCTATCATTCTCTGTTCTCTCTCTTACTCTCTTCATTGAATATTTCAATACACGAGCAGCTTTTGATAGTGTTATTGTATATAACTATACAAATTCCAACCATGTTGACGAAAAATTACATAAACTATGCAAAAAGTATGAAATAATTAAGATATGACGCGTGAGAGAAATGCCTTTGTTTGAATTTCTATCACTTTTTGGTTCTCTTTTACCAGGGTTGCCCAAATGTGCCCATCTTCTGGTCGTCTAATTCTCGATCGCCTTTGGAATAACTACACACTATGCGTTAGACCAAGACGATTATATGTATGTATTTCCGGTTTAAACAGGCAGAAGGTTGCCAGTGCGGGAAAATCAGTGTTGTATATCGTTATTGTGAGTTCAAGACAAGGAGAAGAATATACACATATTCATGAATAACTACAAACAATGCGTTAGAGCAAGACGTTTATATTGTTACGAATAAGTAAAAGCTTTTGCTTACTGTTAATGACTCTACTAACAGTATGTAAATAACAGGCGGTAAGTGCAGCGCCTGAAAGTATGCATTGTAACAACGTACCAGCTCGATAAACCAGTAGCATGAATTCACCTAGGTAAAGATAACTCTCCACCATTCGAGATTGTTCTACAAAGATAAGCAACAACAACAGCATCCAGATTCTAAAAGGTTCTTGAATTCGCTAGATATACCTTCATTTGAGTATGGTGAGTTGGTATAAATAGCGGAGGTCTTTGGAGTGGAGAGTTCAGTTTGTGATTAAACCCCGTAAAGTGAGCAACGCGAATCGATAGTAAAATATAAGACTTGTTAAAGTGTTATAAATAAAGTAAACTGTTGTACTATATAAGAAAAATAAAAGGAAGTTAAACCGTTGTAATTATCGTAATTTAAAACGAACCTTGTTTTATTATTGGGAATAAAACAACGCAAAAAGGACGAATAAGGAAATTCGTAACAATATATATTAAAATAAATTTCTCTAGTTTAGCGTTTTCGTTACTATCAAGCAAACGAAAATCACTAGCTTGTAACGAAAAGACGCCTACTCACTTTCGTTTTTCGCCCAGTTTTTAGTGTATATTTTAGTGTATACAAAATATAATAAAAATACATGAATTTCGTTTTAATATGACTAAATATATACAATAAAATGTTTGGTTTAGCATATATGTAATTATAATGATTTTTTTTACTTTACATTCAAGTCGGGGTGAGACGCCAAAAAATCGGACATATCCCGCCTTTTGCGGGGCAGCGGAGATGGACAATTTCTGGCTCCTACAAGATGGCGCCAAAGCTCACACATCCCGAGCCACGATTGCTTTATCCATCGCTTAATATCGAAAAATGGACTTCGGACTTCTTCCTGTTCGGTTATGTGAAGTCCAAAGTTTATGTCAACAAGCCACGAAGCCTGGAAAACTTGAAGACAATAGCCATGAAATGGCAGCTGTTCAGCCGGGAACACTACAAAAAGTGATTGAAAATGCGGGAAAATTACCACAGTGTGTCATTCGCTCTGGTGGCGACCATTTACGCTACATCATATTCCCTGGTTTAGCAAAAGTTATTCTTACCTTTTATTTTCATCTTCAAACGTCACATCGAATAATTCAGTTGACAACTGACCCTTTGTCTTAAGCCATTTTCTGTACTTTAGCTCTGTTGAAGAGTATTGACATTATTGACATCAGTGTGAATACATGTTGGAAAGTCTCGTACAGCTTATTTATAATTTATTACCCCATTGACAGATAGTTTGACAACGATTAAATGACAAAAACCATTTCAAACAATATTCAGTATAATATGTATCACATTTCAAACCAAACCACAGAATGATTTCACCACTCAATCGATCGATGAAATTGCCATGATTAGAGTCAGTTGACTTTGTATCTGTTTTCATGTCTCACCAAACTGTCAAAGTTGTTGGTAAATGTCATGGTTATGGTTCATAAACACGACAGAATGACTCTAAACATTGATGGCAAAGATGACTGACTGACTATATGCTTCTTTGTGAGGGAATAACATAGACATTGTATGACATTGTATAACGGGTGGTCCAAAAACAGGTATATTTTTAAATTATATGTTATTTTGACACTGATTAATTTTTTTAGTTAGAAATATTGACTACCAGTCAGTATCGTATCTCAGGGGACCAAAATGAGTCGGTTAACACTTGAACAACTTTGGGAAATAATGCAGACTTATTGCCAAAGTGAGTGACACCGAATTTAGTCCAAATTTCATCACGACACACGCTGATAACCCCGTTCTTTTGTTGTTGTCTGGATGCAAATATAACGTGTTTGTAGTTTGTCGCAAATATAGTATATTTGTACCCAAACACAGTGTGTTTGCTATTCAATATTACATGTTGGAGACACAATGATTAATGTGTTATAATATCGATGCTGAAAAGGAAAATCGACTTATTTGCATTTCCAATTTTTTGGGTGATAATTTTTAAGAGGAATTTTCCATGTGAAGTTGTAACATTTTCGCTTCGCTTCGCTTTTAATTATTAGCCTGTTTTCCCCATAGATTAATTTATACATAGATTTGTTATCCGTCTCATCTGATGTTTCTCTTTGCGCTTCTTCAGTGAGCAAACGAACTTCTGTCAGCAACGTTCAACAAAATCCTCAATTTTTAGAGTTGTGCATTCACGATGGTCATATATTTACATATTTTGAACAGTCACAGTAACAATTTCAGCTGAATTATTACAGAATTATTCTCTTGACGTTCAAAAATAAGTTCGCTTCCCTTCAATAAATAAACCGATGAGCGAGTTGTCAAATCTATGTATGTATAAAGTAATCTATGATTTTTCCATCCAAATATAAAAAGCGAATTACGGATCGATATTGTTCTTTTTCCATTTCATCGAGAAACACGTGTGATACAACTGGCTGTCTAATAAAAACTAACCTATAAATCAGTGTGAAATTTTGTATAATGTCGTGTGACAGATGGCAGTATACGACGGTAATGCCAACTTCCCTCGGCAACGCCACCAGTGTTTACACATGGCTACTTATTGACCGACTTCGTAATAAGCCGTACAAAAAGAATTGAAGCTTAGTTCATTTTATCTAATTTTTAAAAAGACACTTGTATTTGGACCACCCTGTAGATATGACTGAGGTATACTTATACATTTATATTAGAGTTGAATGAATGCATTAAGTGCGTCACGCACAATATGGCAGTAAACTTGGACCGAGAAGTACGTTGCATCGGCGACGAAATGAAATAACCAACATACTAAGAAAAAATAATCACCACACTAAATCTTGAAAAAGGATAATCAACAACATCAATAAAGACACGAATAATAAAAGAGGGCAGAAATTAGCAAAGGACATTTATGGTGTACCATTTTTGCCAAAGCGCTGAAGGGGTTAAGATGGTAAATATCGTCAACAACGAAAAATTTAAGCCAGCAGTTTACTACGACAGAACCGGACAAAAGCTGAAAATCGATTTGTTGACACACTAGGACAATTTATTGATTCAGTGTCAGTAGTACGAGATTCAAACATGAAGACATTCACAAGGCTACTTGGATATCCCCTGATCAACAGACGAAGAACCAGATTAATCACCTGGTAATTGTGATTCGAGGAGCTAATACTGATTCGTAACACTACCTGGTTGCAGCAACGGTTCGCACAAGGCTAAGCAGAGCGAAAGTCGTACGAAACCAGACATATAGAAAGCTGGACATCGGAAAGGTGCAATTATAAGATATAGCCACGGCCTATTCAAAGAAGCTCACTCAGACACTGGCGCAGAACGCACCCCCGCCTCATGGTCCTGACGCGAAGTGGAAATACATTTCGCACTTCACGTAAGACAATTCTTTAGTCAGTTGCAACGCGTGTCACGACCGGGCGGAATAAGGAGAAGAGGAGAGAGGGAATCCGTCTGTTGAACTAGAAAACACGGTTGTGGAAAATCACGAAATTGAATCTTACAGAAGGAAGAACTTCAATACTTTCCGTGATTAAGCAAAGTTCACCTTTAATTTTATTGACTACATTACAACCTCATGAGGTCAGACGTCTTACACATATTAATTAAACAAACAAATTAAACAAATTTCAACATATTCTTCCAACTGGCTCTATCCTTCGCCTTTTCTCGCCAGTTGGTAACACCAAGGATACGGAGGGATTCTTCTGCCTGGTCTTTCCAGCGGAGTCTTGGTCGTCCTCTTTTCCTGCTTCCATCGGGTACGTTACCAAAAATCTTTCGCGCTAGCTCCTCTTCATCCATTCTGATAACATGGCCTAGCCAACGCAATTGGCCCACTTTGATTCGTCTAGCTATGTCCACGTCAGAATAGAGATTATATAGCTCTGCGTTCCAGCGACGTCGATACTCGCCGTTTTCCCTAACGGGACCATATATTTTACGGAGAATTTTTCTCTCGAAAACTCCCAGGTGTTTTTCATCCGCTTGCGATATGACCCAAGTTTCGGAGCCATATGTCAAGACAGGTAAAATGATAGTCTGATATAGCTGGAGTTTTGTCCGTCGAGAGAGGGCTTTGTTCCTAAACTGCTTGCTGAGCCCAAAATAACATCTATTTGCAAGCACAATTCTCCTATCTATCTCCAGGCTAACGTTGTTGTCCTTGTTCACAGCGGATCCAAGGTAGACAAATTCATCTACCACTTCAAAATTAAATCGGTTGTCAACGTTCACTTGCGGACCAAGTCGAGGGGTTTCTCTAGTCGTTGACACCATCAATTTTGTCTTGCCCTCATTAACAGCAAGACCCACCTTCGCTGATTCCTTTTCGATTCTTGAAAATACTGCAGTAACCTCTCGCAAATTTCGCCCAATGATGTCTATGTTGTCACCAGCAACATATGGCTTTTCGTGTTAATGGTCTTGTTCGTATTTACTGCAGCCATTCTCATTATTATCTCCATTAAGATGTTGAAGAGATTGCACGAAAGTATGTCGACTTGTCTAAGTCCTCGCTTGGTACAGAATGATTCGGTGAGGTCTTTCTCCACCTTCACTGCTAATTTGGTGTTGGTCAGCGTCATACTACAAAGGCGGATCAGTTTTGCTGGAATCCCAAGTTCAGACATAGCTTCGTACATTTTTCCCCGTTTGAGGCTATCGAAAGCAGCTTTGTAATCGACAATAAGATGGTTTGTATCGATTTTCTTTTCGTGGATATTTTCCAGGATTTGACGTAGCGTGAATATTTGGTCAGTTGTGGACTTGCCTGGTCTAAAACCACACTGATAAAGTCCAATCAGGTTTTCAATAATTGGCTTTAGTCTTTCACATAATACGCTCGACAAGACCTAGATCGTGAAATTTATGTGGTGGATTTGGAAGTCAAGGGAATTTTTCTAGATGGCGCACCAATCGTGGAGGTGGGCATATTTCCGCGGAATCAAAATCTATGAAAAGAAGTACCTTACCCTGTTTTTTGCCCTTTTGTAATGTCAAAAAATATCAAAAATATCTATATTTTATTTTCAAATTTAAACAATAGAATTGAAATAAAAATTATTTTTGTGTGCTTTTTCGCCACATCTGAGTGAAAAATTGTTGTACTTAGACTGCATGTGGCATCTGGTGAAAATGGTGAATACGCGAAAGAATCATCTATTATCTTCGGATTAAATACGGGTTTAATGTGTGATTGAATGTGTCAGGGGTGCATAGGTAGATTTTTGATTTGCCCACATATATGTATATAAAAAGTTTCCCCACAAAATTCAATAAGTCGTGTATAATAATAAGTGTGTTTTTTTATTTCCTGCTAAACTAATTTTTCGACGACTTTATATGGGAAGTCGCTTAAAATCGCTTAGCTCCCCATACAAAGGGGGCGAAAAATAGTTTAGCAGGGAATAAAAAAACAAGCCGAATATTTAACTATTATTCTTACTGAACTTCTATAAGGATATGACCCTACACAGACTTATTAACATGGATGTATGTGTGAATGTATGTGCGTCAGGAAACTGCGTTAAGCCTTCAATACCGACTCATACACGCAGTCAAATGACTACACTCAGATGTTGAATACGGTTTATTACTACGAAAAATTCCATGAAAAATGAATGATAGTCATACCACGGAACTCAATTGTTTTAAGATGCTGGTGCTCCATCTATAAGCTTTTATTTGTGCCTTTTGCTTGTGAATATATGCGTGGCATATATGCATATCATCTACATATGGGCAGGTGTGATGGTGTGTGCATAGGAACATACATTAGCGTGTCCCCTATTTTTGCGAGGTTGAGGTTTTTTTAAATTACACCACCGTATTTTGTTTCTTTAAACGAATTCATGGAAATCGAAGCAATTTAAACTTTGCCTCGTTGACCCGAGCTGATTACTCTAATCCGAATTATCCGCTTTTAGTTTCTTTGTGGGTAGAGTTTCTTCTCAATATGAACATTTTTTAAACTGACCGAAATTTTACCTTTACAGGAGATAAAATGATGTGGCTTGAATCTAGTTTGCCCGACTGGAGATATAGAATGATTGATATGATTGGATGAATTAGTAGGTTTATTTCTTTACGTAGCCGAGGGATCACAAATTATAAATTTAAATTAATATAAAAAATAAATTTATTTCTCTCTTAACAGCAATTTCAAATTCCTTTTTTTACCAAAACATCTGAAAAATTTTCACCCGGTAAGTTTGCTAAAGTGCCAAACAATCAGCTGTTTAAAATCAACAACAAACCAGGGAATCAGGGCGAACCTAAATGTCGGTGGCTATAGCTTAACACATTGAATCATATTTTAGGTCGATGGGAGTAGCAAAATCGATAGTAGCAAATCTTAACATCTCAAAATAAATCGGCGGCGGTGGCGGCTTAATTGGTCGACTTGGTTCTCAGCAACAAACAACTTTTGACAAATAAATGTCCCCACAGTTTGACGTTTATTTTTGGGTAAGCACTGTGAATTTTTGTGTCTTTACGTTTGGGCAATTTTGCCTTTTTGTGAGATAATTTTTGGTGTACTCTCATTTTACCCCACTTTACCCTCAAAAAGTATAGAAACAAACCTAATACGTTACTTAGTTAGGTAACAAACCTTAGCTTAACAGGTTCTCTTCAATCAGTTGGTAACCATTTCATGCTCTTTGTAGTTGGCAAGCGTGCCTTCGATCTTCCATTAAACTTAACCATGGTCAATTTGTGGTCATTGCTTCTAAATAAGTGTGTGTCGTTTGAAGCATTTAAAAAAAGAGGCACCCTAATACACATAACGCATATGTATGTGTACCTGTGAACGATTGATGGCAATGCAATCACGAAATCATATCATTGGGATGTCCTTTGGGCATATGAATTTGCATATATGAATTTTGCATATAGGTACACGCTGAAAAAACCCGGTCCCTGCAACATATTGAATATGTTTGCCCGCATTGATACATTAACTGAAGACCTGGTCCTTGTTTGTTGCAATATCACGTTTTTGTTTTCAGCAGTTTTCAACAAACAAATCCACAATTAGGTCTCAAAAACACACATTAGGTATAAACAATTAGTCATTGTGTCTCAATCTTGTAATATTGAATAGCAAACACAATTTGGTTGCACACAAGTATACTATATTTGCAACAACCTAAATTTGCATGCAGACAACAAACAAATACAGATTTTTCAGCGTGTATATGTTGTTTATCATCTACTCACACACACACACCTGCGCTCACATATGGTTGTTTCCATATCAAATTGAACAACTCTGTTGCATTACTATTTTGTTTAATACGAAATTTAGCAAACTTATTTTCCATTTATTTTCTATTTATGCTTATGAATTTATGTATTCTTACGAATTAACTAACATTTACTCATATCCACCACTCCGGCGCCATCTCGAAAATATCCCTTTACTTTCAAATCCACCACTTATCTTTCACCATTTTTGATTTTTTATTTATGTATGGAATGGTTAAATGGTTTTTCCAATAGTTTGTAGGTCCAGGGGAATTTTACTATTTCCACCATTGCTGTGTCATCTAGAAAATGTGCCTTGACTTTCAAATCAACCACATATATTGCAAATCTATGGTATTTCTATCATCTTTGGACCAACTTAATATTCACAACCACTCCATATTCACCACTATTACTTAACGTTGTGTAATTTTGGGCGTTTCAACACAAACTGGCTCGAAATGTGCGCTTTGTTTTCTATGTCTATTTATATCATACTTGGGGGAAATTACTTATATGACAATTTAATTTAATGTTAATGTTAATTAAATTTAATTTTTCCTAAAAAATTTGAATGTTTCCTAACAATCTTTCGTTTTACATGGAATTACCCATATATCTCTTAATATCACATGTTCCCATATCAGCACGTCTGGAGGTAAATTTGCATCTTAAATTTTACCTCGAGAATGACAGACATTGTGATGATTATAAATGTAATTGCTGAAGTTTCAGGATGGTGTGTCACCCTGGAAATCTTAAATGCATTGCGTGTGATTATTGACAATATCATCCCATGCAATTCCATAAATAAGCTGAGTTTATACTGTGACTTAATTCTTGGAGCCACTTGCTCAATGTCGGGTTACCTTTTATTGTAACGATATAGATGCGGTAGAAGAATTTCAATTTCTCATTAGCTGACAACTATTGACAACAGCTGTTTTGTTTTAATGTTGTTATGATGTAAGTACTTGGTTTTCTAAAATTGACTTGCGTCAAAAAGTAAACATTCCTCGGCAACCAAGAAGTTCTTCCCACGGTGTCCTTTTTGATTGTTTTCCGCCATAATTTGATTAAAATAACACAACACCATAATAAAGTAAACAGCTGACATCCTACAGTGCTGACTACATAGTCATACATTTTATCAGAGTTGCCAGGCAAAACATCTAACACCCTGTTAAATTAACAGGAAAATGAGAAAAGGAAAAACCTTAATAACCTGTACATTGTTCCGATAATTTTAATGTACCGATTAGTAAGCAGACACTTTAACAAGACATCGAGAAAATTTCCAAGCATTTTAGTGGGATTATTCAAACATTACAGCAATGTTGCTAACATTGTTCAGAGCTACACTCAGAAGAAATCCGCATTCCAGATATGTATATCTATGTACAAAATTTCTCCATCGTACGACTATATACTCGGTCCTGATTAGGCCTCAGCCTATCTTGTTAAGGTTCTCCAAATGCACTCACATATCTAGTTGTCAGAAAGAGATTATAGCAACTGTAAATTTTTGTATCGATTTAATTTAGTCCCCACAACTAAAATTCGGTCGAAGCAACTTCTAATGAGTAGTGACAACCTCTAATGCGGTTGTGGCAACCTTTAATACGGTTGTGAAAACCTCTAAATTCGGTTACAGTACGAAGACACACGGGTGTTGTAACGTTTTGCACCGACCCTTTCACTTTTATTGACTATTTTACAACAACGTCTTACACATATTAATTAAACAAACAAATTAAACAAATTTCAACATATTGTTCCAACTGGCTCTATCCTTCGCCTTTTCTAGCCAGTTGGTAACACCAAGGATACGCAGGGATTCTTCTGCCTGGTCTTTCCAGCGGAGTCTTGGTCGTCCTCTTTTCCTGCCTCCATCGGGTACGTTATCGAAAACATTTCGCGCTGGCTCATCTTCATCCATTCTGATAACATGGCCTAGCCAACGCAATTGGCCTACTTTGATTCGTCTAGCTATGTCCACGTGAGAATACAGATTATATAACTCTGGGTTCGAGCGACGTCGGTACTAGCCGTTTTCCCTAACAGGACCATATATTTTACGGAGAATTTTTCTCTGGAATACTCCCAGACGTTTTTCATCCGCTTGCGATAAAACCCAAGATTCGGAGCCATATGTCAAGACAGGTAAAATGAGAGTCGGATATAGCTGGACTTTTGTCCGTCGAGAGAGGGCTTTGTACCTAAACTGCCTGCTGAGCCCAAAATAGCATCTATCTCCAGGCTGACGTTGTTGTCCTTGTTCACGGCGGATCCAAGGTAGACAAATTCATCTACCAATTCAAAATTAAATCGGTTTTCAACGCTCAAGTGCGGACCAAGTCGAGAGGTTTCTCTAGTCGTTGACACCATCAGTTTTGTCTTGCCCTCATTAACATCAAGACCCACCTTCGTTGATTCCATTTCGATTCTTGAAAATACTGCAGTAACCTCTGGCAAATTTCAACCAATATTGTCTATGTCGTCAGCATACGCCAGCAACATATGGCTTTTCGTGTTAATGGTCTTGTTCGTATTTACTAGGGTAACCATTCAATTAATCATTATTCGGTTAATCGATTAATCGTGCTATAAAATTAACCGAACATTTCAATAATTAAGTTTTCGATTAACGATTAACTCGAATAAATCATAGCGATTAATCGATTAATAAAATATAAGTACGTGTTTATGGCACGAAGTCCGTCTTGAAACAGTCCTACAATGTGGCAACTCATATGACAACGATTTGCGAACAAATTTCATAACTTTACACACATTTCGAACAGATTTGCAAGTTTGCTGAGAGAAATCGTCGCACAGTGCTTTGGCTCATAGACATACATAAAAAATATTGTCTCGAAATTGGTTCATTAAATTGGGTGACTGATAGTCTGATGAAATTTAAAGACCCACTGGTCACTTTATATGGGGGTATATCAAAATACCTGGTCCGATTCTGCTCAAACTATATACAATAAGAATAATAGTCAGTAAATTGCGGTTTGCAAAATGTTTGTAAAAATTAATCAATCCAATAGGGTGTTATAGTGTGATATAGTTTCAGAGCGACCCTACCCTTTGTATGGGAGGTACCGGAAAGCGTGGCACTTTTGGGTCCAAACTTTGAGATTTTTTTTAATTTTGGCTTGATACCAAAAGCCACTAATTTTCATGTTGCTGCAACTACGATTTGTGAATTGTACCTACATATATTTCATACGTTATAATGAAGTTATTTTTGTTTTAATAAATGTGCCTAGTACAATGTTTGAACACTGTTTTCTTTTTTTGTTTTATTTTATTCGAATAATCGAGTAATCGAATAATTTGATTGCGGTTTTTTTCGGTTAATTTTCAAATTGAAATTTACGATTAACCGATTAATCAAAAAACCCCGATTAAATGGGTACCCTAGTAGTAATAGAAATGGTTTTTGTCGTTATTCCAGCTTATCAAAAAATTGGACCACTTTTTTTGAGACTGTAAGCGAATTTCACTGAAGCCGTTTAAATTACCCGTGCGCCCCTACAAAAGGTAGAAAAATTAGGTTAGCGAGGACAAATATCAGAAACAAAATGATAGCAAATTTACATTTTATCAGGTAACATTCTTCCCAAGGACTCGCTGAGAGGGCGAAAATGAAACATTTTTGCACTTTTTGAGTGCAACATTCTCAGAAACGAAAACAAAACCTTCAAGTGGGGTTGCACTTTTTTCACAAACGAACACAAAAAGCACTTGTATGGTAAAGGGCAGAAAAAATGTTGAATTTTTTCTCAGAATCGAAATTGCCATTAGATGGACTGTTATGTGGACTACAGATCGTCGTTAGTTACGTGAATGTGAGTACGACGAAATTGTGTTCACATGAGCGTGGGTGAACATGAGTAGTGACAAAATCTTCGTGCGTGAGTCCAATCATTGCGTGAGTGAGTGTGCGTGAGCAATATTTTCGCGAGAGCCATGCATATTTCCGAATGCTTGATTTAATATAGTTTCGATTTTCTCTCTACTTTGTTTCAGAAAGTATTTTTGTAAGACTTCTAATATCATTTCCCTCTTACAAAACTTCGCTAATCATCTTCAATGTACCAAGGAACTCGGTTATACGCAAAGGAGTGTTTTCAACTTCTGGAAGATAACGTGATCCACGCGTGAATGTGAATATAATCAAATTCTGTTCACTGAGCGTGCGTGAACATGAGTACCGGAAACTTTTTCGTGCGTGAGTGACCTGTCTTCGTTTCGTAAGCGTACGTGAGCTTTAGCCAAAACTTACTCAAGTGCTCATCACGAACTTCCCTTCTTGCAGAACGACCCTTTATTTTTCATTTAACGTTTGGATCACTTTTACTCGTTGTTCAAGCAAGTATGTCAGAATATTTCTTCAAAAAATATTATTTCTTTATAAATATTACCGCTGCAAAGATCTGCATTGCAATTGAATCACCCTGTAACATTGTTAAGTGCTGCAGCCTAAATAATGTTGAAGAGATTAATGTAACAAACGAAATTAAAAACTTTTATCCTTATCCTTTGGTTTTCCAGGCATAACTGCAATTCCATAAAGCACAAAATGTACGATATTGCTGAGTAATGATGTTGCCTGTTTCTGCTGCTGCATAATGGTTGCAATTTCTTCATCTCTAATGTTGCTATACTACGATTTTTTTGTTATTCGAACTGTTGGATGCAGGGCCGTGCGCAGGAATTTATTTCTGGGGGGAGGGTTAACCACTTTACCAAAAATAAATACAAAAAACGATTTACATTACAAGTAAAAAAAATATATATACGGGGGTTTTTACCCCCAAACCACCCCGCCCCCTTCGCACGGACCTGCTTGGGTGCATTCAATTTGCATGTACCCCTATAACAAAATGCATTCTCATTTTACAATCTTTTCAATACCGTACAGCTTCATAAAATGCAGAAGGACACAACCATTTACATGAAAACCAGCAAGGGAGCCAACATTCGGACCTAACCCCATTCAACTCAAGAATACAAAACATTTCAAATGAACTTTCAATTCAGCAATTATTGACGACCCGATAAATGTGTGACACATATTTTGCTGCCAAATTTCTGGTAATAGGAAGTTGTCCCTGTGACCATTTAAGCGGCAGTAGTTTATCGTCAATTTGCATCAGTAATGGCCGTAGGTTGGAACTTTGTCATGTCGTTTGATGTGGCTGTGGTACTGCACATTGTTTGGTATGTTGCACATATGAGCACATATGGTCAAATGTTGAAGCTTGTACACAAACAGTTGAAAGATCACCCCCCCCCCCCCCTCTACAAAACACACACACGCATTGAAGGTTCGTGAGTTTGTTTGAAAGTTTTAATTTATGATGTCCCTACAGTTGTTTTGTCATTTCCTTTCACTTCCTTAACATTTCCCTTTCAAAACATCTTTGTTCTTTTCTTTGGTGTTACCAAAATCTGTTACGAGTTCAGAGGTTAATCTGATATCATGTATAAAGTTTATTTTTTCATCTTTTTCCATGTGCCCTTTCATGCCCTCAGGATATAGAGACACGAAAACTTTAAGAGGAAATTAAATGTTGTCGTGGAAAACAGGACAAAAAAAAAGTTCTACTGCGAATGTAATTTAACAAACTCAAAAGTTTCACTGGCCCCTGCCTTCCCAGGATACAGAGTAAAAGTTAATGTAGCAGAACAAACACATGATTTCAGGGATATTTAAGCATTTCCTTAGAGAGTTTATGACGAATGTGTTTTTTTGTTGCTGGTTTGATAAAGGCATCAGGGAGGATTGAAGAACGAAAGTATTTACATATAATTGACATGTATGTGTTGGCGATACGAGTTGTATATTTGTAAAAACACAAATTTGTGGAACAAAATGAACGACATTTGTTTCAGAGAATTGGAAAGAGGTCAGGAATCCTGGAGAAGAACCACTTCAAGAATTTTAAGTTGAAGCACAACTTTATTAAATGCATACCTTTGAGCTGTAATTGAAGAGGCAAACAAGGGACAGGAAAGGTTGTAAAAAGTATTTCTTGTGACCGTCGATGGTGCAATAACTAGCGTTCCCGGCTCTTGTGCATGGAATATAAAAGGCTCTTGTGCATTGAATATAAAAGGAAATTAACGGCGCTTTCGTTTCCGAGAAAAACTTCAAAAATTGGTCTGCCCTTAGCCCTAAAAGTGCCTTTTTGTGTTTATTTATGAAAAAAGTGCAACCCTACCTCAAGGTTTTGTGTCCTTTTCTGAGAACGTTGCACTGAAAAATTGAAAAATTTTAAAATTTCTGCTCTCTCAGCGAGTCACGACCGAGAATATTGCTCTAGAAAATGGCTGATATTCTCTATTTTTGTTTATTTTCTTTTACCTTGCTAAGCTAATTTTTCAACCTTTTGTGTTGGGCCACAGATAAATAAAAACCATAGATGATTCATTTGCTTAATCACCATTTTCACCAGAGGACACACACTGTTTCCGTACGACCATTTTTCACTCGGGTGCGACGAAAAAGCACTCAAACATAATTTTTATTTCGATTCTATTGTTTATATTTGAAAACAGTATATAAATACAAGGTGTTTCAAAAGAAGTCATCCGATGTTGTTTGGCTCTCATTTTTTTCAAAATGAAAAACTTCGATTCTGTTTTTTGATTATGTTTATTTGAACCTTTAGAATTTTATTGGTTAAGTTGTGAAGATGATATCGGTTAAATGGGCGCCATCACAATTGATTACCATACGGGCTCGTTTTATGGCATTTTTCATCACTTCGGCGAGAACTTCCAGGGTCTCGGGCTTGTTCATGTAAACACGGGACTTCAAAAAACCCCACAAAAACGTCTGGAACGGTTAAATCGGGCGATATTGCGGGCCAGTGCAAATCACCAAAACGAGAGATGAGGCGACCCGGGAACGCCGTCTTCAGAATATCGGTTGTGGCTCGCGCAGTGTGTGCCGTTGCTCCGTCCTGTTGGAACCACATGTCCTGCAGTCCTAATTCGTCGAATTACGGCAGAAAAAACTCGGTTAACTTGGCCCTATATCGCGCACCGTCCACTGTTGTCGTTTGACCAGCGGCGAAAAAAAATGCCCCGATGACTTCTCCAGCGTCAACAGCGCACCACTTTGAGCGGTTGTTATGGCTCGTGGATGTTCGGTGCCCCAGAAGCGATAGTTTTGCTTGTTCACCTACCCGCTGAGATTGAAATGAGCCTCTTCGCTCATTATGATTTTGGTGGAAAATTCGTCCACGAGATTGAGGATTGCTTGGGCGTAGGTTACACGCGTTTGGCGGTCGACAGGCAGCAGCTGATGCACGGACTGGAGGTCTTTGACCAAAATTCGCCATAGGGACGGACGGCTGATGGCTAATTGCGAGGCACGGCGTCTGGTCGATGTTTCCGGCGACAGCTCGACATCCTCGGCAACAACGGCGATATTATCGGCAGAACGGGCGCTCCGGGGCCGGCCACTCCTGGCAACGTCTCGTGTGGTCCCATACTCTTCAAGGTTAGTGGCCAAACGGCGCAGTGTTTGCGCAGTCGGTGTCGGACGGCCGGGGAATCGGCGACGGTATTCGCGCTGCGTCAACACAACAGACGAATTGTTACGCAAAAAAATAGACACGATTATTCCGCGTTCTTGGGGAGTGTATCGCTCCATGGCTTGTTTACTTGTATTCTACATCTGTCTGGTTCACAAATGTCAAAACAGATTTGACATTGGCGGCCATTTGCAAAAATAAGAGCATCTTCCAATAGTGTGGTCACTTTTGAAACACCCTGTATTAAAAAAGCATATCGCTTTTGATATTTGCTCACAATACAAGAGGCAAAAAAGTATGGTTATATAGTCTGTTCAATAGTTTTTGTTTCCAGGGAAATTTCTCCATATCCACCACTCCGGCGCCATTGGGAGAGAATTTGCACTCCCGATTGATGAGGGGAACTTATGCCCGTTACACATTATAGTGGATGTTGGACAATGTATTCCGATACTCACTGGTGGAAAGGGGGAAGAGTTTACCGGATCGAGGATGACGAGTGGGATATCGAGTTTGGGGAGGCGAATACGTGATGCCACAGGGGGAAGTGCGTACTGGTTACCTATGGGGAAACGCGGGGACTATTGAAATGGTACGAGAATGATATATTCATGACCAATTCGGACAAGGGGAATGAATCTACATACAGGACGAACGGAATGGATCCGACGACGAATCTACAGGAGAACGACGACGATGCGGTATATGATTATGAATGCATTCGAAGTGTCGAAAGATGGATTCATGTGTCTAGGCTTTTTAAAGCGGTCCAAGAAATACTTCGCTCCATCTGATCTTCTTAATATATACACCACCTACATCAGGCCAAAGTTGGAATATAACTCCCATATATGGACAGGTGCTCCTAGGACATCGTTGGAGCTTCTCGACCGTGTCCAGAGGAGAGCGACTGTGTTGATAAGGTATCCAACCCTATTGCGTCCCTTGATCATCATCGAAATGTGGGTTGCGTGTCGCTGTTCTTTCGATACTTCCACGGTACGTTTTCCTCGGACATCCACCAACTTATTTCAGACGTGTGGATATTTAGCCGAAGTACGCGGCTTTACAGGAACTCACATCCGTTTTTATCGGGTGGCCTGTTGACCGCACTACACACTACAGAGAAAATGCATCCGTGGTATTTCCCACCAATTGTGACATACAAAGATTGAAGGAAAATGTTAACAGACACTACTCCCTCTTTCCACCATCCACTACTTAAATTTTCCTTCGACAACACAATTCACTGCATTTATAGGGGGAATCCCCTGAGTGTTGGTTTGATAAAAAAAGTGGAAGGCTCAGTGGCTTTGGCACCAAGGTTATATTGCCAGCTAAAGATACACAAACTGGCCGGATACGTAGGGGGAATATTGGGGAATATGATATCGGGCGGGCACGACATTGGGGACACGTGTGGACTCAGAGAACGACTACATGATATCTGTGTGGTAGATGACGGGGTATTAGTATCGTTTGATGTAGTCTCATCATTCACAAATATACCAGGCTATTTGGCTATAATACAATGCATGGAAAAATGGAACACTATCGGACATTTCAAGGGAATGACAAAACGAAAATTTTTGGAAATTTACAATTTTGGCTGAGGGGCGACGATTATTTTGTGTATGATGGTGGGGCCTATGACCGAATATTCAGAATGCCAATGGGAAACCCATTGTCTCCTACGATTGCGGACACAGTTTTTGACAACCTAGTAGACGATGCAATTAACGATTTGAAATTAAAAAAATGAATAAAAATGGTTTCCCGTTACATCCCATGAAGGGATTCGGGAGAGCTTCTCACAAACCAGTGAGCTGTGCGCGTTCTAGTTTTACACTCACTGATTGGGACCTACAGTTTTACACCGGTTCCGAACGGTAATTTTGAGAAGCTTTTTCGTGGCTAAATACTCGATAGTGTCGCCGTCACTAAGCGAGGTAATTGCCGTCGAAAAGAATTTAAGGTGGTCAGAGCTGGGATCGAACCCACGTTCAAATGCACAAGAGCCGCGCATACTAGCTTTGCACCACCGACACCGACGGTGAAATATGTTGCCGATATTACGGCCATAGTCGGGACGGGACATCGGGATAGTATTCGGAAGTTTATATGAACGTCACAATGGAATATAATTTACGCTGGAAATGGAGCGTGACGATGGTATTTCATCTTCGTCGTGGGGATGGCTGGATTATATACAACTGGTGCACAAGGGACATAGTATCAGGACGAATTATTAATTTCCACTCCAAACAACCACTTGAACGGGAGATGGACCCGACGTCTACCCTCATTGGTAAGGCTATGCATATAAGAGATGAACAAAACAAACATCGGGTGGATGAGCCGGATCCTTGGAGACCACGAGTACCCTGATGGTTTGATTGAGAACTTGATTGACAGGAGAGTACATGCATCAGGACATTCTGGCGGCACAGGACAATACTTAGGCATCCCGTATATACAAAATCTCACCAACATTAACAGCTCAAAGCGATAATATCACAAGACAACGCAGTCTTCTCTCATAAATCCAACAAAACCCTGAGCAAGATATTCACCAACACAAAAGACGCTATAGGAAAAGGACAACAAGATAATGTGGTATACGAAATTGAAACGACGAAGAGAGCACTTGGAGTGAGAATAGCTGAACATCAAGCTAACATCAAGAATGGAAAAATGAGGACACCCTTGGCGCAACATATGTTGGAGAGAGGACATGCAGCAGATTTTGAAAATACGAGAATATTATATAAAGAAGGCAGAACAAATACACGGTACACATTGGAGAGTTTGGCAATAAGACAAAAACTGTCGAAGACTAAAACACCAAGTAGGACAGGGATAACACTGACTCTGGGACAACACTGACCCTGTTTACTCCGTGGTTATTTGAATTATAATTATTTACAGCAAGAATATTTGTAATTTGTTTAAAGTTTATTATTAATTATTTTATTTTAATGTGATTAAATTAATAGTAGGTGTAAAATGTTTAGGAATATAAATGTTGTAAATTAATGTGTAATTTTAAATTTCCAGGAAAGGAAAGAGGTTCGATAAAGACGTTGCTAAGATAGAGACGTTCGATGTTGGAAAAAACCCCCAACGAAATGTCGTCAGGCGCAGTAGTTGGGCATCTGATGATGAACTTGCCACGGAGTTCGAAACTTGTCGTGCCAGTGAGTGTGCTTAAACTGAATTGTCTATTATTCCAACAAAACCCAACCATTTCTCAAGTAGAAAAATGTACCTGACCTTGTAAGCTTGTAGTACAAAGTTCTCATATATTAGCTGGAAAATAATGAAGTAATGTCACTTGCAAAATAGCCTAGAAGAAAACTAGAAACAAACTAAACATGTTTTGATCTAGTTCATTGGGATGTAGTAACATGATACTGTAGGATCTCTGCAACAACTGAATTGAGTTGTCTAGCTGTGCTGGTGTGCTTATCAAGAAAGACTCAACACCACTTTCCTAAATTTTTCAGGAGAAGCAGATTTCTGAAGTCTGCTTGGAGCTTCATGTGAAATGATAAACCCGTTTTACTTTGTATTGAAATTCATAACATTTGTGTAGTTTTGCCACTATTTCCAACCACACCGGAAGATGCACACTGATGTTAACTGGAGAATTAAAAAAATATAATTTAAATATTTTTGGAGCTGAGTTTTTCTTGATAGGCAGGGCAGTGTTTTAATGACTTATGTTGATCTAGTACACTGGAATGTAATAACAAATAGAAATGAATCAATATACGAAGAGGTTTCGTCTTTATATTAAAAGGATTGGATCGGGACTAGAATTCGCTAAACTTATAGTTAATTGATTAATTCTGTATATTTTATGTTTTAAGGAAAATAGTTGAAATAAATTTCTGATTTCCTTTTGAATAATGTTATTATTGTTTATTTTTAAAAAATTTCACGGTAAACCCCATTTTGGCAAATCAACTTACTTTTAATCGTACCAGAAGGTCCACACTCATATATATTTATATAACTCATATATACAGGGTGATTCAGGAGTTCCGGACAAATTTCTCCAGGGTATTCCTTGGCTCCTTTCATGAAGAAAAGTCCACTAGGACCATGTCCGAAAATGCAAGGGTGCGAAATGGCAGCGGGTTCAAAATTTTTGGATTGGCGGTCGGAGGGTAGTAGGGTAAAGTTGCTAACTTCTGAGCCAGTGGAGCCAAAGCTTTCGGAAACAAGATGGGAAAAAAATTCACATAACCTCAATTTGCTCAGTCAGATGGCTGAAAGATAGCCGTACCTCTTACATTTCCAAAATGACCTAAACGAAGCCCAGAGGTCTTACCGTTCCAAAGTTACGACCATTTTACTGAAATCGTTCTGTATCTCGGCGATTTGACTTTTTTCTACTTTTTTTTATTGATTCTGAAAGGCCTCTTAAAGACCTTTCCAACAAGCCCAAAAATCCGACCACTGGCTCAGAAGTTAACAACTTTACCCTACTACCCTCCGACCGCCAATCCGAAAATCTTGAACCCACTGCCATTTCGGACCCTTGCATTTTCGGACATGGTCCTAGTGGACTTTTCTTCATGAAATGAGCCAAGGAATACGCTGGGGAAATTTGTCCGGAACTTCCTGAATCACCCTGTATATAAAACTAAACTAGCTTTGTTCACGGTCCGTCATTACGCATAAGTACTTTTATATCACCCTAATAAATACAATATCACTCATACGTTGTATATTATGATTTCTCCATGAAGTCCACTACGACGTATACGTAGTATTAAATCATGGCACTAAATACAAAATTACTCAAAAGTCATAAGTACCAACTTCGCCATGATGTCCATCATCATAACCATAATTTGTACTTAATTTACAACATTTATGTCATAAACTTAGCATCAGATAACATCAACCACATATGCAACGCTAAAAAAAATTTAATAACAACATTCAAAAGAATTTTGACATAAAATTTGCGCCAACCAACCCATAATATTTAAATGGGTTTTATGGTCAGGAAAATGTAAACGCCCCCTACCCCGCCTAAGTTTTTAAGCATCCATTACTAGCTTCTTGTAAAGTTAAATTGAGCTGAACCCATATAGTGCCGCAGCTGGGGGAGAACAGAAAGCAACAGAGTATGATAACGTTATATATTGTTACCCGTTAGCCACACGGGTACTTGAGTTGTGACAAAGTCACTGCAAAGATAATGCCGGCAAGGACATTATCATCAGGACACAAAGTTTTATATTATTCGTATGATGACGTTGAGTGGTTGTGTACAAAAATTTGCATTTTATGCGATTTACTTTTTCGTTGTTTATTTTTTTGTTACTCGTACTATCGTATTCGGTGTATCACTTGTTTCATCGCCGCTTGCGGAGAGGACAAATGTGAAAAGGATGTATAGCTGTGTGGGTGGATACTATTATGAAATGTAATGAGTCCATAAAAGAAATGTTAAATTATAAGAAACAGAAAGTAAATATTTATTTATATGAATGTATGAGAAAGCTACAATGAAACCCAGCTATCGTCATTATCCTTAACACTCCTTCGCAAAAATATTTCAAAGCAATTTCTGCTGTTTATGATTCAGACACTTGCAATTATGAGAAATTTACTCGATGGTCGAAAAGCAAAATGAATATCTGGTGCACAGCTTCCATGTGAAAATGAGCACTTAGTTTTTTGAAACGTTTTTCCATGCCTTTGTAGATAACTTATGGTTACTACTTATCCAGTATACTTAATGTACAAGAAACTTTTCCCCATTATTGTAGGTGCACCTTGTCCCATGCAATTTATTTTTCTTAAAGGAACTTCTTGGGTATTTGCATTTTACTTTGCGAAAGTCGTCGACTCATGCACGCGGCTAAGTCATTTGGCAAAAAGTGTAGTGCTATTCATGTAAACATTACTGATGCACAGAATCGATGTAACTGTTCTGCAAACACGGTGCTTCACACAATCCGACCGGACCGGTTCTTACAGGAACCGAATATCGGTTCTAAAAGATACGAAAATGGTTTCAAATGAACCGAAATACTGGTCGAAATGCACAGGAAACGATTCTTAAAGCAACCGAAAAGGGTTTCAATTGATCAGAAATACTGGTCCAAATGAACAGAAAATGGTTCTTAAAGCAACGAAGAACCGAAAATGGTTCCGAAAAGGACGAGAAACGATTGTAGAGGAACTGAAAAACGATTTGAACAGAACCGCAAAACGGTTCCAGAACATTAGGACTCGGTTCCAAAGGAACCAAAAGTTTTAACTTTTCAGGGATGAAAATGTGAATTTTTATAAAATTTTATGTTTTCATAATAAAATATTACACGTAAGACTCTCTGGGACAGCAGTTTGATAAGAATCGGAAGCGCTCCAAATACTCGATTCTTCTTTGAACCAGACGCGACAGAATCGACACACAAGAGCCTCGAAAACTTCAACCCCCAAAAACTTGTACGACAAACGTCAAAACAAAAATTGTACTCATACAAATCCGCTCGCACTATGCCAGAAAGGTCCAACACAATTTGATTGATCAAAAACAAAACCGAATCCTACAAACTGAGACGTTTCGATATCATGTGGTTAACTTGTGTACTGTTGGTAATATTCGAAAAAGTCTGTGGGTTGCACCAGCCATCGTAAACACACGATCGCAGCCACGAGCCGTACAACGAGGAGTAGAACAACGCAACTACTCTTTAGTCTAGTCGTGAAATGCGTAATAAATATACAAAATAAACGACTCGCGAGCTCGTGCGAATAAAAAATCATATGAGGTGTCAGGGGACACCAGGTTGGAGCGAAGTATCTTCGCTATATATTATGCCTGTTTTTTTATTCGCTGGTAAACTAAATTTTCGACGACTTTATATAGGGAACTAAGCGACTTTAAGCGGCACTCCATACAAATTCGTCGAAAAATTAGTTTAGCAGGGAATAAAAGGACAAGCTCATTATGTACTAGTACCAACACGCCGAAGGTACCCGTTGAAAAATACGATAATTTAAATGGATATTTAGAAAAAAATTTTTTGTAAAATGATAAACTTTTTTTAAGAAAAGTTTTTTTTTATAGAATTTATTTTAAAAAAAAAAAGTAAATTTGTAGGTCCTTTTGTAGGAATATACTTTATATTCCCGAAAAGGTCCTCTTTTAAAAAGAGGTACTTCTTTTATTAAAAGCTAATATTTTTTTAAGAAAAGGAATTATTTTTAAGAAAAGTACTTTCTATAAGAAAAAGCCATAAGAGTATGAATTTTTTAAAAAGAAGTGTTTTTTTTAAGAACAGGTATTTTTTAAAGAAGTCGTACTCTTTTTAGGAAAATGTTATTTTTGTAAGAAAACGTACCTCAAAAAAAGCAGAGGTATTATTTTATTTTTATGAAAAGGTACTTTTAATAAAAGGATTTTTTTAAGAACAGGTATTTTTTAAGAGAAGGAATTTTTTTTCAAGAAAATGGTTTTTTTAAGAATTGGAATTTTTTTAGAATTGGTCCTTGATTTTTTCCAAGATATGTGAGACATCTAGTTAGTCTAGACACAAACCAAAGCAAAACTACCCAATATAGTTGATAGCATAGATAAAGGAATTAAGTAGGTATCGCACAAGCGTTGTCAAGTCCTACCACTAGGTGCTGTGTTGTCGTTTTGCAACTATCACTGAAGTTTCTCATAACTTTCATTGACGTTTATTGAACACTGTGGGAAATTTGCTACATACAAAAAAAGTATAATTTTCCAGGTTGTGTTATTCGAACAACTAACTTAATTTTTTTATGTCGTTGTGTTCCCCACTTTCAAGTTCAAATTTTTTATTTTGATTGTGTTTTTTTGTTTACTGTTATTGTTGGTGTTCATTTGTGTTGAATTTCAGAGCAACGGACAACAAAAGAAAAACAAAATCCCTGTTGATGTTGACTACCACACCTTTGGTTAGCACCTGTTCTAAATACATCTTGCAAGGTATATTTTGTTTGGGATCAAACGTTGTAATTATTGCATTCAGCTCCATCTAGAAAATATCCCATTGAACAAGAAATTTCCCACGACACGTGCGATATCTAGTTAATTTATCTAATTACTTTATCTATGGTTGATAGCATAGATAAAGGAAATAACTAGATATCACACATGCCTTGGGAAATTTCTTGTTCAATGGGATATTTTCAAGATGGAGCTGAAGGCATTAATTATAACATTTGATCCCAAATAAAATATACCTTGCGAGATGTATTTAGAACAGGTGATAGCAGTGGTGTTGTAGGCAACATCAACAGGCATTTTGTTTTGTTTACTGGGCCGATGCTGTACAAGTCAACACAAACGAATACCAACAATAACAGGATATAAGGAATACCAACAACCAAGGAAGCTCATAACCAAAATGCATTTGAATTAGAAAGTGGGGAACACAACGACATGAAAAAAAAACAAAATTAGTTGTTGGAATAGCACAACCTGGAATATGATTCTATTTTTGTATTGAAAAAATGTCCCACACTGTTGAATAAACGTCAGCAAATGTTATGAGAAACGTCAATGAGAGTTACAAAACGACAACACAGCACCTAGTGGCAGTACTTGACAACGCCTGTGCGATATCTACTTATTTCCTTTATCTATGGTTGATAGTCATTTAGACCCAACATAAAATAACACATACTATAGAAGTTTTTATTCGCTCAATAAATTAAACGTCATAGGTACGATGGAAATTACACAGTGGAGGGTGGAAAATATGGGTTCAATAATACCAGATGGTGGCAATAGTATACAGCGATCCGCAAAGGAACTACACCCGAATTTCGTGTTTTTGTGGCAAACTAGTTGTGTTAAATACAATACAAATGAATACCAACGTTAAAAGTCAACAAAAAAGTGCAAAATACATTTAAATTTTTCAGTTCTACACCAAAACGACAGGAAATAGTTAAGTGAACATATTTTGTAACTCCACCTGGTGTATGTAAATTTTAAATTTAATTTGCTCTCATTTCCACAGACCTACCGAGAGAGTGTGAAATGAAACGTCAGATGAGAGAATAAGTTCTTCTATAGTATGTGTTATTCTATGAGACCCAACCCGTAACCTCAATATTCGCTCAATAAATTAAACGTCATAGGTACGATGGAAAGTAAACATTGGATGGTAGAAATATGGGTTCAATAATACCAGATAGTGGCAATAGTATACAGCGATCAACATAGGAACAACAACCGAATTTCGTGTTTTTGTGGCAAACTAGTTGTGTTAAATACAATACAAATGTATACCAACGATAAAAGTCAATAAAAAAGTGCAAAATATATTTAAATTTTTCAGTTCTACACCAAAACGACAAGAAAAAGTTAAGTGAACATATTTTGTAACTCCACCTGGTGTAAGATAATTTTAAATTTAATTGCTCTCATTTCCACAAACCTACGATGAGAGTGTGAAATGAAACGTCAGATGAGAGAATAAGTTTATCTAGGTATGTATTAGTCTATGCCTGTAACGTGCGATAAGGAACTTCGTCCCAACAAACAACGCACACGGACGCGATCGAGTTGCGTTCGTTTATGTGCTTTATATGAATTTCCGTACGCTCCTTTTCATCTCAAAGGAATAAAACGAGCGACTCGGGAGCAGCTGGCTTACCGTACGCCAGACGTAAAAGCTGTTGTACAGAGAGAGAGAGGTAGGAAATAATGGATCCAATGGATGGCTACGGATCTGTTTTCTCGTTATTAATATAATTTATGTATATAAAATCAAAAAGTACACACAAAAGTGCAACATAAAGTACCTAACATGCTCAAGAGCGTCCACAAAGTGTTACAGAAGTTTTGAATGCAAATAAATTGTACAAAAAATACACAAAATTCAGCAAGCGTATGGGTAACAAAAAAGGACATAAAGTATAATGGTGATTTCGTTTCTAAAAAATAATGTTGCCCTTGATGAGGTGACAGTAAAAAAATTTTAAATTTAAATTGTTCATGTCGTTTTGATGACAAACTGAAATTCAAACGTATTTTGGACGTTTTCTGATATATTTTACTGTTAGTATATGTATATTTCTGTTGTATTTACACAAAAATTTAAATGCGCAAATCGAAATGCCGTTGCTGATTTATTGTTTGATGGTTTGAGCCATTGCCTCTGCCTGGTATAATTAAAGCACTACTATAGAACATGCAACCGCTCATCTACAACACACCAAAAGTCATCAATTTACTGAGAGAGTTGGCATCTCTATACGTCATTACTCTATGGTATTTGTCGTTATTCCCGATTAGCAAAAATTCGACCACTTTGAATGAGAAGGTTAGCGAATTTAACTGAAACCGTTTAAATCAGGCTTGCGCCCCAACCCAAAAGGTAG
This sequence comes from Phaonia tiefii, assembly GCA_963931995.1. NCBI lineage: Eukaryota > Metazoa > Arthropoda > Insecta > Diptera > Muscidae > Phaonia > Phaonia tiefii. Next base: position 42,263,720 of record OZ008371.1, read on the forward strand.
AAAAATTAGCTTATCGAGGACAAATAATACAAACAAAATGGCACAAAATTACCATTTTATCGGGCAACATTCTCCCCCATGACTCGCTGAGAGAAACGTAATTTAAAACTTGTTGTACTTCTTGAGTGCAACATTCTCAGAAACGAACACAAGACCTTGAAGTAAGTAAGGTTGCCCCTTTTTCACAAACGAAATGCAAAAACCACTTTTACGACAAAGCGCAGAAAAAATTTTCAGTTTTTCTCAGAAACGAACTCGCCATAAGATAAATTACATAATATGTACCAAATAGTGGACAGAAAGTACCAAACAGTACATAACGTCTACCGAGTAAAAGGTTTACATAACGTGTGCTAAGAGGCAAAGAGTACCACAAAGTATATAAAGTCAACCAAAAACTTCGAATTGAACTAAACAGGTACATACATAACATTCAGCTAAAATTTACCAAAAACATTACCAAAACTGTACATAAAAAGTGCCGAAGAGTACATAAAATAAACCAAAATGAATTTTACACCAAAAAACCACAAATAATGTACCAAAAAGTACATTCGTGGTACAAATGTACACAAACCCCCAAGTTTGAGGATATGAAAGCGTTCTTGGTGTGCGTCAGAGTAAGCTATTACGACTACCAGCGTTTGCGTAGGCAATAAATTGTGTTTCCGTTGTCATGCTAAAAATACCCTTCTAGTTTGTGGGTGCAAAAGCTTCAATCACTAATGTTAAACTGCAGACAAATATAAAATTTAGTTTTAACAGTTAACTGGCAGTACTGAGTATCTTGGGTTCTATCAAGTAATTTTCAGGTAATGGGTGGGTCATGTAAAACTTGGAATTTGAACTCCCCGTTATTACGAAGCAGATGACCAATATTACTTATACATTAATGGAGTGACAGATTATTCGTTAAAGGTTTGAAATTTAAGAGTGGCCGTCGGTAGTGCCATTGATAATGTGCGCGGCTCTTGTACATGAGAACATGGTTTCGATCCCTACTCTGATAACCTTACATTTAATTCTACGACAGTCACCTCGCTCAGTGATGGCGACACTATCGAGTACTTAGCCATGAAAAATCTACTCAAAATACCGTTCGGAACCTGTGTAAAACTGTAGGTCCGAATAAATGAGTATAAAACTCGAAAGTGCACAGCATACTGGTTGTGAGAAGCTCTCCCCAATTCCTTCATGGGATGCAATGGGAGGCCATTTATTTTGGATATATACGCTTCAAAAAATTTTGAAAATATTAAAAACATTCTTCCAAAGTTATCAGTCTTCAACTCAAACTGTACGAAATCTACGAAATAAATTCGATAGAAATAGAGAAATTCGATAGATCATCGCCACATTGAACAAAAGATGAACTCGTGTACTTGCTCGTCCAGTGCATTTAGTCGAAATTATTGCCGTTGTAAGTGAAAGTGTGCTCGAACGCCCATCAACATCAACTGGCCACAGTTCGCTGCAATTGAACATTTCTCGCACTCTTTGCCCAGAATTTTTCATAAAGACGTCGGTGAAGGCTTATAAATCTCTATTAGTCTAAGAACTGAAGCCTCGTGATTATCCGATGCGCTTTGGCTTCGCTGAATGGGCTGAAGATCGCTTGGCTGATGGGGAAGAGAATTTTTACTGAAAAATCATCTTTCCGATGAAGCTCATTTTAAACTCGGGGATTATGTTGAAAAACAAAATTGACGCGTTTGGCGCTCGGACAACAACAACGATGGTGTGGTTTTGACTTGGCGGCATCATAGACTAATTTTCCTTCGAAAATGAGCAAGCAGACGCCGTTACTGCCAGTGGCGAGAGTTACCGTGCCATGCTCAGCGATTTGTTGTTCCCAAAAGTTGCAGAGTATGTCATGGACGACTTATGATGTCAATATAACGCCGCTACGTACCACACAGCTAACGTTACAATCGATATTTTACACGTGTACCCTCGAAAGTGAGTGAAAACTGGAAAGCACACAGCTCAGTGATTGTGAGAAGTTCTCCCCAGTCCATTCATGGGATGTAATGGGAAACCATTTATTTTTTTTTTATCCTCGAAAGTAGAATAACGGGGAGTAAAAATATCCTCGAAAGTAGAATAAAGGAGCGTAACGACAACGCCGATCCTAGTTCAAATCTGGAGAATCAGAGGGTGTATATAAAAGGGTACAGTGATATGGTTGTCTCCGAAAATATCTGCAGATATTTTGACATGATAGAGGGCGGATCAATAAGTCCGTGACTCTTTGAATGAAACACAGTTTTGTTTGCAAAAAAAAAAATTAGTTTCCAACATAATCTCCTTTTAGCTCAATACACTTAGTCCGACGTATCTCCAATTTTTGTATCCCTTCCAAAAAATAGGATTTTTCGAGGTCCATAAAATAGGCATTTGTTTGATCAATAATTTCATCGTTGGAGCTAAATCTCTTTCCACCGAGCCATTTATTTAGGTTTGGAAATAGGAAATAGTCAGGGCTAAATCCGGAGAAGAATATGGGGGATGAGGTACCAATTCGTAGCCCAATTCATGGAATTTTGCTACTGAGACTACACACGTGTGCACCCGTGCATTATCTTGATGGAAAATACCTTTTTTTCGTGGTCATTTCGTGGCCATTTTTTCGTGTTCCAAATTTGTACATGGCCCACCCTTTATTTTCAAATATATCTCCACTATACCCTCGTTACAATGTTGTGGCCCAAGATTTGTTGTGGATATATTTCCTTTTTATGACCATAACTTTAAGGACACAACAAGACTGCAACTGGTTATAATGAATCTGTTTTATATCAGACAACAAGACAAGAAGTCCACCACCACCACGCACTCTATAAGAGACAACCCAAATGGAGACAGTAAATTCTGTTAAATATTTTATGTCCGAAAAACTGGTCATAAATTTACCATTGATATTAAACATAAACATTTCAACTACAATTTTCATTTTCATTTAATGCTTTATTGTTACTGCTTGTGCTTTATGTCATTCGCTTGGATTTTGTGTGGTGTAAAGTAAAATTACTGCAAAATCCTGTCGCTCTCATGTCCTTTAATGACAGCTTGTATAAATGTTTCATGTCATGTGATGGCCTTTGTGTGACTTCGCCCACTTTATGACCAGCAGCATTTGCTATTTTAAATTTCCGCAGATAATTAACTGAATATCCTGATTGGGGTCTTGTTTCACTCAATTCAATAAGTGAGATAAACAGAAAGGGAGAAGTGATTTAATTTCCTTTGCAGTATTTATTTATTGTTGTTTATTGATTTTTTGCTTGAAATTGTTATTGACCCAATTTGAGTTTTGATTAACCTGTACATTGAGGGGGAAACTAAATACACATATTTTTATATTTATATATATTTTTAAAACTGTAACCACTTGTTTCTAAATTACTTGATATTGAATGCAGTGATATACGATTATGCCAATTCAACACTGAACAAAATGTGCATGGCATATCCCCTTAGTAGCAAAATGTTAATTTTTACTACATCATATAATAGTCTGCAAATAATGACTAGTACAAACCCTTATTACCTATATATTCACCGTTCTTTTACATCCCTCAAAACCACTGTCCTTCTAGGTTCAACTTGTTCTGAGACCCCATGATAAATTCCATTCGCATTTTATTATTTCACACGGCTGTCAGGATGTTGATAAAATAATGTGTATATTGTTAGTACTTTGGTGCTGTCATTCTCGTATGACCTCCCTTAATGTGATGAAATACAAAAAAAAGGACTCCCACCTACACACTGTCAAATTCGCACACACACAACCAAATTCAAACACACGCACACTCTCTCACATACTCTACACTCTCAAACCGATGCAGGAAATGTTTCCCTCCATTACCCGGATGAAGGAATGCATGTACTCCGTGTGTGTAGTGGTGGAGAGTGTCGTAATAGAGTTTGGTCGCTTGATGAATAGATGGACTTTGTTTCAGAGTGGCATTGAAGAGTGTTAAAATTATACAGCATACATGAGTCATATGCGTTCGTGTGTGTGTTAAATGGAGTGGCCCAGCGGCGGAAGTCATGACCTGGAAGACTTGAAATCATGACCAAACAGGCTTCTTTAAAATACGGAAGGCCTTCCCTACACATAACCTCCACCTTTCTTTTTCACGTTGCGTGAGATTGGGAGACAAGGCCTTTCATCCCTCTCTACCAGAAGGCCTTATGAAGGCCTGCAAAAAGAGTAGTTTTAGAAGGACTTAAGTAAAAATAAAAAAATATCTATGCAAATTAGTTTCATATTTCAGATTTATACTTTAACCAATTGTAATTCTTATAAATAATTTTTTTTTTTAAATTCTGCAGCCATAGGAATCGAACACACATATATTCAGAGTCAAAGTCAGACTCAGAATCCAAGTCAGAGTCAGACTCAGAGTCAGAGTCAGAGTCATATTCAAAGTCAGAGTCAAAGTCAGAGTCAGATACAGAGTCCCAGTCACTGTCAGATTCAGAGTCAGTGTCAAAGTCAGAGTCAGATACAGGGTCAAAGTCAGCGTCAGATTCAGAATCAGAGTCAGAGACAGAGTCACACTCAAAGTCAGATTCAGAGTCAGAGTCAGCGTTAGATTCAGAGTCAGATTCAGAGACAGAGTCACACTCAGACTCAAAGTCAGAGTCAGATATAGAGTCAAAGTCACTGTCAGTTTCAGAGTCAGAATCAGAGTTAGATTCAGAGTCAAGTCAGATTCAGAGACAAAGACACACTCAAAGTCAGATTCAGAGTCAGAGTCAGCGTTAGATTCAGAATCAGAGTCAGATTCAGAGACAGAGTCACACTCAGACTCAGAGTCAAAGTCAGAGTCAAAGTCAGATATAGAGTCAAAGTCACTGTCAGTTTCAGAGTCAGAGTCAGAGTTAGATTCAGAGTCAATTCAGATTCAGAGACAGAGTCACACTCAGAGTCAGATTCAGAGTCAGCGTCAGATTCAGAATCGGAGTCAGATTCAGAGACAGAGTCACACTCAGACTCAGAGTCAAAGTCAGAGTCAAAGTCAGAGTCAGATATAGATTCAAAGTCACAGTCAGTTTCAGAGTCAGAGTCAGAGTTAGATTCAGAGTCAATTCAGATTCAGAGACAGAGTCACACTCAGAGTCAGATTCATAGTCAGAGTCAAAGTCAGATTCAGAGTAAGAGTCAGAATCAGAATCAGAATCAGAATCAGAGTCATAGTTAGAGTTATACTTAGAGTCAGACTGAGACTTAGAGTCAGAGACAGGGTCAGAATCAGATTCAGAGTCAAAGTCACAGTAAGAGTCAGAGTCAAAGTCAAAGTCGGTGTCGGAGTAGGACTAGGAGTGGGAGTCGGAGTTGGAGTAGAAGTTGGAGCAGGAGCTGGAGTACGAATGTGAGTTCAGAGTTAGATTCGCGGAGTTAGAGTCGGAATCGAAGGTTCAAACTTTTCAGCGACCGGCTGCACATTGGGACAGTAAAATTTCCGCATCGTATGGAAGGTTGTAAATATTTTGAAATAGACTAGTAAATGTCGAAGAGGATACTTGCTTAATAAAAATGCTGGAATGCTATTCGGGCCTCTGGATTTATTAAAATCAAGCCTCTCTAAAATCTTCATACCTCTACGTGTTTGAAAAAATGGACATCGAACTTGATACTTGATCGATTGGTAGACTTCCAGCAAAGACGAAGTTTTTGCAAATATATCAACCGAGAGGTTAGCTCTGGTAATGGCACGGTCTGTGAATATTTGATACTAAGGATTGTCCTCAACTCTTTTTACAAACGACCAAAAGCTCTTACTTTCCGTTGGAGAAGAAATGACTTTAACATGCACGCGTTTCTCGTAAAGAAACTCACCACGCCTGAGTAGTTTGTCCAAATTCGACTGGTATGGTTGGACACATTATCTACTGGGCTATGGGATGTTATGATTTTGCAACCACGAATTGCAAACATGTGGAAAGACAGGTGTACATGAACAACAGCGTCTTCTGGCATTCTTTTAAAAGGCTTGTGGAAGCCTTATAAAATCATGCATTTCGCTGGCTTTATTAAAGTGGGCATTACAAAAGAAGGATTCCGCATGCCTTATTCGCAAATGGCCTCGCAAATTCCGCCGCTGGGTAGTACTCGCTGGCATAAAGTGATGCATGTACTAAATATTACATATATGAATGTGCATATTTGGTTTTACTTGATTTAATATACATACATACATACATATTTTTCTATCCTTCTTTGTGGGCCTTGGTTGCCTTATATGCAGTAGTTTGATTTCAAATCACCTTCATATGTTTGGTTGTCAATGTTGACAATTTGAAGGAATACATTATTAAGGGGATATTCTATTTGTATTTGTTATTTGCACACGCTGACAAATAATTGCCCCAGCAACATATTGCAGGAAACATGTACATGTTTGCCAGCACTGTTTTCATGAATTGAAGATCTGCTGCCTTTTTGTTACATTGTTGTCTGTCGCGTTTTTTTTTGTCAGCAGTTTTCTACAAACAAAGCCACATTTGGGTAAATAAAACATACTGTTACGAATTTCCTTATTCGTTCTTTTTGCGTTGTTTTATTCCCAATAATAAAACAAGGTTCGTTTTTAATTACGATAATTACAACGGTATCACTTCCTTTTATTTATTTATACAGTACAACAGTTTACTTTATTTATAACACGTTAACAACTCTTGAATTTTACTATCAATTCGCGTTGCTTACTTTACGGGGTTTAATCACAAACTGAACTCTCCATTCCAAAGACCTCCGCTATTTATACCAACTCACCATACACAAATGAAGGTACATATATCTAGCGAATTCAAGAACCTTCTAGAAACAAGATGTTGTTGTTGTTGTTTATCTTTGTAGAACATTCTCCTACACAGGAGAATTATCTTTACTGAGTTGAATTCATGCTACTGGTTTAGCGAGCTGGTACGTTGTTACAATGCATACTTTCAGGCGCAGCACTAACCGCCTGTTGTTTACATACTGTTAGTGGAGTCATTAACAGTAAGCAAAAGCTTTTACTTATTCGTAACACTGCCCCTCACTTAAGCCTGTTCGTCCCGAGCAGGCTCAACCCTCCGTTTTCCATACAGAGCTAGTCTTTCCAAATGCACGACTTTCATTTTAGCTCTTGGACTTTGGCTTTTCTGGATTCGATAAACCACGTCATTTATTCGTTTGACAACCTTGTAAGGGCCTTCCCAGTGAGTCTGAAGTTTTGGAGATAAACCCTTCTTGCGCTGTGGGTTGAACAGTAAAACTAGCTTGCCTTCAGGAAATCCTTCTGAATTTGCCGCTAGGTCGTATCTGGCTTTCATTTTGTTACTGACCATTTTTAATTTGTTGCGCACAAATTCATGGAGATCATTAAGATCCCCCGTATCATGGTAATTGACATCACTGTTCGCAGGGTCAGACGCTGGTATGGTACCGAACTCCAAATCTCCAGGCAGCTTCAGCTCATTTCCGAAAATTACTTTAGCGGGTGTTCGCGAAGTGGAGTCATGGGTGGCCGTCCTATATGCCAAAAGGAACTTCGGTATGTGTTCATCCCAATCTCTTTGATCTGCGCTGACTACTTTTCTTAGGTATTCTTCAAGAGTTCGGTTGAATCTTTCAACCATTCCGTCAGACTGAGGATGCAATGGTGTTGTTCTTGTTTTCCGAATACCGTATGACTCACACATTTCTTTGAAGATGGTCGATTCAAAATTCCTACCCTGGTCCGAATGGAGCTCCGAGGGGACACCAAAACGGCATATCCAGTTATCCACAAACACTTTAATTATAGTCTTCGCTTCCTGATTTGGAACAGGGTATACTTCGGGCCATTTACTGAAGTAATCCATAACCACTAAGACGTACTGGTTTCCAGAGCTACTGACGGGAAATGGACCAGCCACATCCATAGCTATACGCTCAAAGGGTGCACCTGAGTTGTATTGCTGCATGTGGCCATGACTTCTTCGCGTTGGTCCCTTAGCTATCATGCATTGGGTGCAATTTGCTATCCAATCGGCTACCGCTTGTTGACAGCCAATCCAGTAGAACCGTTGCTTTAGCTTTTCAATGGTCTTGGTTATTCCTAGATGTCCTCCGCTCGGGCCATTATGGAATTCTGTCATTATCTCTTTTTCCTTGGAGGAAGGTACCACTATTAACTTTTTGACTATTTTACCATCCTCACTTTCCCATAACCGTTATAGGCAACCATCCAATAATTTTAGGCTGTTCCACTGGGCCCAGTATGCTTTCATCAGGGGGCTCTCTGAGGCGATGTCATTGCGTGTTGGTCTTTCACCTTTTTCTTTTGCAGAAATGATTTTTGCCAGTATAGGGTCGCTTCTTTGTGCTGTTGACCAGTCTTCGTTGGATTCTAGTCGAAGCAGACGTACGTCAATGATGTTTTCTTTCACCTCTGCTTTTGAGCAGTGTTTGCATTCCAGCTTGCATGGACGACGTGACAGGGCATCAGCATTACCGTGTTTTCCTCCTTTTCTATGCTCAATGCTGAAGTCATAGCTCTGCAGTCTTTCAATCCAACGAGCAAGTTGGCCTTCGGGGTTCTTAAATTGCAGTAGCCACCTTAGCGCCGCATGATCGGTTCTTAACTGAAAAGGCTGGCCGTACAGATATTTGTGGTAGTGTTTGACACACTCAATGACTGCCAGTAGCTCTCGTCTCGTAACACAGTAGTTTTTCTCTGGCTTTGAGAGTATTCGGCTGTAGTACCCAATAACTTTTTCCTGGCCATTGATTTCCTGCGAGAGCACGCCACCTATTCCGTAACCACTCGCGTCAGTATCCAACACGAATTTCTCTCCAGCAACAGGATATGCAAGCAAAGGAGCCGTGCATAAATATTGCTTCAGTTGGTGGAATGACTCTTCTTGTTTTTCGCTCCAACAGTACGGCCGACTTTTCATTGTCAGCTCGTGAAGACTTGCAGCCACTGTGGCGAAACCCGGCACAAACCGTCTGTAGTACGTACAGAGTCCTAGAAAACTGCGTAATTCATGGAGATTCTGCGGTCGTGGCCAATCCTTCACTGTCAGGATTTTGTCTTCATCGGTGGAAATGCCATCTGCTGTCACTCGATGTCCCAAGTATTTTACTTCTTTCTGGAACAGAGAACACTTCTTCGGGCTGAGTTTCAACCAAGCCGCGGTTATACGTTGAAGGACTTCTTTAAGATTCTTCAGGTGTTCATCGAATGTTTTCCCCATGACAATGATGTCGTCTAGGTACACCAAGCATGTTCGCCAATGAAGTCCTTTCAACACGCACTCCATTAATCGCTCGAAGGTGGCTGGAGCGTTACATAGTCCAAATGGCATTACTTTAAACTGCCACAGACCATCCCCTACGCTGAATGCAGTTTTCTCCTTGTCCTTCTCGCTGATTTCTACTTGCCAATAACCACTTTGCAAGTCCAGCGTGGAGAACCATTTTGTTCCTGACAACGTATCCAATGTGTCATCAATTCTTGGTAGTGGATAACTGTCCTTTTTGGTGACGTCGTTCAGCTTTCTATAATCCACACAAAATCGGGTACTTCCATCTTTCTTCTTAACTAGTACCACCGGCGAGCTCCATGGACTTGAAGAAGGTTCGATTACACCATCCTTCTGCATTTCAGCTACCAGTTTCTTTACCTCATCTCTTTTTGCAAGTGGAAGACTTCTGGGCGCCTGTTTTATTGGTCTCGCTTCCCCTGTATTGATGTCATGCTTTACCATTGATGTTCTACCTTGGCATTCTTTTTTCAGGGCGAAGGCAGACGCATGCTTCCACAGTATTTGCTTTGCTTTGTTCCTATCAGAAGGCTTTAGTTCTCGCACCCACTCACTGAGATGCGACTCCAGCACTTTCTGCTCCTTTTCTGATAGTTTGCTGCAGTCAGAATTAACTTCACAGTTGATGACCGCCTCGGCTGGTGTACATTCTGCAATTTCTGTGCGGTCGCCGATCACCTCTTCGTTGTTGGACAAATTTAGAACTCGTACAGGCAAGTATCCTTCATTATTAGTTCTTACTAGAGCTTTGGCAGTGATGATGTTATAGTTGTTTATACTTGCCGGTTCAACTACCCATAAACCGCCGATCTCACAATCTCCCTCCATTCGGGCCCATACTATGGTTTCTGAGTTTGGTGGCAATTTTACATCTTTGTAAGCGATCAGCCTTTTAATCTGTGTTGTATTGTCGTACCCCACATTGAGAGGAATTTCCACATTAGTCCACGTCAAAACTTGCTGCCCCATATCTAACTTGAGGCCTTGGGCAATCATAAAATCTGCGCCAATTATCACTTCATCTACAATGTCGGCGACAATAAACACGTGTTCGATGCTCATGTTGGCAATGGCTAACTTCAATTTAACTTTACCATGTACAGTTGCTGGTTCACCCGTTGCTGTGCGGAGTCTTACACCATGTAACGATTCCATTGGTCCATTTATCAAATCAGATCTGATGATAGATTGTGACGCGCCTGTGTCCATAGTCAATATGCGCTTCCGACCACCGATAGCTCCGTAGACAGTGAGGTTGTTGTTTTTCTGTTGTATTATTGAGATGGAGATCGTGGGGCCCTCGGTTGTGGGAGCTAGTCCATGCCCCTCTGGGCTAGCTCGTTTTAGTTTAACGGAGATTCATTTTGTGTAGTAAAATTTACCCGTTTATTGCCACGTTGGGGTGAGCTCGATCTTGATCGTTTTCGTGGCTTTCTGCAGTTTCGTGAAATATGACCAGGTTTGTCGCAATTGTAGCACTTTGGTCTGGGCTTACTTCCGCCTGGTAACGCCTTGCTGAGGGTTTGGGTGATTTCTTTAAGATCGTTTATGGCACCCTTCAAATCTCCTGCCTCCGACTCCATTTCAATTTTTCTAACTCTTTGTATTTGAGGCTTGGACACAAATTTCGCTGTCTCCTGTGCCAATGCGAACGAAACAGTTTCGGCGAATGTAGCTTTTTGTGTGGCACAAGTCACGTATTTTATGTCAGGATCACGGATGCCGTTGACGAATGCTTCAATCTTAAATTGATCCAAGAATGGGTGGGACTCACCAGGATAAGTCATCAACACCAAACGTTCCACCTCGGTTGCGAAGTCCTGAAGCGTTTCATTATGCTTTTGCACTCGGCCTCTCAATTCCATGCGATATAAATCCTTCTTGTGATCGCCACCATACTTGCGTTGTAACGCAGCCAGTATATCCTCATAGTTGTTTCTGGCACTGACGGGAATGCTCTGAAGGACTTCTGCTGCGTTGCCTTTCAGTGCTAAAATTAGCTCTACTGCTTTGTCGTTGCTGTTCCACAAGTTCTTAATTGCGACCATTTCGAATTGGAATTTAAAAACGTCGAATGGTGTGGAGCCATCGAAACTGGGAGCTTTCAATCTACTAGAGCCTTCAGGAATTACTCGAACTGGCCCTTCTTGCAACTGGAGATCATTCATCTTTCTTTCCAGTTCGGCGAATCTTTCCTCCACATCCTGTTCGATCTCCTGCTGAAATTCCTCGAATTTCTGTTCGACCTTTCCGAATTGATCATTAACCTGTATCTCCATGTTATTCATAGCTTCTGAAATTTCATGTAGCTTGTCATTTGTGGCGTTTGATGTTTCCTGCATAATTCTAGAATTTTCACCAAATTTCTTTTAAAGTTTTTCATCCATAATTCTAGAACTTTCGTCCAATTTCTCGTTCATAATTCTAGAATTTTCATCCAGCTTCACGTTAATAATTCTAGAGTTTTCGTCCAATTTTGCAAACTTTTCCATCATGGCCGCAAACATTGTAGAAACATCTACATTACCAGTTGCTTCATTTGCAGATATCTCCATTTCATCTTTGCACTCGAACTGATATGTGTCAATGTTGATGTTTCGGCGTTTAAATTCTTTTATTAATCGCCTCTGCAGCTCTACTTTATTACCAGCTGTCGGTTGATCCAATTTGCTCAACTCCTTTTTTAGCTGTTCAACTTTGAGTTCTTCAAACTTCATCGTTGTCCTTAATTCGTAATTTCACTTCTGACACCAATGTTACGAATTTCCTTATTCGTCCTTTTTGCGTTGTTTTATTCCCAATAATAAAACAAGGTTCGTTTTTAATTACGATAATTACAACGGTATCACTTCCTTTTATTTATTTATACAGTACAACAGTTTACTTTATTTATAACACGTTAACAACTCTTGAATTTTACTATCAATTCGCGTTGCTTACTTTACGGGGTTTAATCACAAACTGAACTCTCCATTCCAAAGACCTCCGCTATTTATACCAACTCACCATACACAAATGAAGGTACATATATCTAGCGAATTCAAGAACCTTCTAGAAACAAGATGTTGTTGTTGTTGTTTATCTTTGTAGAACATTCTCCTACACAGGAGAATTATCTTTACTGAGGTGAATTCATGCTACTGGTTTAGCGAGCTGGTACGTTGTTACAATGCATACTTTCAGGCGCAGCACTAACCGCCTGTTGTTTACATACTGTTAGTAGAGTCATTAACAGTAAGCAAAAGCTTTTACTTATTCGTAACAATACATATATTATAATCTAGTAATAATTGTGTCCCAAATATGTTATATTGAATAGCAAACACAATGTGTTTAGACAGACGTATACTATATTTGCGACAAGCTATAAACAGAAGCTATTGTAAGCCTACCACATCATTAATTTTCGAACCATCCGTGTAGAAATGTATATATCTGTCTAGATCAGGAAGTCCTTAGTTTCGGGCAGTGTTCAGATTTCGTGGGTAATGGATTACCCTGGGTAAACACAAACTGTTGTAGGATATGGCTACATGTCGCTAGGGACATGCCAATACATTACAATTATTGTGGAACCTGTAAGGTAGTCTCTAGTCTAGCTAGTTCATACGCTCTGCGATTCCCCGGAATATTCCTTTGTCTTGGCGCTAATATCAGTTGAATATCTTACTGCTGGGTCATCTAGTTAATACAGCCGTGGCAGACCTGGGCAGATATTAAGTTCAGCAATACTGCTTCCAGGGACTTGATGACCGCCAGAGAAATCATTGAATCCAATGACTGCCAGACCATTATGTCTCAGCCAATCGGTCACTTCTCTAATAGCCAAAATCTCCACGTGATACACACTACAATGATCAGGTACTCTAGGAGAAAGATGCAACCGTAATGGCACAAAACAAAAAGGATGTGCAGGTAGAGAAGAAGAACCAAAAAAGTCGACGCTAATCACTGAAACGCATTTCTTTCCCGCGTCATAACTTGATTATTTCATACTTTTTACATACTTTATTTAAATATGGTTGGAATTTCTATAGTTAGAAATCAGATACCGTAGCCTCCAGATCATTTTTTTTTTGGTTCGAACCAGTTTAATGCTACGGACCACTAGGGGCGCTTTACTTCGAATTTTGTTTTAAAACTTGAAAGCATGAATCATGGTACAATAATATGTTCATGGTAAAGTCGTAAGAACAGCTGTTTTAATTTTTTTCATGAGGTTCTTCGCTTCGGCTGTCACACTAACATGTATTTTGTTTTTGTACTCTTTTGCATTCTTGTGTTGTTGGTATTTTTCTGTGTAGAGATTGACAGCTGAAGCGAATATAACAAAAACAAAATGCCTGTTGTTGCTGCCTACAACAACAACAACGCGCGCTGCTATTACCATGAAGATATTATTGTACCATGGCATGAATGAAAATGTATACATTTTGTCTCAAAACCAACATTTTAATAAATAATATTATCTGTAGAATCTGCCAATATCAATAATTTCACATATATTTATATTTTTTTATTACCAAAAATACAACCCTGTCGCTGGCTTTCAAACATATCAGCTGATGCAAATGTGAAATGTGTAGTTGTTTGTAGTAAGTGTAGTTCCCGGGAATTGTATTAATAAACAAAAGAAAAAAGTTTAAAAAAATGGAGGAAGCTGACAGTTGCAGGTTTATCGAAACCGTCCAAGGCCATGACATATTAAGCCGGAATCACAATGCGAGCAACATTTTCAATAGGCGTTCGCAATGTAAGCAACACTTTACTTCGAATCGAGATGTTTGTTCTAACAGGTGACACCAGTATTACGGTGAATATATCAAGGCTACAATAAAATATATTCGGTTTTCGTGTCAAAGTTAACACAAATGTATGTCTAGAATAAAAGTAAGCCAGAAATTACAAAAACCAAATACATTTGAATTTGATTGTTCATGTAATGAACTGAAGAAAAAGCAAATAATTTAATTTATTCTTATAACACAACCTCTATTAGTTGCATCATGATTCAAATGTCATATATGTCACACCCAGGGTTGTTGTTTGAATATTAAAAAATGTTAATGTATTTAAACATATTTGCTGTTAAAAGATTCTACAGATAAAATTACGTTTTATAATGCTTCTTTTAACACAAATGCGTTCAATTTTCATTGATGTTTTTAAGTTTGAAAATGAAATTCGAAGTACAGCGCCATTACCGCTTAATAGTACATTATTTATTCGAACAAATATGTTGCTGGAGTAGAAATAAAGAAACTTCAGCGACAAATTTGAGTTACATTTTTGTAAAAAAAACGAAAAGGCATTATGTGGAATTCTGTGTGTGAGAACGAGTTGGCATGAGAAACGAAACTGTCGCTTGCATTGTTAATGCGGCTTTATGGAACGAACATAAGCTGCTAAACATTTTTATAGACATTTCGATAGAAAAATTTTAAAACATTTCTAAAGAAAAATTTGAAAACATTTGTGTAGAAAAATTTTAAAACTTTTCTGTAGAAATATATGAAATCTTTCCACAGAAAAAATTGAAAACTTTTCTAAAGAAAAATTGGAAAATATTTCTATAGAAAAATTTTGAAAACATTTCTATAGACAAATTTGAAAACATTTCTTTGGGAAAGTTTTAAAACTTTTCTATAGAAAAATTTTAAAACTTTTCTCTAGAAAAATTTGAAAACATTTCTGAAGAAAAATGTTAAAATATTTTATAGAAAAGTTTTAAAACTTTTCAATAGAAAAATTTGAAAACTTTTGAAAACTTTTCTATAGAAAAATTTTAAAACTTTTCCATAGAAAAATTTTAAAACTTTGCTAAAGAAAAATTTGTTAACCTTTCTATTAAAAAATTTTAAAACTTTTCCATAGGAAAATTTTAAAACTTTTCAAAGAAAAATTTGAAATCTTTTCTATAGAAAAATATGAAATCTTTCCACAGAAAAAATTGAAAACTTTTCTAAAGAAAAATTTTAAAATTTTTCTAAAGAAAAATTTGTAAACCTTTCTATAGAAAAATTGTATAACTTTTCAACGAAAAATTTGAAAACTTTTCTATAGAAAAATATGAAATCTTTCCACAGAAAAAACTGAAAACTTTTCTAACGAAAAATTTTAAAACTTTTCTAAAGAAAAATTTGTTAACCTTTCTATAGAAAAATTTGAAAACTTTTCCATAGAAAAATTTTAGAACTTTTCAACGAAAAATTTGAAAACTTTTCTATAGAAAAATATGAAAACTTTCCACAGCAAAAATTTAAAACTTTTCTAAAGAAAAATTTTAAACTTTTCTAAAGAAAAATTTGTAAACCTTTCTATACAAAAATTTGAAAACCTTTCCATAGAAAAATTTTAAAACTTTTCAAAGAAAAATTTAAAAACTTTTCTATAGAAAAATTTGAAAACATTTCTATAGAAAAATTTTAAAACATTCCTAAAGAAAAATTTTGAAAACTTTTCTTCGGAAAAGTTTGAACACTCATCTATAGAAAAATTTAAAAATATTTCTATAGAAAAATTTGAAAACATTTCTGAAGAAAAATGTTAAAACATTTTATAGAAAAATTTGAAAGCTTTTCAATAGAAAAATTTGAAAACTTTTGAAGACTTTTCTATAGTAAAATTTTAAAACTTTTCTATAGAAAAATTTGAAAACTTTTCCAAAGAAACTTTTCTAAAGAAAAATTTGTAAACCTTTCTATAGAAAAATTTGAAAACTTTTCCATAGAAAAATTTTAAAACTTTTCAGAGAAAAATTTGAAAACTTTTCTATAGAAAAATTTTAAAACATTTCTATAGAAAAATTTGAAAACTTTCCTAAAGAATAATTTTAAAACTTTTCTATAGAAAAATTTTGAAAACTTTTCTTCAGAAAAATTTGAACACTTATCTATAGAAAAATTTGAAAATATTTCTATAGAAAAATTTGAAAACATTTCTATAGAAAAATTTGAAAACAATCCTAAAGAAAAATTTGAAAACATTAGTCTAGAAAAATTTGACAACTTTTCAACAGAAAAATTTGAAAACATTTCTATAGAAAAATTTGAAAACTCTTCTATAGAAAAATTTTAAAACTTTTGTATAGACAAATTTTAAAACATTTCTGAAGGAATGAAAAATTTGAAAATATTTCTATAGAAAAATTTGATAATAATTCTATAGAAAAATTTGGAAACTTTTCTATAGAAAAATTTTAATACTTTTCTAAAGAAAAACACTTATTACTTTTTGCTCCGAGTAGTGCTACAAATCTATTTATTATTTTTTACTGCTTACTTTTCCGTTTGCATTACAATTATCCATTTTTTTCACTCCACAATTATGTCTACTGCTGTATAATGTAAACATTGTTGCCAGTCAGCTGTTTTCTCGAACTTATTCGAACAAATTTGTTGCTTGCATTGTGAACGCCTGTTTAAATTGTTGCTATCATTGTGAACGAGCCTTTAAAGCCGCATTCGCAATGCAAGCGACAATTTCGTTTCTCATGCCAACTCGTTCGTAAAGCCGCATTCACAATGCAAGCGACAATTTCGTTTTTGATACTATCTCGTTCTCACACACAGAATTTCACATAATGGCCTTACGTTTTTTTTACAAAAATGTAACTCCAATTTGTCGCTGAAGTTGATCTATTCCTACTCCAGCAACATATTTGTTCGAATAAATAATGTACTATTAAGCGGTAGATGGCGCTGTATTTCGAATTTCCTTTTCAAACTTAAAAACATCAATGAAAATTGAACCCATTTGTGTTAAAAGATGCATTATAAAACTTTTTTTTTTCTGTAGAATCTTTTAATACCAAATGTGTTTAAATACATTAAAATTTTTTAACATTCGCAATACAACCCTGAATGTGACATTTGAATCATGATGCAACTAATAGAGGTTGTGTTATAAGAACAACTTAAATGATTTGCTTTTCCTTCAGTTCATTATATGAAGAATCAAATTCAAATGTATTTGGTTTTATAATTTCTGGCTTACTTTTATTCTTGACAAACATTTGTGTTAACTTTGACATGAAAACAAAATATATTGTATTGTATATTGTATCTCGATTCGAAGTAAACTGTTGCTTGCATTGTGAACGCCTTTTGAAAATGTTGCTTGCATTGTGATTCCGGCTTAACTCAAATTTGTCGCTGAAGTTTCTTTATTTCTACTCCAGCAACATATTTGTTCGAATAAATAATATACTATTAAGCGGTAGACGGCGCTGTATTTCGAATTTCATTTTCAAACTTAAAAACATCAATGAAAATTTAAACCATTTGTATTAAGCGATGCATTATAAAAAGTAATTTTATCCGTAGGATCTTTTAATACCAAATATGTTTAAATACATTAACATTTTTTAATATTCAAAATACAAACCTGGGTGTGACATTTATGACATTTGAATCATGATGCAACTATTAGAGGTTGTGTTATAAGAACAACTTAAATTATTTGCTTTTTCTTCTGTTCATTACAAGCACAATCAAATTCACATGTATTTGGTTTTTGTAATTTCTGGCTTACTTTTATTCGTGGCTTAAAGCCGGAATCACAATGCACGCAACATTTTCAATAGGCGCTCGCAATGTAAACAACAGTTTAATTCGAATCGAGATGTTTGTTCTAACAGGTGATACCAGTATTACGGCCAACATGTCAAGGCAACAATAAAATATATTATATTTTCGTGTCAAAGTTAACACAAATGTATGTTAAGAATAAAAGTAAGCCAGAAATTACAAAACCAAATACATTTGAGCAAGCAAATAATTTAAGTTGTTCTTATAACAACACCTCTATTAGTTGCATCATGATTCAAATGTCAGAAATGGCACATCCAGGTTTGTATTTTGAATATTAAAAATTTTTAATGTATTTAAACATATTTGCTATTAAAAGATTCTACGGTTCTGTACAGTTTATCCAAACAATAATATATTTGGGACAGGCCTTATGCCAACAATAAGATGTCGCCGTGACTGAAATCTCAATTGATAACAGATGATTGGTTGTGTAGAATATGAAATCCACGCTGAACAACGTAATAGACTTAATAAATTATGAGAGCAAAAATAGGTCATTAATCCGGCGAAAAAACCTACTATTTATTATACTACTATGCAAATAAAAAGTGTTTGTGTCTTGTTGCAAATTTTGTATATTTGTGGCCAAACACATAGTGTTTGCTATTCAATATTAAATGTTGGAGACAGAATGATTAATAGGTTATAATATATTGTTTTGTGGCTGGTTGGTTTAGTTTAAAAACGCGACAGACGACAAGGAAGCAAAAAACCATCAGACCTTCAATTAATGAAAACCATGGTTACAAACATAAACATGGTTCCTGCAATATGTTGCTGGGGCCGTTTCTTTAATAGTGCATATATCAAATTTATATGTAAATGTATCATTTAAAAAATGATACTCGCTATTAACGATTCCATCAACAGTTTCACACATGCCTTAAAAGGATATTATGAAAATCGTTATTACAAAATTGTGCAATTAAAATCGAATTGGTATGAAATCGAATTTTACTCCTTTAACAAATAATTGTAAAGGCAAAAATGTTATTGGTTTCAATTCTTTGACGTTTGGGAATAAGGTCTTAAGTCAGAAACTGAAGTTTTTCGTAATTTTAAATTGAAAATTATTTATATATGAAATTTTCTGACTTATTGCCTAAAGAGCAAATGATTACGATTGGATGGAGTTGTGCTAGATTTAAGTTATTAATACCAAACGAAAGAGAAAAAAAAATTGAGTTAAACCCAATCAAAAACCCAAAATGCATTTTTTTGACTTAAGACCTTATTCCCAAACGTCAAAGAATTGTTCAATGATATCAATACGCGAATTTCATCGTTAAAGCAACTGTCACATGCAAATAAATGGAAATGATACTACTGGTCTACTTTTAAAGGATGTAATGGTCCAGTAAACTTATCGGCATAAATAGCTTTCCTGACCAGGGCTTAAGGCCAACAATATACAAAAGTCGTCAGTCAATACAACCACAAGGTAACAATGATACTGAGTGAGATAAAGCCCACATACAACTGCATGAAAGTACACAAAGTTATTTAAGGATATACATATACAATGAGAGTCATAATACTGCGTGTGTGTTACAGCAAGCATTTACAAGCTTACGACCACATATAAATACATATAAAATCAGCATGGATTTTAATGCAATATCTTTCAACTATCCTTTGATTTCCAATTCTGCGGCAACTATCTGATAAAAGTAAGAACCAAATTAAGAATTTCACAGTGAAATTATATAAATTCCATTTATTTGATTAAGGATGTACGAGCACTATGACGTCCATAGTAATACCAACGAATTCCATCTGAACACCCACAAAACATATATGAATATGTTGGAAATCGAAATTGCAAAGGAAATCGTTGGTTTTGTTTCCCTCGTTTATTTTTTAGTCCTTTTTAATTAAATTTGTTATTTTCACACGTGTTCCTTATCACCATCTCTCTCTTTGTTGTGATCTGATCGGTTAAGCCAAAGATGAAGCCTTTACTTTCGAATTTAAAGGGAAGAGATAAAATTAATTAAATTATTCGACATTAAAAAGCTTTGAGAAGGAAGCCGAATGAATACCAAGTGGAGAATTGCATTTTATTGACAAGGATATAAAGGAAAGTTTTTTAACAAATTAATTTATATCGGATAAATGGCGGTGAGATTTTTAATGTCAATCAACAGCGTCAAATGAATAATGTCTACAATGAACGAAATGACGTTACAAATGTGCCACCTTTAAATGTCATAATTAACGTTATTTAATAATAAGTTACTAGATTTGAACAATACAGACAGACAACAAAGCAAGTTAAACAAAACACTGTAAAAATCGTTCCATTTGCTGTAAGCGGCCTGTGTGTTTATTACATTATTTCAAGTTGATTTACTTTCTTGGTTGGACCTTGCTGAAGGACACATTAGTGTTTCATTGTTTTTGCATTTGTCATGTCAAATTGTCAAGGAATTCCTCTATCTATGTTTCTACTTAATAGAAGCATAAATACCATTACAACATTGAACACACCCATTCCAATAGTTGGTGTGTTTTTTTATTCCCAGCTAAACAAATTTTTCGACCTGTTTGTATGGGGAACTAAGCGACATTATGCGATTTTAAGCGGCTCCTTATACAAATTCGTCGAAACACTAGTTTAAACTAAACAAAAAAAAGGGCTTAATATTACACTATGCAACATTTTTGAAGTCATTGAGTGTAAACTCCTTCTCGTGTGAAATTTCCAGAAGTACTTATCGAAAATAACACAATGCTATTTGGGTTTTGCTAGCTTAGCTGATGTTCGGATTTTATGCTACCTCATATATATTTTGGCTAAAACCTAATTTACCCGAACAATATGCAAATTTTTCTAACGGCTATATCTCGGAAACCAATTGAAATTTTGGTTCCCTGTCTTGGGCACAATTGTAGCTATAGACTAGGAGACAAAAAGTGTAAAACAAACGAACCCCAACTAACTGCATCTAGTGCCTCAAAATTGCAAAAGTGTCGAAACACTTTCATATTTTTTGATGTTTTAACATCTATAGGCACTAGACTGGACCTATGTTGTATGGAGAAAATTAAAGTTTGTCGAAACCTGCGGGCCATGGGCTCATTTTGTTTATATTTATATCAAATATCACCGTGCAAATTTTGAGCGCGATCGATAAACCTTTACCACTCTCTCAAGAGCCTTAAAGTTACAAAAATAGTCTATTTTTGAAAAATTTTCCAATTTGGACCACCCAAACGGAAAAAGGATGCACCCTAATTTCCAGACTATATTTTTCCTGATGCAGGAATTCATTACGAACAAAATGACACCTCACAAGCTAAAATCGGAGTAAGACTCACGAAGTTATAAATGATTAAAAAAGGTCAATTTAATAAAATGGAGGAAATTTTCTCTTAACCCTTATTAAGGTCTGTTTGTTTCGATTAAAGGTTTTCAGTCAAACAAACAGACCTTAATAAGGGTTAAGAGAAAATTTCCTCCATTTTATTAAATTGACCTTTTTTAATCATTTATAACTTCGTGAGTCTTACTCCGATTTTAGCTTGTGAGGTGTCATTTTGTTCGTAATGAATTCCTGCATCAGGAAAAATATAGTCTGGAAATTAGGGTGCATCCTTTTTCCGTTTGGGTGGTCCAAATTGGAAAATTTTTCAAAAATAGACTATTTTTGTAACTTTAAGGCTCTTGAGAGAGTGGTAAAGGTTTATCGATCGCGCTCAAAATTTGCACGGTGATATTTGACATAAATATAAACAAAATGAGCCCATGGCCCGCAGGTTCCGACGACTTTCAAAATAAGGACCAGTCTACTAGACTGGACCTATGTTGTATGGAGAAAATTAAAGTTTGTCGAAACCTGCGGGCCATGGGCTCATTTTGTTTATATTTATATCAAATATCACCGTGCAAATTTTGAGCGCGATCGATAAACCTTTACCACTCTCTCAAGAGCCTTAAAGTTACAAAAATAGTCTATTTTTGAAAAATTTTCCAATTTGGACCACCCAAACGGAAAAAGGATGCACCCTAATTTCCAGACTATATTTTTCCTGATGCAGGAATTCATTACGAACAAAATGACACCTCACAAGCTAAAATCGGAGTAAGACTCACGAAGTTATAAATGATTAAAAAAGGTCAATTTAATAAAATGGAGGAAATTTTCTCTTAACCCTTATTAAGGTCTGTTTGTTTCGATTAAAGGTTTTCAGTCAAACAAACAGACCTTAATAAGGGTTAAGAGAAAATTTCCTCCATTTTATTAAATTGACCTTTTTTAATCATTTATAACTTCGTGAGTCTTACTCCGATTTTAGCTTGTGAGGTGTCATTTTGTTCGTAATGAATTCCTGCATCAGGAAAAATATAGTCTGGAAATTAGGGTGCATCCTTTTTCCGTTTGGGTGGTCCAAATTGGAAAATTTTTCAAAAATAGACTATTTTTGTAACTTTAAGGCTCTTGAGAGAGTGGTAAAGGTTTATCGATCGCGCTCAAAATTTGCACGGTGATATTTGACATAAATATAAACAAAATGAGCCCATGGCCCGCAGGTTCCGACGACTTTCAAAATAAGGACCAGTCTATTAGGCACCATACATGGTTTTTTTTTTTAATTTGCATTGGGTTTTAATTTGCATTACTTTATCTAATGCAAATGCAAAAGAATTACCATTTTTCGCAATGGCAATTAAAAAGTTTTGAATTTGCATTTTCTCAGGAAATGCAAATGCAGTTTGTGAAATCGGATGGCAATTGCAATGAAATATGGGAATGCTTTTAATTAATTTAAATTGTTTTGACTGCTGGCAATTCTGTTTTGAAAATATTTTATATGCAGAGATTTGTGGTTTCGATAGGTATTGCCTCGTAGTATTATCAAATTCATAAACCTGTACTGTATAAAATATTTGAAACCCAAAATTGCCAATATGAACGAAATGCTTCGAAAATAAGTATAATTGCCAACGGTATT
This sequence comes from Phaonia tiefii, assembly GCA_963931995.1. Taxonomy (NCBI): domain Eukaryota; kingdom Metazoa; phylum Arthropoda; class Insecta; order Diptera; family Muscidae; genus Phaonia; species Phaonia tiefii. The sequence continues at coordinate 42,286,573 of OZ008371.1, forward strand.
GACAGTTTTTTGAATTTGCATTTGGACAGGAAATTCAAATTAAACAACAAATTATAAGTGTCATATAATTAATTTGCCCCATGAAGAATGATAATATTGATGTAGCGGCAGCGAACAAACAAGCATGTCGTCGTCGCGAAAGAGTATTGAATAGTAAAGAGAACTCATGGAACGAATTGTATGACTCAAAAGCACTGGCGACATCTGTCGAATGATTCAAAACGTATTACTCTTTTTTGATATGTTAACATTTATAGGCACGGGTAGGGCAATCTATCAAAGTGAACACATGCAAACAACACAGAGAGTTAGCATCACATACGTGGTTGTTGTACAACTATAGTATCCGGCAGCGAACAAACAAGCAGGCCGTCGTCGCCAAAGACTATTGAATAGTATAGAGAACGCATGGAAAGAATTGTATGACTCAGAAGCACTGGCGACATCTGGCGAATGATTCAAAACGTATTACTCTTTTCTTGTTTCCGTTTGAGTTTATATTATTGGACCTTTTGAGTTGTTATGTTTTCAAGAATTGTTCGGTTCAAAATCAATAACTATTAAAAAGTATTTTTTCTATGAAAAAAAGAAAAGAAATGATTTATTTTTAATACTTCTATTAAAATTTACTTTTCATAGAAAAGTACTTTTTAATAGTTATTGATCTTGAACCGAACAATTATTTAAAACATAACTCTTTTTTGTCGTAACTTGGTCCATTCATAATTTTGATGTGAAGCATTGAAGTATTGTTTTATGTAATAACATTGTCGAAATGGTGCATTTATATTGAAATAGTCTATAAAGAGAATAAGAATCGTTTATGCTCTTTTACTCAGACTCTCTACATGAGAACGGAAAAAGAGTGCAATAAGTTCTCTATACTATATAATACTTTTTGTCGTTGTTCTGTTTATGACAAAACAAAAACAATTATTTCAGTGAGCTAAATTTTGCTTTATTTATTTTAACAATATTATATTTAATGTTAAAGTAGATGTGAGAAACAAGAAAGTGCAATAGCAAAACAAAAGAAGTTCAATAGAAAAGGAAATTGAAAAGAAAAAAGAAAAATTAATTTTTCGAACAAACCGTAAACAGGTTTCTGGAAAAATTGACTTTTCGAACAAACCAGTAACCGGTTTTTAAACAATTCCAGTTTTTTTGGACACTCTAGTTGTGTAATAAACGTTTAAAATGCAACAATTTAATCAATCACTTTGTTTACAGCTTAACCACCTCACCAACAGGGTTAACTCGTATTATAAAATTTGCAAGAACTACGAACAAATTTAATCATAAACTCTTCCGAAGGAAATAATTTCACACATACATTTGATGAATGATATACAAATATGAGTAATTTCACGCACACAAATCAACAAAGAAGATCCGTGTACACATATCACATACACAAACACAGGATTAGACGCATACCAAATATGAAGTGTCGACATGTGGCTTACATACGTGGGCTAACCACTCCATAGACGTTTACAACGTTCCACACTCACACACCCATCGACATCATGTCTCTCATAAAAACAAAATTAACCACAGATTGTAATTAACTACACCATATGAGAGTGTGTGTTTGAGTTTGAGTCTATGTTAAGTTACAGAATGTAAAAGTGTATATGTGTGCTTATCCTTTCTTGTTTAAGTAATATGTCTTTATCTGTGTATAACTCTGTTTGTTTATATGTGTAACTCTGTTTGTTTATATGTGTTGTAATTTTCATCCTTTTGGCAAAAGTGCTCATTTGTATTTTCGCTTCCGTTTGCGTTTCATCTCTTGTGTGTGCCATCAAGTGGCAGAGAAATTACGCCCAAAAACTTTTACCGCTCATCTAATTGAAAAGTTAAAGTAGCAGTTTATAATTTATTTTTTCTTTGTCTTGCTACGAAGGGTTCCTCCATGAGTCATTGCGACTCTCCTATGTGCAAATTAACAAAGCAGAAGATTAATTATGAATAATTTCCACGTTGAAAAGGATATATGAGGAAATTATGGAATTTTGGGTTTCCGGTCAATCGTCAAATTGAATTCAGCATAAAATTGAGATAAATACGATATCAAAAGCATGTACAACCTCCTTTGGAGAGAGCAAATTAAGGTGCAGTATCACTACCCCAGATCAAATAATAAGAACAATGTATACTTCTACTTCTGAAGGACATTTAAATCACAAGAATCATTATATTTATGACAATGGACTCAAGATTGTTAGGCAACAATGTGGTAAGATTAGGGGATGTTGGCACTCAATGTTCGACTCACATTAACTTTTTAGTCTCTTGTGATACTGCGGTCTATTGAAATTAAGTAGTAGTCTCACCGGAAGAGGCATCAAAATTGGGTCAATGCCCAAATGGAATAAGTCTATCAAGTGGCAAGATAAGTAGCACCACCTAGTGGACATCCTGTTGTTGACGTTCAGTCGATTCTTCCAGTATCTTATCGTTACTGCTTCTACAAAACGCAATAGGTCTGGTCTTATGTAAAAACCGATAACGAACTAATTATACTTTTATCGGTAGTGAACTTTAATGAACGCATGTATTTTAAATGACTTACGAGCCAATATTATCAACAAAACGAAAGAGCTACAAATTTCCCTCAGAGAGTGAATCAAAATTTTGAACGGTTTCCAAGATATGAGCCTGACAAAATTATCACTTTTTTGCAAAAATGACACCGAGGCCCCAAATCTTTGAGGCCCATAAAAAGAGTGCATGACTTTGGGCAAAACTGGGAGACACTGGTCTTTTTTTTTTGGTCTTATAGGGTTATATTCCCATTACTTAAAAAGTTACACACAGTGTTATCATCATACATAACTAGGCCCCTGACTTTTCGTCTTTCCGCATAATTGATTTTATATCCCGTCAAATATGACTCTAGTATTGAAATCTTGGACCTATGCAGAGAAAAAAGGTTCATACATCACCTTCTACCATATTTCTACCATACCTAAAATATTTATCGTTACCGTTTCTACAAAATGTCACCCTCCTCCATATTTCTTGCATCATCACATAGAAGCGTTGATACAGGCTATTGTAACAAGTCGCTCATAAAACACTCATTTGAAAAGAGGTTGTCGCAACAGTAAATGCTGCTGTTGCCATCGAATTGCGGTTACCACAACCGAATTGAGGTTGTCACGAAGAAATTTAGTCCCCATAACTAGACTCCACAACTGAAATTCGGTAGAGATAACCTCATTTCATAATTGATTCAGTTGTGAGAACTATATTTTTCCTCTCAAACACCATGTTAATAATTTCGGTTGCAACAACCGAAATAGGTATCAATTCGGTTTCAACAAACGAATTTCGTATCAATTATATCAACAAAATTGTCTATGATTTCTGTTACAACAACTGAATTAGCAATCAGTTCGGTTTCAACGAACGAATTTAGTGTCAGTTCGGTTGGAACAACAGAATGTGGCATTAATTCAGTTGCAACAACCGAACTCGGTATAACTTCGATCACAACCATCGAATTTGGTATAAATTAGATCGCAACATTCGAATTTGACATTATGTATGTTGCACCAATAAAATTTAGCGTTACTTTGGCTACAAAAACTGTATGAAAAATGCGGCTGCTGCAACCGAGGTGCTCAGGAATATAAATAAATGGTTTCCCATTACATCCCATGAATGGGCACACATCACTGAGCTGTGCGCTTTCCAGTTTTCACTCACTGATTGGGACCTACAGTTTTACACCGATTCCGAACTGTATTTTGAGAAGCTTTTTCATGGCTAAATACTCGATGGTGTCGCCGTCACTATGCGAGGTGACCGCCGCGAAGGAGATTTTAAGGTAGTCAGAGCAGGGTTCGAATTTAGGATCTCATGGATCTCAGGATCTCACCGATTGGCGGAATGCCCCAACGTCCCAAAATCCAAGTAAATATGGTACTGTTCATTTGTATCATTAAATTAGATGGGGCAGTTCTGGGCTGTTATAAAATTTTGAAAGACTGATTACTGCCCCTAGATTGCCAACAGGAACCATAGAAACAATTACCGACTTAGCCGTAACCGAATTTAGAGGTTGTCACAAACCCATTAGGTGCCATCACTGCCGAATTAGAGGTTACCACAAGGTTACCCACGGGTATGAGTAATGGGTTATCCAAGGTAACCCATACCAATTTTCCTAATATGAAAAAATAGAAAGAGTCTATATCTCGGAAACGGATCGTCGAATCGGAAAAAAAACAGCAGACAGTTGTCCGAGGCCTTCGGCCACGAACTGTCCCTGCAGGCTGTGTCACATATAAAACATATAAAACAATAAATGATAAATAGCATAAGCAAATGAATTTATTTATTTGATAGTTACTTTTGATAGTATACATAAGCTTATGGTAGGAAAAATAGGATAAATATGTTTTTAAATTAAAAGAGTAAGGATAAATGATAAATAACAGTAAATATACGAAATTTCAATATTTCATCAATCAAAACAACAGCCGAAGGTTTGTGTCCATACTGAAACAGCAGCATAGTTTGTGTTCACGCTACAAACTCAAACACTCAACCAAACACCACACATATGTTTGAGTGTATGTGTTTAAACAATTTTCATTTGAGAAATTTAAATATTAGGAAGATATCAACCAATATGAAATGTATATCAAACGAAAGATAACATCTTCATTTACCTACAAAAAAATTTTTAAAAAAAGTTATCTCGCCGTTTCCTCATAATCAATGAAATAAAGATTACAACAATAACAATCTGACATGACTCCCTATACCGTAAGGTAAGACGTATTCTACGCCAAAATAACCAATTTTTGACAGTTTCTAGGGACGAAAATGTTCATCACCCCCACAACTTTTGTAATCGAAAGTGAGCTAACGTACAATTTCATTCCCACTGCGAAAATGAGTTCATCAACTGTAAATTGTTCGTCACTGCGATGAAAGTGTGGTTGTTGCTGTAATGAATTTGATTCAATATTCCATCGAATTTGTTGCGCTGCTATAATGAATTTGTTTCATTGTTGGAACGAATAAGTATCGTTCTTGCAATGAATTTATTTCATTGCTGTAATGAATTTTTTTCATAACAGCAATGGAGTTGCTTCAGATGAACCAAATGTCAGTACATATTTTAAATTTTATGCACTGACTTTTTTTTAATGTCTAATCCAATTTTCTGCAAAATTGAAATTAAATAAAATTGTTGCAGGAAGGAAAATTAATTTGTTGCAGCAACGAAATGAAAAATTGTCAAAAATATCATGTATGAAAATTTTCTTTGCAGCGACTACCAAATTTCCGGATATACGCGACTTTTCATTGTAGCAACGTAAAAACATTAATGAAAATGTTTCATCAATGTGACGAAGCGTTATCCTTTCAGTGTAAGAGATTTTCAACGAGTGATCGAATTCGCATCGAAGAAATTTTTTTTTCAAAAAATCGACAAAATATGAAAACGCTAAAATAAAAAAATTGTTATAACTCGGAAACAGTGCGTCCAATTACGGCATCACTTATAAAAAAATCATTAAAAGTAAAATGTTGCGGAAAAAATTGGCTGAAACGCCTTTATCTCTATATCAGGGAAACGAAGCGTTTAATCAAAAACGGCTTTTACTTTTTTAAGGGGTTCAATTCGTATGGAAAACATTTTTTCAACAAATCGCCAAAATAAATATACTATATGGCTATAACTCGGAAACTCGGATTGGATGCTCCGTTTCCAAGATATAGACATTTTGTCTAATTTTTTCATATTTTCGTTCAAAAATGGGGATGGGTTCCCCTGGGCAAACCTATACCCATCACCGAGGGTAACGGGAAAAGGAAGCTTACCCACTCCCAATGTGTAATGGGTAATTCCCCATCGTTGTGGGTAACTACCCATTATTTTCCACGTTACCCTGTGGGTAATGGGTAGTCGTTAAGGGTAATTGTCCATTGTCGTCCCATAATGAGTAAGCGTTTCACTATCGTTGACTTCTAACGTATCTTCCCATCCTACTTAATTACTACTTTTATATGGTGCATATCGCAATATCGGTCATATTGCGATATCGCCATGTAACTGTTGATCCGAAATTCAACACATCGCGCGCTATGAAGAGCCATATGACAACTCACACAAAAAAAAAACACGAAAACAACTCATTTTGTATTTGTTCTCAGACACGAAATCGCCATTAGTTTGCAGCAACTGCAATCGCCAAACGAAGTTCATTTATCTGAGAGTGTGTTTGGATTTAATGCAATTATTCTTTGTATGTGTATGCAAAAGGAGGGCAGCTTTGCACACGTTAAATTCATGGCTTTGTTCTGGACATCCTGTTCTTAGACATCCCTAAAAGATGGCAACACTTGTTATAAGAGAATACTGAACTGAACGAGCGAAGACCTCTTTGCATTATAATGTAAGACTGTCGGACAACTTTAATATACGTCCCTCGTATATAGCCAAACAATAAATGTTTCTATTTAAAAAATAATTCACTCTCGAGAGTTGTAATTAATTAATTCAAACCAAAAATAAACATAAAATACAGCAAACCAAAAAAAAAATACAAACTGTTTGCTCAAAGCATAGGAAAAATAATTGTTTGTACAGTTTTAGCTTCACCAGCATTTTTGTTTTCAGTCCACAAATTTGTATGACAAGAACTCATAAATCATAGGATAGAAAATGATAATTTGAAAACCGAAATAGATACGATTGGTTAAGAAGGCAGATTTTCCAGAACAGTAATACGGCATCTACACCGACCAAGATTAAAGCATTTCCAAGGTTAACCCACGCTAACAAAGAAGATTACTCATGCAAATTTTGTCTGGAATAACTGAAGTTTAATTTTTAACCTCTTTTTAAACAGTTCTACAATTCGATGCAACTCTGCTAATTATTAACAAAGAGAATGTACAGATAGAGAAGAAAAAACACCGCAATGTGGCAACCCCGTAGAAGAAAACCAAAAAGTCGAATCGATACACTCAAACACATTTCTCTCTTGCGAAATAACTTGAGTATTTCATACTTTTTACATACTTTATGTAATTTTATATAAACATGGTTGGAATTTGTATAGTTAGATACTGTAACATCATCAGAAAACTGCAGAAAAGGCTAGGGTTTCACTCGTTTTGTTTGTTGGCATTTGCGTGAAGAGAAATTTTGACTGTCTACTTGTACATCGTTTTTGTGACGGAAGTCGAACGAAAATTTTACGACGCGTAGCTGACATCAACTTTTTTGAAGCTCACATCGCCGCCGACATAATTGGTTTAGAATGTGTGTCGATTTGACCGACTGGCCCGATTTGACTTCTGATCCAGTTTTAAAGGTTCATTTACTTTAAAAACATCCCCAGTTTCTACAAAACCAAGACCAATTTGTCTGTTGTGACCCCGTCTTGGTCTCGGCACTGAGTTCTCTAAATTGGTCTAAGCACAAAGTTGCTACCTGAACTTTCAATTTAATGTCGCGTTGAGACCGTAGTTTATCGCGGCTAGGTTAGTGATAACCTTGATCCCTAAACTTTGCCGGTTACACCACCCATTTGGAGATGATATTGACATTTCAGGTGTCAACTTTGTGCTTAAACAAATTTAGATCAACTCCTTGCCGACACAGAATAATCGAAGATGGCGATGCGAGTGAAATATGAAATTGCCGGCTGTTGGTTTTGCCAGTTTTGTACAAATTTGGGTAGTTTTTGAAATAAATGAACTTTTAAAATTGGATCAGTCGGTCATAGCGGGCCAGTTGGTCAAATCGGCACACATTTGAAACCGATGAGAACCGACAACATCGACGACGGCGTGAGCTTCAAAAATTGTTGGTGGTGTCGGAAAATTTTCAATCGAAAAGTAATGATGGTATTGATGTGGCGGCAGCGAACAAACAAGCAGGTCGTCGTCTCCAAAGAGTATTGAATAGTATAGAGAACTCATAGAACGAATTGTATGACTCAAAGGCACTAGCGACATCTGGCGAATAATTCAAAACGTATTACTCTCTTTTTGTCATAACTTGGTCCATACATAATTTTGATGTGAAACATTGATGCCGTTTGAAACATTTATGTTTTTTGTATTGCTTTATATAATAACTTTGGCGAAATGGTGCATTTATATTGAAATATCCTATAAAGAGAATAAGACTTTTTACTCAGACTCTCTACATGTGAGCGGAAAAAGAGTGAAATTAGTTCTCTTATTCTTATTCTTCATGCAATGTAACATTTACTAATGTGTTCAGACTCTCTACATCGCGATATACATTTCCTCAGACTCTCTACATGAGAGCGGAAAAAGAGTGAAATAAGTTCTCTTATTCTTATTCTTCATGCAATGTAACATTTACTAATGTGTTCATAGAAATCGAACAGGTACCATGTAACAAAAACGTGTCAACACATCGCCCGTGAGTGCGATCACTCATTGTTTTTTTGCGAATGTTTGTATTATGGTTGCATTTTCAGTTAATAAACAGTGTTGCAATGTACACCAGTTTAATATTAGGATAACAATTAAACTTCAGTGTTTACAAATTACAATTGTATAACAAATCTTCTGGGTTAGCGTGGCTTAACCGAGTGAAGGTTATCGCTAACCTGGCCGCGATAAATTGCGGTCTAAATGCGACATAATTTTCACTCTGTAGTAAATTATGGCAGGACATTGCCTTGACTACCAGAAAAGCTATATGTGGGCAATGAATAAGACAATGTTTCTTACTAATCACTGCACTACTGCCATATTCAATTACATCCCTAACAATCTTCTACTAAAGAGAAAGGATCCTTTTAAAAGACGCTTCACTGTATTCGCCCTGAATTTCATCCAGTTTAATACAATTTATTCATTCAATGGGGACATACATAATTCAATACTATGCGATAATCATTCGCTTGAAATCATAAATCAGCAAGCCGCACAAAACAGGGCCACATGCAATAGTATTCCTGCCCGTGGGTGAAGTCAAATTGCACACATGTTCAAATGCGAATACATTAGCATACATACCCAGCGGCGGAAGCCGTCACCTGGAAGACCAGAAATCATGGCCTAACCAGATATTCAATAGAATACGCCAAGTCTTCACTACACAATACCTCCCCTTTCTTTTTAACATTGTGTGAGATTGGAAGGCAAGGCCTTTCACACTTCTCTACAAGAAGGCCTAGAAAATGAGTAGCTTTAAAAGGACTTAAGCAAAAAATAAATAAATAGCATATGCGAATTATTTCCATATTCAAGATTTATAATTCTATCAATTTTAATACATACAGGGTGTTCCAAAAACTTTCCGAAAAAATTGGTAAATTTGGCTACCGTTTTCGAGCTATAGCGTCTCAAAAAATAATGCATTTCTAAATGCATTTAATTCATTTTAAAAAAACTTCTGTTTTTTTAAACTTTTTTATCTGAGTTATGTGTCAAAAAAAAAATTGTGAAAAAAAATTGTGAAATTTTTTTTCCATTTTTTAACAATTAATTCAAAGAAAATTTATTTATAAGTTGTTTTTTGAAATTTAAGAAATGCATTCAAAAATGCATCTATCTTCGAAGACGGTAGGGGTTACAACAGTGGTGCTAGAGCAAAAAAATATTCATATTGATCCAAGCTATCGCGCATTTAATTTTTTCGGCAAGTTTTTGAAACACCCTGTATAAATAATATGTGTTAAAAAATCTGCAGCCACAGGTATCGGACACTTAACCTTAGTACTTATACTTGGACTCTTTAACTACAGGACTATCATATGTTACGATTTTGCAACGACGAATGGCGAACATGTGGAATGACAGGTTTTCGTGAACAACAGCGTCTATATCCATTCTTTTAACAGGACTGTGGAAGCTTTATAAAATCATGCATTACGCAGGCTGTATTTAAGAAGGCATTTCCAAAAAAGTACAATACAGTCAATATTTTTATAAAACAGGACTAAGCTGTGAGGTTTAGTTAAACATACTATGTCCCTATCTCTGCCATATTGGCATAAGAAGTTTCGAATTTACGTCCACTACAAATACATACCCAGCGGCGGAATTTGCATGCCTTATTCCAGGTAGGCCTCGTAAATTCCGCCACTGTGTATGTATTTATAGTTGACGTGTATTAGGAAATTCTTAAGCCAATATGACAGAGATAGTGACATACTATGTTTAACTAAATCTCACAGCTTTGTCATTTCTTATAAAAATATTGACTGTATTGTCACGTTTATGCACATATGGTACAGAAATTGTAGTAACTTACTGTAGAATCACGAAACGTGCAGAATTATAAGTATTTTGTTGGGGTTCTCACAAGGCAAGTGATGAAAAGAACGCTGCACGTATGGCAATGCTTCAGACAGTTACAGTGTGCGGCGCGACAGAGTGGAATGAGGAGAAGAGGAGAGAGGAAACCCTGTTTCTGTAAAGAGACGGCTAAATATGACAGTGGAGAAAGCACGAGAGTAGGTTTTATAGTCGATAATAAAAGTCGATTATTCGATCATTTCCAATATAAGAAAAGTCGACATCTCTATTATTTCAAATATATGGAAAGTCCACTATTCAGTTACTAGAAATCAGTACCGGAATTCTGTAACTTTACAACGATAAAAATTACGAGTACATTGACAAAATTCAGAGATTTTTTTTTAAATTTTATGAACTGTTAATAACCAGCAATTTTTCTCGTTAACAAAATTACATAATTCCGGTGCAGTATAAGGATTTCTAATAATTGAAAATGTAAATCGCTAAGGGAGTTTCATTAATTCAATGTTTAAAGCAAATCTGATGCAAAAGTGGCAAACAGTTTGTAATATTATAAATTTCATACAATGGGTAAAAAGCTTTAAGATGGTACAACTCTGGAACAGTAGCCGCAAATTCAAAATTTAATTTCACAAGATTAAATGGAATTAATCCGTCTTTTAAAGTGTGCCATTTGTTTTAATAAATTTTCGTAGAAATTTTAAAAGTTATAAAGAGTTATTTAAAAAGTTTATGCAAAATTTACGAAAAATTTAATATGTATTAATAAAAGTTTGCAACAGCTGTTTTATGTACTAACACAGTCCGTGGAAGACTTGGAAAATATACTGAGAATGAGAGGAATCTTAAATTTTAACAATTTGCATGTTAACTGGGATCTACACATATAATTTTACTCTAACTCTTCATTACATTTGTATTATTTTCACTGACTATCCCTTTTTTTTATCGATTTAGTTGGCAAAATTGACTCCCAGTTGATGTGGTTTGTACTTTTGGCTGGACAATCGGCTGCAAAAGTATGAAAATTGTATTGCGCAACCCAGTCACCTATCACCGTTTCTTATTCGAAGGCATTTTCTCTATATGTTCTCCAAGTACTAACTATATCAGCTGTCTCATCGGTACCAATTCGAAAAAATTCTACATTTTTCTGTTCTTTGGCCTAATTGTGCCTTTTTGTGTTCGTTTCTGAAAAAAGTGCAACCCTACTTAAATGTTTCGTGTTCGTTTCTGAGAATGCTACACTCGAAATGTGCAAAACTGTTGAATTTTCTGACCTCTTAGCGAGTCACTGGGGAAAATGTTGCCCGATAAAAATGTACACTTTCTGTCATTTTGTTTTGTGTTATTTGTCCTCGCTAAGCTAATTCCTCTACCTTTTGTGTGGGCCGGTAAGCTTTTTTAAGCGGCTTCAGTTAATATCTCATACCTTCTCGAATAAAGTGGTCTAATTTTCAGTTAAGCGGGAATGACAATACGCTAATTTCTTTATTCCCTGCTAAACTAATTATTCGACGAATTTGTATGGAGTACCGCTAAATTCGCTTAATTTCGCTTAGTTCCCCATACAAAGTCGTCGAAAAATTTCTATAAGAGAATAAAAAAACAAGCTTAATGAATACGAATTATATTGGTAATCTCGACCAGTTTGTATGAAGAGTCGCATATAATGGCTTAATATGGCTTAGTTCACCGATAGATAAATAAAAACCACAGATGATTCATTTGTTTAATCACCAATTTCACCAGAGGGCACATGCTGTTTCCGTGCTACCTTTTTGCGATCGGATTTGACGAAAAAACACTCAGCATCATTTTTATTTCGATTCTGTAGTTTAAATTTGAAAATAAAATATAAGTAATAGAAAAGCATACTTTTGATATTTGTTGACAATACAAAAGCCAAAAAAGCATGGTTACATAGTTTTTGTTTCCAGGGAAATTTGCCCATATCCACCACTCCGGCGCCATCTAGGAAATATCTCTTTACATTCAAATCCACCACTTATCTTTCACCATCTATGGTTTTGTATTTATCTATGTCTATTCATAGACTTTTTAAACAAGTACAAAAAACATTAAAAATGTTAACATTCAAATTATTCCAAATATTTGAGAATTTTTATACGAATATTTTGCTGTCAACAATTTATTATAAAATTCTATTCCAATAAAATCACGAGAAACTTTCTTATATTTTATCTGGTTCGAATAACAGATTGAAAAATTATATTTTTGAACAAAGTTCTTTTTCGCGCGTTGTGAAATAGGGACTAAATGAAAAAAAAAATGAAACAACTTTTGTTTTAACACTATTATGTTACAACACACTATATTCAACTATAAGCCTGTTTGTTTAATACCTGTTAAACTAATTTTTCGATGACTTTGTATCGAGTGCCGCTTAAAATCGCTTAATATCGCATAGCTCTCCATACAAAGTGGTCGAAAAATTAGTTTTGCAGGGAATAAAAAAACAAGCTTTATATTGTTTATTTTTGCTTTGGTTCTTGTCTAGACTAACTAGATATTTTACATATGTTGGGATATTTATTGTTTAATGGGATGTCTTCTAGGTGGAGCCTGTAACCAATATTTAGTATTTGCTTACTCACCATTTTCACCACAGGGCACATGCTATTTCCGTGCGACCATTTTTCACTCGGATTTGACGAAAAAGCACTGAAGCATAATTATACCCTCCACTGTAAGTGATAGAGGGTATATATCAGTTTGTCATTCCCATAAAGTACATATATTCTTGATCCTTATAACAACCGGAGTCGATATAGCCATGTCCGTTTGTCCGTCTGTTGAAAACATTCTCACGACTTCAATCGGCGATAACGCGGTTTGGTTTTTGGCCAGAATGTTCCACGTATTCCTGAGCAGTTTGGTATTGAAAATCAGCGAAATTGGTCCATTGGAAAAAATTTTATGATTGGAAACGTAAAAAAACTCATAAAATTTTCACATTAATTTTTGTAGTTTTATACTAAACTACTCCTTTTGCCGTGTGGTGAATTTCCATGTTGAAAATCTTTGTTGTTCTTTATAATAGGTAAGTACTTTAGAATGTTTAGATGTACTTTCATGTGTTCATACATTTATATGAATTGTCACGCTTCATCCAAGGTCGCTGTGGCCTGATGTGTAAAGGGTTGCTCGATGGAGTTTGAGGGTTGTTGGTTCAAGTCTCGACCCAGCTTGTTTCTTTTTTTAACAGTTCTTCAAAAATGCTTTTTTATTTTTAAAAAATTCTTTTTTATTTTACTTGTGAACAAGTAACTTATTTTTATTTTTTTTAAAAAAGTACATTTTCTAAAAAAAAGTACATTTCTTAAGTACGTTTCAAAGTACATTTCAAAGTACATTAAGTACATTTCAAAGCACATTTCTTAAGTACATTTCATTAAGTACATTTCTTAAGTACATTTCTTTCTTAAGTTCATTTCTTAAGTACATTTCTTCTTAAGTACTTAAGCATGTGAGCATTTGAGCATTGTGAGCATTCGTGAGCATCCTGCATTTGTGAGCATTTGTGAACAAGTAATTGCATTTGTGAACAAGTAACTTATTTTTATTTTTTTGAAAAAAGTAAATTTTCTTAAAAAAGGTCCTTTTTAAAATTTAATATTTTGCTGGTTAACACTAAGGTGGAGGGTATCAAAAATTCGGCACAGCCGAATTTAACACTTTTACTTGTTTTTATTTCGATTCTGTTGTTTAAATTTGAAAATAGAATATAAATAGTAGAAAAGCATATCGCATTTGATATTTGTCGACAATACAAAATTGTTTCTAGGGAAATTTGCCCATATCCACCACCCCGGCGCCATCTAGGAAATATCCCTTTACATTCAAATCCAGCACTTTTCTTTCACCATCTATGGTTTTTTATTTATCTATGTCTATTCCTAGACTTTTTAAACAAGTATAAAAAACATTAAAAATGTTAACATTCAAATTATTCCAAATATGTGAATCCAAATATACGAATACACGACCAATTTATTAAAAAAAATTATATTAAAATTAATGCTTCGTTGCAACGATGGCATGTGTTGGATAGTATGTTTCGACAGCTGAAGTAGAAATGTTGAAAAAATTAAAGGTTTTAATCGATCGAATGAAGTTACATATGACAATTCAAATTAAATTCCGTCGAGTATCTATCTACCAACTTAAAAGCCTTTGTAGTAAAGCATAAAGGATATTGCCGAAAATCAAAGATATACCCCCCATACACATGGAGGAAATAATATTAATAAATTTTGTCATATTTTGCGTCGCTGCTTAATAAACCAGTCCTCTTTCGAACGCAGAAGTTTTCATATGGTCGTCCTTGAGCGCTTCTAATACACAAATTTCCCAACATTTTGTTTGCCTCAGATTTGTTCATCATGTCCTTTTGCTATTCATTCCCGTAAGCTGCAACGTATCCACCCGCTGTGTGTACGACTTTTGTTTAACTAATGTTGGTAAAATACACAAATTTAAGTTAATAGCATAACTCCCATTCTGCCCAAATTGCTTGTCCTAACATGCCACATGAATTATCCAATAGGTCTTCAAGATAAGCATTTCCGAACACACAAGGCAACAAGGAATAAGGAACAAGGCCAAATATTTTCATTTGGTCAACAAGAATACAAACAACAATATAAGCACTTAACGCCGATTTGTTGCATATTGATAGTGTCGTATCATCGATTAAAGACACACGCTCTCAAGACAACAAAGGACGAAACAATGACAAGGACATCATTGGGCGATTGATGATCTGGGCGACAGGTCGCTCCCCGCCCCTTACCACAGCAAGCTATAATGTCAGGCCATATGTCTGTCCTCACAGCATGGAAATTCTACTGCGACATGATGGTCTCCTAATGATGGATGTGTGCAGATGATGGCGTTGAACAAATAATAATTTAATGAAAGGGGCTTAAGTCAAACGTTCCCAATAAAAGACTGCCCATAAGTCTAAAGAGGACAAAGTTCCTTACGTACAAAGCAGCGGAGAGATGACGACAAGGCGTCTGGGTGTGCAGATGGCCGTTGGGAATGTACATAGTTGTGATATATAACACAAACAAAAGGCGTTTATTGTTCGAATGCAGTTAACTGTTTTGGCGGTCATTTATTGACATAATAGCAAGGCCATTAGACAATAACTGTGCAAAATAAGCGCCGGCAGTCCAATGAAGTGGAAACGCGCAAGTTGTAGCTGTTTAAGTGTCATTATTTAACCGAAATGAGAATTTATTGTCAAAAAAATTATACCCTGTAAGAATAACATTTCGTCACGGAAATGAAATATGGTCGTTACTTTGTTTACATTGCTTCAATATTACGTTACGCACATGTGACGATTTATTCGTTGACTGCTCAAAGTCCTGTGACTGATTGAAATTTAAAACGAATATAACAATTCTGATGGGTTTGGGAACGAAGTTCCTTGTCGCACGTTGTGGGATAGGGGCTAAATGAAAACAAAAATTAAACAACTTTTGTTTTAACACTATTATAATACAACCCACTATTATCAACTATATTGTTTACTTTTGCTTTGGTTTGTTTGTATGTTGGGGAATTTCTTGTGTAATGCAAAGATGAATACAAACCATAAATGGTTCATTTGCTTATTCACCATTTTCACCAGACGGCACATGCTGTTTACGTACGACCAGTTTTCACTCGGATGCGACGAAAAAACACTCAAACACCATTTTTATTTCGATTCTGTTGTTTAAATTTGAAAATAGAATACAAATAATAGAAAGGCATATCGCTTTTGATATTACTGTGGTGTCAAGGCATAACAGCATAACTCGAGTTATGCTCAAACTATATTTTTCGAGAATCGAGCTGGATATATCGTACTGCACACTATATAATCCAAATATGAATAATCCAATTTGTAGTTCCCAAGATATTGGAAAAGATTTATTAGCAAATCTCGATCACTGACTACCTTACAAATGAAATTTGAACCCTTAAAACGCTCTGCTAAAAAAATTGCAAAAATAGACATATGCTGTTATGCCTTGTGACCACAGATGTGTTGACAATACAAAGGGCAAGAAAGTTTGTTTTTTGATTCCAGGGAAATTTCCCCAACTACACCACTCCGGCGCCATCTAGAAAATTTACCTTTACTTTCAAATCCACCACTTATCTTTCAACATCTATCTATCTATGTTTAATAGGAAGCTTTCTACGTGGAGCCTGTAACCAACATTTAGTATATATTGTAGTTTTGAACCGAATAAAAAGTCAATTTAGAAAAGCCGAAGTGAAAGAACTTTGAAAAAAGAACATTTTCTTAAATAAGTTCATTTTCTTAAAAGAAGTTAATTTTCTCAAAAAAAAATACCTATTCATATTCTTACAGAAATTAAATTTCCTTAAAAAATATCTTATCGTAAAGAAGAACCTTCGCTAAAAAAAAGTATTTTTTCTTAAGTATTTTTTCTTTAAAAAGTAAATTTTCTTACAACAAATTGCCTTTTCGTAAAAAACTACATTTTCTTTAAAGAGTACGTTTTTGTGAAATAAAAAAACTTTCCTTGAGATAAGTACCTTAAAAATTTACAAATTGTTGAAAAAGAACCAACTGTAAAAAAAATCCCATGTCTTAAAAAAATCATTTTCTTCAAAAAAAATACCTTCTTTACAAAAATGCATTATCTTACAAAAATTCCTTTACTTACCTTTTCTTGAAAATAAAATAATAAATTTTCTTTTCTTGAGATAAGTAGCCGCCTTTCTGAAAATAAGTAAATTTTCTTAAAAAAATAACCTTTTCCTAACAAGAGTACCACTTCTTTAAAAAGTACCTGTTCTTAAAAAAATACTCCTTTGTAAAAAAAAGTTCATACTCTTATGACTTTTTCTTACAGAAAGTACTTCTTCTTAAAAATAGTAACTTTTTTAAAAAAATTTAGCTTTTAATAAAATAGTTACATCCCTTTAAAAGGACTTTTTCGGGAAAATGTAATACATTTTCTTACAAAAAAGACCTAAAAATATACTTAAAAAAAATACATTCTATAAAAAAATTTCTTAAAAAAAAATGTTTTTCATTTTACAAAAAGTATCTTTTCCTAAAGACTCATTTAAATTATTGTATTTTTCAACGGACACCTTAGACGTGTTGGAACTAACGAGTACATAATATATAGCGAAAGCAACTTCGTTCCAACCGGGTGTCCCCTGACGCCACATATTAAACTATAAATTCAGTTTGTGGAATTATTGAATCAAACTTTTGCTCATTTCGTAAACACTAACAGAGGATCGTTTAGTCGCGTGATGACAAATGTTTTTTTGTGTGTTTACATTGTTATAATGAAAAATGTCGTACATCCGACGATTCTGTCGTTGCTGCAACGAAATCGTATGTTGTTGCGATGAAACGTGAAATTTCCAATGTTTTGAGGAATCACATCTATCACATCACATTGTGACTACCTGATCAAGGTCCTATGTTCTAATAACGACCACCAACTCTTAGTGGACACTTTCCGTCTCCGTCCAGCGGCAGTCAACGGTATTTGAAACAAAATCGCAAAATACAATATAAAGTAGACCGTCTGCAGAACCCATCCATATCAATGATGTAGGACCAAACTCTACGCTCTAATTTGGCACAGAATAGTCAAAATACGTGGTCAGGGATTGTTCGAACGTTAAAGGAAACTGTCAAGAAGGTCGTTAGTGAGAAAAGATGTGTGAATAAACCTTGGATTAGTGCAGAAACACCAACATTGAAATATCAAGTAAAATCAGATGATCGGCAATCAGCACGTAGAGTGGGTTACGTGATACGATTAGATTACGACAATTAACTATTCTATATAGTCTAGGGAACCGAAATAGCGGCACATGCAGCTAATCTCCCTATTGTGTACTCTGTAATAAAAATCAAGCGGCAACGACATCAGGAGTACAGCATCGTTAGAAGCTAATTAAGGCACGGAGATATGATAATCAGATCAGCAAGTGGAGAGATGGCGTGAATTCTTACAACACAATCTAGACTACTGGATGACGCAGATCAGTCAGTGTACCCCTTCGACAGCATACTCATCACGCATTGCGAAAAATGAAGGATCACAAATCTCCTGGTCTTGTTACTATTCCAGCAGAGCTGAGGACATATGAAGCATCATTGTTACCAGATGTCACTACACCGGTCATCAGAAGTGCCTGCATAGACAACAAAATTCCCACGGAAAGAGGAAGAGTTTATCACTATCCCAGATGTCATTGTTACCAGATGTCACTACACCGGTCATCAGAAGTGCCTGGATAGACAACAAAATTCTTTCGGAAAGAGGAAGAGTTTATCACTATCCCGATAAAAGGCGATCTAACGCTGTGCAATAACTCTCTGATCGGATTTTAGAGTTTAACACCGGTTCGAAAGAGAATGTTTGGAAAATAACTTCGAGTAACTTATGCTCAGCTGCACAGTTGAAAATTCTCAATTTAAATGGTCTTTAAATGGCGGAAGTTTGCCATTTAAATATCATTTAATATGAATATTTTCTAATATGAAATGCTTTTAAATGAATAGTGTGAAACACGTTCATGGGTTTTTTTAATTTCCATTGGATTTTAATTTGCATCACTGTCTCTAATGCAAATGCAAAGAATTACCATTGTTCGCAATGGCAATTAAAAAATGTTGAATTTGCATTTGCTCAGGCAATGCAAATGCAGGTTGTGGAATCGGATGACAGTTGTAATGAAATATGGGAATGCTTTTAATTGTTTTGAATTTGTTTGACTGCTGGTAATTCTGTTTTTAAAGTATTTTATATCTAGAGGTTTGTGGCTTTGATAGGTATTGCCTCGTAGTACTTTCAAATTCATAAACCTGTACTGTATAAAATATTTGAAAACCAAAAGTGTCAATATGATCGAAATGCTTCGAAAATAAGTATAATTGTCAATGGTATTGACAGTTTTTTGAATATGCATTTCGAATGGTAATTCAAATGAAACTACAAATTATAATTGTGATATAATTAATTTGCTCATGTATAGTAAAACCTTGCCCTTAACGACTTTGTCTTCGTAAACGTGGAATTTTTTCAATTCTGTAAACAAAATAGATATTAGGCAAAATGTATATAAAACCTTCCCAAACACGGCCCGGTACCGGTGTAAAACTGTATCTGGCAATCATTGAGTCTGAAGCAAATATAAAGCGCACCACTGCCTGATTGTGAGTAGATTTCATGGAATTTAATGGCAAATATTTATTTGTTTTTTTTTTTTAATTTCTTTCTACCACTTTTTATATTGAACATTTGAAATTTCTGCAAAAGAAATAAATGCTTTTCAACTTTGTTTTTCCTTTTATGCCCCACCACTGCAATAAAGTTTTATGACCAACACTAAGTACTTGTTATTTTCGACCTTTGGTGGCGTGTGCGTCCAACCGCAAACACAGAACCACTCAACAACCTCACAAAACTTGGCACCTTTATTTGCCGGCCGGTGTCAGCGTGATGTTGGTGTGATCATTGATACAGGCACCGGATGCACAACTCACGCCCCTCTCACAGCTAAAACGGACAAAGTTTTTAAACCAAAAATTTTATTTATCTTAATATTTAAGCAAAACCAACTCAAGGAAACTTTTCTTCCTTGTGCGTTAGTAATGTGACGAACTGAGAGTAATTTCTTATGCCTTAAGCATAAAAGAAATATATCATCAGTATGATGAAGATGAAGACAATGAGGACAATGACGAGGACGATGATGAGGATGTAGCCTGTGATATCACAGAGTTGAAACTTTTTGTATGCAGCTCTGTTATAATGTTTAACTTTTCTCTTAAGATTTCAGTTTATTTATTTAACAATGAAATGAATATGTTAATAAAGAGAGAGAGGGAGGAAGAGCAAGAGAGAGGAAGTGAGATTTTCAAGAGCGTATAAAAAAGAACAAGTCAATGATGATTTTTATAATAAAAGTTTAACAAATATTAAGTTAAATAAAGTGCTAGGCCAACTAGAAAGTGGAAGAGAAAATAGTAGGGAAGAAAATTTGTATATCAGCCTTAACCGTTGAGGGAAAGTTGTATCAATAGCTGTGACAATTGTTGAAATTTGGGAAAATGATTCCAAGTTAACTACGAAATTTTAAAACAAGACAATACTAAACTATACAACAATGACTGTAACCGTAATTGAATAATTTAAAAGTGAACAGCGGATGAATTTATTTCCTCTGGTCAACAACTATTACCTTCCACCCAAAATCTACGCTGAAAAACCAATGAGCAACAAAACTACCCTCTACAAATATTAGTCGGCAAATGTTTTGGTGGTCGTACCCATGACTGGCCCTAAGTCTAAAACGTTAAACAGTCATAACACTCGACGATGTATACTTTTGGCCATTTCAACACAGACTAACACCAACTGTGTCGCTAGTCGCCTATTTATAGTAGTTACAACTACCCACAATGCGTTAGGTAGCCGTTTCCCGAAGATTCTCGTAGTTTGCGGAGCGACTAATAGCGACATTTACCTTAGTGAATTCATCAACCATCAACCATTTGTGGTGAGATCGAAAATAGTGAATTTCTACTTACAATCATGATCTGTATTTCATTCATATTAAGGAGCGGCTTTCGATGAAACAGCTGTTCTACTTGGTAGTTGGAGTACAGGAAATGTATAGAGTGTAATTACAGAATACGCGATAAGTGGAAATTTTCTTAGTCCCTCACGTGGAACTAGCTTGATTGCTTTAAACAGCCCAAGCATTGGCAGATGCTAACATCAGCCAGATTTGCTAACTCCACAAAGAAATGTGAGCCTAGTGTAGCCTGCAGCCTTCTCAAAGAGCCGGACACACACACAGAAGGTGTTCCATTGAATCCACTACCTCTTTTATACCACAGCTACGGCAAAAGTAGTTTCGCAAAACTTTCAGTGTCTCCACGTCCCATGCAATGAGATAGTTACCCCTCATGTTTTAAATTTAGGCGGGACCACATCAGCTTGGAATGTACACAGTTCTTTGCTAGAGACCACCTATCGTTAATTGCCATAGGGCAGAGTTTCTCAAGAAGAGCTTGCTAGTTGCTATAGGCATGTCCAAATGATCTAGTTCCCCTGGAGCATGTTAGGTAATTCAAAGTCTAGCAAGTTCTTCAGCTTTGCAGTTCTCCGGTATGTCTATCAGGTCCGCCACTAAAGTGTTCAAAACCGAAAATCACCGTGCATCGGCTTTTTAAAAAAAATAATTTTCGAACAACCCGAAAATCGGTTATTTGCCGTCGGTTAGCCAGTTTGTAGTCAATTTGTTTTAAACATCGTTGACAAATGTAACAATTAAATGCAAAAATATATGATTTTCAAATTGTAATGACATTTTGGAATTAGGAAGTATCTATTTTCAAATATGATTTTATGGCTTCAATACGTTCTAAATATGAGTTTCAAACAATTGTTGGTTTCAAAGTTAAACATTATTTTATACTATGAATAAGAATTAAAAAAGCTTTTCAAACTTCAAAATTTGTTTTTAAATTAAACAAGATTTTGATACATGAAAATCTCTTTTAAATTTGAATATGATTTCTAAATTTCAAAAAATCTCTAAATTTGTGTTATTATTCAAGCATTCCCAAATGCGTTTTAAATTTTGTATTAACCAGATATTCCAAATCGGAATTTAATATTAATTTTAAATGGAGACGCGAGAGTTAATTCAAATAAATGTAACTGACACTAGCACGGTCTTCAAATGATATACCATGTAAAAATACAACTCTGTGATTTAGATTAAAACTCACCTCAAAGCATTGCAACAATGCGAGAATGCATAAGGAAAAAGAAAACATGGTGGAAAAATTCTGTCTGTTCTTGTTGTTGGAATTATAGGCCTTTCAGTGATGTTGATACTTAGGGATCTTCGATCGACATTAATGCGCAAATGTGAATTGCAGAATTGAGTTTGTATATATACGATTGATGATCAACCGATGGTATCAATTCAGGCACAGTAGTTAGGCATCTGATGATGAACTTTTCACGGAGTTCGAAACTAGTCGTGCCAGTGAGTGTGTGTTGAACTGAATTGTCTATTATTTCCAACAAAAACTAATCATTTTTCAACTAGAAAAATGTTCATGACTTGTAAGCTTGTAGTATGAATTTCTCATACATTAATCAAAAACTAATTTATATACTTTTATATAGTTATGAAATTTTAATATTTAAACAAGCATAAAAATATCGTGCCTATAGCTCGCCCCACACATAGTATATTTGCGCCCAAACACATTGTGTTTGCTATTCAATATTACATGACACAATGCTTAATAGCTTATAGTATATGTTTCTGTGACCCAAATGTGTCTTTGTTTGTTGAAAACTGCTGAAAACAAAAAACGCGACATACAACAATGGAACAAAAAAGCAGCAGATCTTAAATTCATGCACGCTGAAAATTTTTCCTTTTTTTGTTGTTTGGATGCAAATATAGCATGTTTGGGACACAAAGATTAAAGGGTTATAATATATGTATGTATGTTTTTGTGACCCAAAATTTTTTTTGTTTGTTGAAAATGGCTGAGAATAATGCTGTCTTTCACCATAAAGAAACAAAAAGCAGTGGATCTTAATTCACGAAAGCAGTGCGTGCAAACATGGACATGATTCCTGCAGTATGTTGCTGGGGCCGATATTTTTCAGCGTGTGACAATAAGGCTTGCAAACATATACATGGTCCTGAAATATGTTGCTAGGGCCGTTTTTTTAGCGCGCAGACACTATAGTGATCAGGCGATCTTTTCGACACCTAAGCCTACTTTAGTGTCAAGTTTTTTCACCGATTGCAGTCTCTGGCAAGTGATTTAACATGATTTCATGATAGTCAAGAGGGTTAATATATTTTTCTTGCCAGGCACCACATTAATTTATTTGGTGGTCGTTATTGCCTGCATTCCATTCAAGTTCTGCTGTAGCAGAACTGACGCCTAAGTATGGTCCAAGTCCTGTTTATTTTTCTTATATTGAGTCATCGTAAACAAACGATCGGAGCTGGCTCACTCACCACAAGCCCCAAAACGAGGAGTAGAAAAACGCAATTACTCGTTAGTAGTGAGATTGTAAAATAAGTTCCAAAATATGCGAACGAAAAGGAAAGAAAAGCGCACGCCCACGCGAGCGAGCATGTATTTATATACATTTTTGCACGCTCCTTTTCATTTCAAACGAGCGACTCAGGAGCAGCTCATGTATCGCACGCGAGACGATAAGGCTATTATATACTTATAGATAAGTATGAAAAACTGGATTCAATAAATTAATATGGATCGGTGTTCTCGTTATTAACATAATTTGTACCAAAAAATACATGCCATGAACAAAAAGTACATAACATACTCAAGAAAGTACATAAAGTATTACACAAAGTACAAAAATGTACATAAGTTGCTCCAAACGTAAAATGTTCCAAACGTGTATCATGGGTAGCAAAAAAGTACATAAAGTGTAATTGTGATGATTCCCTTTCTAAAGAATAATGTTACTCTAGTCTGAGGCAATATTTAAAAAAATCTTGCCATCAACCCTTCAAGGTTGGTACATATTTTAGGGCGAGAAAAGAACATGAAAATTTTGCACTTTCTCACAGCTGAATTCTTGATTTTACTTTTTAGCATGTTTTACACTCGCTTATTCAAAATATTCGACCAGTGTTTATGGTGACCTACGTGTCTGGACGACAAAGTACCAAAACAATTGGTGTTTTTTTGTTATCCCCGCAAAACTACGATTTCGTTCCAAATGACAAAAAGTCTGCCATTCATTCGCCCACGTGCAACATTCGCCCACGTGCTTGTTTAAAGTAAGGTCCATTTATTGACAGTTGGAAGCAGCAGAGGGCAGAAAATACATTATTTTTGCACTTTTTGAGTGCAACATTCTCAAAAACGAACACAAAACCTTGAAGTAGGGTTGCACTTTTTTCACAAACGAACACAAAAAGGAACTTTTAGGGCAAAAGGCAGGAAAAAAGTTAAATTTTTAGTCAGAAACTAAATCGCTATAAGTTTACCAAATAGTAGCCAGAGTTTACCAAAAAGTACATAATATCTAGTCTACATAATGTGTGCTAAAGTGCACATAAAGCGTACGTAAAAGTTTACCACAAAGTATGTATATAAAGTTTTCCGAAAAGTACATACTGTACCGAAAAAGTTCAGAAAATGTAGCAAAAATGAACTAGTGTTACCAGTAGATACTTAAATAAATAAATAAATGGTTTCGTATTACATCCCATGAAGGGACTGGGGAGAACTACAGGGACCTACAGTTTTACACCGATTCCGAATGGTAATTTGAGAAGCTTTTTCATGGCTAGATTACTCGATAGTGTCGCCGTCACTATGCGAGGTGACCGCCGCCGAAAGAAATTTTTTTTTTTTTTGAAGGTGCTCAGAGCCGGGTTCGAACCCAGGATCTCATGTACAAGAGCCGCGCACACTAACCATTGCACCACCAGTACATACTTAGTGTACCAAAAAGTATATCTAATAAACCAAAGAGTGCATTGCACACCAACATAAAAGTACATAAAATATTCCAAAAAGTACATAGCGAAAGTACATAAAAAGAATCAAAAACATAATAAGGTTGTTTTTTTTATTCCCTGCGAAACAAATTTTTCGACGACTTTGTATAGGGAGCCGCTTAAAATCGCTTAGGTTCCCATACAAAGTGGTCGAATAATTAGTTTGGCAGGGAATAAAAAAACAGGCTCAATATGTACCAAAAAGTATAAAATGTACCAAATGTTCCAAAATATGTACCAAAAAATACATGATGTACCAAAGAGTACCAAAATTTAATTTTTGCGCACAAGAAAGTACAAGAGAAATTCCATTTGGTAGCAAACGTTTACATTAAAGTACCAAAAAGGTAATGTGTGTACCAAACAGAACAGTAATTTTTGTGGAACAGAAAGCCACCTAAAAATGTACCTTTGATGACAAACAACACATAAAAGGTACCGAAAATTTTGCTTTTGGTAACCAACTGTTTCTCTTTGGTACGAGAAAGAATATATTTTGGTACTTTGTATGTACTTTTTTGCTGCCAAAAACGACTTTTTGTACTCTTTTTTATCCCAACAAGTACGTTTCTTTGGTACTTTTAGTTTCCTTGTTGGTAACTGTTTTGTTCGTTGATAGTATCTTTCATGTTCGTTGTTGGTAGCTTTTATGTTCGTTGTTGGTACCTTTTATGTTCCGAAAACACTTTTGGTACCAACAATAATTTCTTTTGTTATTTTATGCATGCTTTTTGTTGAAGAATATACTATACTTTCTGGTACATTGGTTGGCATACTGTGTGTACATTTTGATATATATTATGTACGTTTTTGGTACACTTTATGTACTCTTAGGTACATTCTATTTACTTGGAACTTTATGGTTTTTGGCAATTTGCTTGGTGATTCTATGAACTTAATTTCTATGATGTTTTTGGTACACATTGCAGATTTTGTACAGATTTTCATATTCTGAAACTTCCCACATTATGTGCCCACATTATGTGCTTTTGTTGAAGAATATACTATACTTTCTGGTACATTGGTTGGCATACTGTGTGTACATTTTGATATATATTATGTACGTTTTTGGTACACTTTATGTACTCTTAGGTACATTCTATTTACTTGTTGCTAGTCCGTAGGACACTCTAGGACAATGTACAACAAATGTACCAAAATGTAATAAAGTGTACCAAATAAGGGTTTTTCAACACAGACGCTACAAAAGTAAATCGATAGGGACAGCAAACGACGCCATATTTTTTCCCGCTTTTTTGACATTTCTCTTCGGCAAGGTTTGCCATTTCATTATGAAAAGATATACGAGCCAACAACGTGTCGAAATTATTAAAATTTACTACCGAAATTTGGAGTCAGTGGCCTCAACTTTAAGAGCGCTACGTCCAATTTATGGTCGTCATAATCGTCCTACCAGATCAACAATTGAGCGTCTAGCGGAAAAATTTGAATCCACAGGCACAGTACAAAATGTTCCCGTGCCAGTGAGACAAAGAAGTGCCCGTAGTGTTGAGAATATTGCTGCCGCTGAGGCTTCAGTTCAAGAGTGCCCAAATGTGTCTCTATGTCTATGACGTCGTTGTGGAGAATTTTGTGAAAAGATCTTGGCCTACATCCTTACAAGATCAAATTGACGCAAGAACTGAAGCCGCTTGACCACCATAAGCGTCATATGTTCGTGAATTGGGCTGAGCAACAACTTGAAAATGATTCGGATTTTCATCGGAAAAGCATCTTCAGCGGTGAGGCTCATTTCTGGCTGAATGGCTTCGTCAATAAGCAAAATATGCGTTATTGGTCAGACAGCAATCCACACGTAATCCATGAGTCATCATTGCATCCCGAAAAAATTACGGTTTGGTACGGTTTATGGGCCGACCGAATATTTTTGGCCCCAATTGGATAATATGGACTTGGAGGACATGTGGCTCCAACAAGACGGCGCCACAACCCAGACAGCGAATGCCACAATCAATTTATTGGAAACCAAGTTTGATGAAGGTGTTATCTCACAAAATGGCCCAGTCGATTGGCCGCCTCGGTCGTGCGATTTAACGCCGTTAGATTATTTCCTGTGGGGCTACGTCAAGTCTATGGTCTATGCCAACAAGCCAGCGACGATTGATGAACTGCGTACGAATATCGAACGTGAAATTGCAGCAGTATCGTTCGATTTATGCTTGAAAACCGTCGAAAATTGGGTTCAGCGTCAGGACTTCTGCAAGCGTGCCCGTGGTGGCCATGTAAAAGAAAGTGAGTTCCATACATAATGGCATCGAACGTACTTTCACAGGAATAAAGAATTTCATTGGTATCTAAAACCGGTTTTATTTTATTTAAAAAAAATTTTGTAGCGCTCTAATTGAAAAACCCATTATAATTTAAGCTTTAATTTATAAAAAGTTTGGGTAAATTTCTATATTAGGAGTTATGGACCTCCAAAGTTCGGATATACGTGGGGCTACTATGTATTAAAAAGCATCTAAATGAATTTGTCTGGCAGCATTTTTGGACAATATAAGGCAAAATAAAAAAAAAAACAATCTTTGTTATCGAAATATCGGCCGTTCAAGTTTTGAAAAATGATCGAAAATAGTTTTTACATTTTCCCAAAATCCAGAAATGCAAATTAAGGTCCCTGAGCCCGGCGGGACGACTCGAAATACAAAATAATCGTCCGAAAAAAAAATTGTGGTTGTAGTTAGGTAAGACATAAAGTCGACCTGTTTCTTATTATTACTATTAAATGTAAATATGTATGAAATTTTGAGAAAAAAATAATAAAAAGGATCATGAATTAACATAATTTATGATTTTTCTATAAATCTTTTTTTTAATTTTTATAATATAAATAACCGTTGCCACGTGTGTTTCAAAAATTTCACTTTTCGAAACAACTGAAAACCCGGTTTCCGGGATAGGCGGATTCCTGAATACTCTTCTCACAATCAGCTGATTTTGACAATTTAATTAATTAGAAGTCGCTCAATAACATCTACTGCATAGTGTATTTATATCAAGTGGACACATTAGCACAGCTGATTTCAGTATTTTCATGTCGTTGTACCTAGCAACTGTCAAATGTGTATTTTGTTTTTGTACATGCTTGCTTACTTTTATTGTTGGTATACATACATGCAGAAGTTGACGCAACGACGCGTCGTTACGAAATAAAAACCTAATGCTTGTTGTTTTTGCCTACAATTACAACAACGCCTAATGCTTCCACTGGATATAAATACACTTTGACTTAGTGCCACCACCTTCTTCAACCGCTTTGGATTGTAGTACATATAAGCATTTATGACAGGGTGTTCACATAGGCGCTACTGGAGGTCTTATATTTTCTTACAACCTACAACCTTAGTACACCTTGTGAATTTCCTAACTATGTTTCTTTGGGTTATGACGGTCTTGTCGCAAATCTGCGATATGTAATTTTTGGTGCAATAAATCTTCCGGTTGTCACCTTTTATGTATTTTTTTTTTTACATTTGTGAACTTTTTGGTAAATTTTTTGTAATATTTGGTACACTTTATATACTTTTTGGTACATTTGTTGTACATTGTTTGTAGTCTTCGGCAAATATTTCATGTTTCTTTTTCCACATTACGTACTAGTTCCAAAATATTTATTTTATTCAAAATATTCCAAAAATAAATCCAAAATATTTAGGCGAGTACGACCAGCTTTTAATTTACAGAAACTAAAGTAATTGTGAGTTATTTTGCTGCTCGTTTTTCGCACCTACTCAAGAGCGCGTTCGTTTAAAATTTGAATTTCAAAAGTTCTCGAGTACTCATGAGTTTAAATACAAATAACGATTTACGAGAAGCATTCGAATATTACGAGAAGCGACTCGAATATAGCGAGATGTATTTTTATACGCACGCTCGCGTGCGTTAACGTTGCCTTCGTATGTGGCAATTACTTATATTGGGATACTTGTGCGTTACTTACGGTCTTCATTAGAAATTGCAGTGGGCCAGTAAATACAGATTATTTGTCGCAGACACAGATTGATAAACCTGATCAATGCGCCATAAATCGTCAACTGGAATGTTGGCATCTAAAATGCATTAAAATATGTACAGATTGTGAAGCACCAAACAACACTAGGTACCGAACACAGTATCTTCCTTCGAAAAGCTCAACCGCTCACAATGGATTAATAACAAACTTTAAAGCTAAAGTATTTAAATTGAAATGCATAAAACATTCGAAATGTGTTTTATTTTATTAATAATATAAAACGGAAAGTTCATCAAATTACGGAACCAAATTTCGAATACATTTCCTTTTAATTTTTTCCCCTCTACAAAAGCAAAGTCATGTCGCTAAGTGAGTAGATATAACGTGTATAAGTACATATATTTTTTAATACAAATACATAATCCTTGAAAGTTCCTCTAGAGTCAAAAAAAGAAATAAAAAAACTCCTAGTAATGATTATTTTGCTGCAAGAAAAAAAAAGTATGAAATATAAATATACAAACAAAAATAAAGATTTTAGCACATGTTTGTATGGGTGTTATTATTTTTATTCGAAAATAAAAATTTATATTTTCTTTCGCGCTTCTTGTTAGATTCGTCTCGAGCATATCAATCAATGAAATCATCATTCATAGATTAGAGCTGAGTGGTTTGTGTTGATATGAGTTTTCGAGTTTTTCTTGCTTTTTATTTCTTTATCCTAAGAAAAGCTATTTTGTTTTTTATGAGTGAACATTCTGATTTCTATGTAGGTATGCATGGATTATTTTTATAGTACGCCGCGTATGGCTATCATTATCAATCTCATATCATATCATATCATATCATATCATATCTCGCTTCATCATATACTAGGAATATAACATTAATGCGTAAAAGTATTTATTGAAGTCAATAAACGAGAAAACAGATTTCATGTTTATAGATTCTTTCCTTTTAAAGCGGATAAGGGGAACATTATTGATGCGACACATCAAGTGTCACAGTTTGAAGACACAAATAAACGTTTTGCTCCATTGGCA
Organism: Phaonia tiefii; assembly: GCA_963931995.1. Taxonomy (NCBI): domain Eukaryota; kingdom Metazoa; phylum Arthropoda; class Insecta; order Diptera; family Muscidae; genus Phaonia; species Phaonia tiefii. The sequence goes on from OZ008371.1 coordinate 42,316,474, forward strand.
ACGGAATAAAGTTGCCTTAATTTAAGATTTCTGTTAAGATGTCTGTAGTGGAAAGAAACATATTGCTTACTAAAAAAAATCATACAGGTGCTCTCACAGGAAATGTTTCGTCACACGAACGAATTTTTGCGTCACCTCAGCAAATGTTTTCATCCTGCAAATTCATCGCCGCAACAGAAGCCATGAAATTATTTTTTTATACTTTTTAACTACACGCTGTAAAATCGATCCTTTTTTGGATGCAAATAGAACTTGAAGCTTGTCGCAAATGTAGTATACTTGTGTCGAAACACATTGTGTTTGCTATTCAATATTACATGTTTGAGACACAATGGTTAATAGGTTTGCTCCCTTTTTCAAGAATAGGTACATATTTAAGAGTAGGTACTTATCTCAAGAAAAGCTATTTTGTTTCAAAAAAAAGGTTCTCTTTATGGAAAAGGTAGATTTTTAAGAAAAGGCAATTTGTTGCAAGATAATGTACATTTTTAAGAAAAGGTAATTATTTAAAAAAAATTACTTCTTTTAACAAATTCACTTTTTGGAAGAAAATTTTTTAAGCAAAGGTTCTTCTTTAAGACAAGGTTTTTTTAAGAAAATGTATTTTTTGGAATAAGAATAGGTATTTTTTTTTAAGAAAATTTACTTTTTTAAGAAAAGGCATATACATGTATTTAAAAATATTTTCTTTTTTCAAACTTCTTTCACTTTGGTTCACTCCGGCGCCATCTAGAAAATTTCCCTTTACTTTCAAATCCACCACCTATATTTCACAATCTATGGTTTTTTAATTATCTATGGATATAACATAGATAAATAAAGATGCATAGATGTTGGTGGATTTGAAAGTACGGTGAAATTTTCTAGATGGCGCCGGAGTAGTGACTATGAGCAAATTTCCCTGGAAACAACAACTTTTGAAAAAACTATATAGCCAGCTGTGTTGCCGTTTGTATTGTAAACAAATATATAAAGCGATAGCCTTTTCTATTATTTATATTCTATTTTCAAATTTAAAGAACAGAATCGAAATAAAAATCATGTTTGATTGCTTTTTCGTCGCATCCGGTGCTTTTTCGTCGCATCTGGTGAAAATGGTGATTAAGCAAATGAATCATCTATGGTTTTTATTTATCTATGTATATACTAAATTTTGGTTACAGACTCCACCTAGAAAATTTCGCATTAAACAAGAAATTTTCCAACATATGTTAGTCTAGACACAAACCAAAGCAAAACCACCCCATATAGTTGATAACACTGGGTTGTAGCATAATAGTGTTTAAAAAAATTGTTTAATTTTTTTCATTTAGCCCCATCCCGCAACGTGCGATAAGGAACTTCGTTCCAAAAGCAGCAGAACATATACATGTTTAATGCAATATGTTGCTGGGGCCTTTTACAATCCTGCGTGTATATAATAATACGTATATAATCCTGCCCGAGAACTAAAATAATTATTTTCAATTAATATAATAATTGCTATGATCGGTAATCAAATAAACAAAGTAAATATAATAAAAATTATCTGAACAATATAGTAGATGATACCGAAAAAACGGGAAACACTGCTATCCTCCCTATTGCTAAACTCCAACAACATCAGGAGCACTTCATCGTTAAAAGCTAACTATGGGACAGAGAAAACATCACCAGATCAGCAATTGGAACTATGGCGTGAATTCTTTACGACACAATCTAGACTTCCGAATGGTGAAGATCAGTGCACACCTTCGACAGCATACTTACGTCGCAACCCGAGGGGATATATTTCAACGGAACCACCGTCGCAAGAGGAGAACGAGACTGAACTGGGTAAAATAAAGGATCACAAATCATCTGGTCCTCATAATATTCCAGCAGAACTGTTGAAACCGCTGAAAGATATACCAAGGTACGACGAAGAGTGTCGCATATCAAGTAATGAAAAAACGCTGCATGTATGGCGATGCTTCAGTCAGTTGCAACACGAGCTGCGACAGAGCTGTGTAAGTTGATGGGCATAGAGGAAACCTATTGGTTTACGAAGAACAAAAAGGATGTGGAGAAAGCGTTAGAGTGAGAGAACTTACCCTTACATACGGAGGAATGGCGCCTGTAAATTCTTCCGAAAAGTACAAAAGTACAAAGCCAAACCAAAGGAAATGTAGAAATAAGGACGCGATTTTTGTCATAGATTTGCAGAGTATATTGGGGATATAGAGGGATCACTTCTATGATTTACTTGTCCCAGGAGACTTCAATAGACTTGAGGGTGTTGATCACATACAGGACGATGGCGTTGTCCGCGACCCTCCTATGCAAGCGAAGTTAGTGCTGCTATTTCCTGGCTTAAGAACAACAAAGCCACTGGCGCTGATGGACTACTGGCTGAGCTGTTTCAGGGTGGCGGCTATGAGTTGGAAAAGTACATGCATCAACTCATATGCAAAATCTGGCTAGACGAGTGCATTGCCGACGATTGGAATCTTAGCATACTGTATCCTGTTTTCAAAAAATGCGACCCGGGTTTATGTACAAACTGTCGTTGAATAAACCTTTTCTCCATCGCATACAAGGTCCTCTTGAGCTTAATGTGCGAAAGACTATAGCCGTTTGTTGCACACCTGATCGGTCCTCATCAGCGTAGCTTTAGGCCTGGAAAGTCAGCTATCGACCGGCTATGCACATTATGACAAGTCCTGGAGAAATCCCACGAAAAACAAATACACACCAACCACCTCTTTGTACATTATACGGCTGTATTCGATAGCCCGATATGGGAAAATCTGTACCAAGCTATATCGGAGCTTGGTATTCCTGCAAAGCTGATACGCCTTTGTAGAATGACAATGTCTGCCACGAAAGCCTCAGCAAAGATTGGTAAATATCTTACCGAACCTTTAAGTACGAGGCGAGGGCTCAGGCAGGGCAGCTCCCTATCATGCGATCTCTTCAACATATTAGTTGAGAACATCGTGAGAAAACCTGCAGCCAACACGAACAAAACTATTAGCAGCAAAAATTACATGCTGCTCGCGTATGCTGATGATTTAGACATCATTGGACGAAATCTGCAAGAAGTTACTGCAGTGTTTTCGAGAATTGAGAAGGAATCAGCAAAAGTGGGTTTGGCTGTAAACGAGGACTAGACAAAATTAGTGGTTTCAACCAGCAGAAAATCCACCCGATTGGATGGAAGTGTGAACGTTGATAAAAGTTGTAATTTCGAAGTAATGAAATTATATTTATTACAGCTGGGGAATTGTGCTAGCAAACAGGTGGTATTTCTGGCTAACCAAGCACTTCCGAGATAAGCCCTCAAAGTTCCAACTCTATCAGTGTCTCATACAACCCGTCTTGCTTTATGGCGCAGAATCGTGAGTCATATCGCATGCTGATGAAACATAGGTGGGAGTATTCGAGACAAAGATGCTCCGTAATATAAGACTGTTTTTTTATTGCATTAAGCTATCGCCACTTACGGCTTTCCAAATAAAACGATCCATACTTAATACTACGTAATGTGGCAAGATTTGCTCTAATGGGTGACAAAAATGCGATACGGCAACACGTTTCTACCAAATGCCAACAAATACATGATAGCAGCAAATGTTTTTGTAGTTGTAAGCAGCAACAAGGGACATTTTAATTCCGTTCATGTGCTTCAGTTGTCAAACTCTACACAAATATATACCAACAATACAAGAATACAAAAAAGTATGAAAACAAAATACATGATTCCTTGGAAATAACGTTTTTTCGGATGGTGAAATTATTAGTTTTTAACATACCTCGGATGTGATTTTTTTTTACAGTTTTTATTTATATATACTACTATAGTGTATACCAACATCTATTGTACTACAACAATTTAAAACATTTATCAATATATTTTATACTATAATTTTCAGAATTGCCACGATTCTGACATCCACGGTATTGACATTTCATATTTAAATTGACTTCATTCTATGCCAAATTGACGTGAGATAATTTCCTTTGAAAATCACATTTCGATGACTAAATTTCGAACAAATTTCGTCACTAGGAGGGCGAGTATTATATTGCGCAATAAAAAAGCGGTACCATGGTATTGACTGCTAATTTTGTGACTTACCCTTCGTAAAGAAAACACTTCACTCCAATCGATTCAATGTGGATAAATCTGTCAGCCATTGATGTAAACATAACATTTGATATAAAATGGTCGAGTTCTCACAGCGAGGGCGCCTTTATACCCATCCAACATGGCGCCACAGCGGTAAAACGTAAATGTACGATATTAGGCAAAAATGCGTGGACAAAGTTTAGATCTTGTTAGTCGGGCCTAAATAGGAGATTTACGCTCGGTAAATACATGAAAATATCCTCTATCTAGGCAATTTCAATGACCATAAAAAAATATCAATCCATCCTGCGAAATGAGGGAGTGAATATAGTATAAACCTTGATTTTTATGAAATGGACACGCCACGGTTCTGGTTTTTTCATTAGTTTCTGTATGTTTCTATCGAATAAGCGCGACGCAGGTGAGAATATTGTTGTGGAAAATCTTGTGTACCATAAAAGTATTGAAATTACGCGATTATTTATTTGCCGTCCCTTAATTACTTGGAAATAAACGTGATGGACAAAGAAAACGTTATTTCCAAGGAATCACCCACATATGATTTTAACAAGTGAAACGAAAAATGACATGAAAAAAATGTAATCACATGTTAAAACGACTATACCTGATAGATAATTATACCATGACCAATACGTATAACATTTTCCGCTCGTTGTTGTGAACAATTTAATTCAAATTTTGTTTTCAATCGGAAATAAAAAGCTATCCTTCAAATTTAGAGATATAAAAGTATACATAGTCTTCCACTAAATAAAATAATTTAAATGAACTGACCATGTGTAAGACATTTTGCAAAATTCTGCTTCTGAGTCTCTCCTTGATAACATTTTCATTCGCAAAAAAATTATAACAAAATTTATTAAAGATAAATTTTTGTTGCCATTTATTGAAATTTAACATGTGGCAACATTGTCATTGCTCAAGTCGGAATTTAAGTGGGAAATTGAAATGCCACTTAATATCGCTTAGCTGTCCCGTACAAATTAAGCTATAATTAACTTCAGAGTCCAAACAGAACCAGGCACGCTACCGACGACGACGTTTTGTTTACATAGGTTTCTTATGGCAGGGACAAATCGCCACGAAAATCCGTTGCGTCTGACGACTCGCCGCTAGAATAGAATCTTTTCTAATTTCTTGGCGCCGTTCTCACGAATCCTCTCAATTGAGAGAATGGAGTTGCCACATTTTCACAAAAAACATAAGAGCAACCAACACATTCATATTAAGCTTGTTTTTTATTCCCCGCTAAACTAATATTTTGTCGACTTTAATGGGGAGCCGCTTAAAATCGCTTAATATCGCTTAGCTCCCCCTACAAAGTGGCCGAAATATTAGATTAGCAGGGAATAAAAGGCTTATTCTGATACAAAAGAAAAGGAATGAAAATTATATAATGAGCCTGTTTTTTAGTCCCTGCTAAACAAAATATTCTACCACTTTGTTTATATGCGGATCTAAGCGAATTTAAGCGATTTTAAGTCGTCGAAAAATTAGTTTAGTAGGAATTAAGGAATTGTGGCCGTCGGTGGTGCAATGGTTAGTGTGCGCGGCTCTTGTACATGAGATCCTGGGTTCGAACCCGGCTCTGACCACCATCGGTGTAAAACTGTAGGTCCCTATCAGTGAGTGAAAACTGGAAAGCGCACAGCTCAGTGATTGTTAGAAGTTCTCCCCAGTCCCTTCATGGGATGTAATGGGAAACCATTTATTTATTTATAGGAATTAAAAAACAAGCTTATTGTTAAACATAATACAATTAAAGTGAATGAAAAATTGTTAAAAGCTGGAAAAACAATTTAAATTTTGCACATCTATAATAAGCTTGTTTTTTATTCCCCGCTAAACTAATTTTTCGATGACTTTGTATGGGGAGCCACTTAAAATCGCTTAGCTCCCAATACAAAGTGGTTGAAAATTTAGTTTAGCAGGGAATAAAAAAACAGGTTTATTGTTTCCAAACTTTCAAACAAATTACTGAAAAGAGCGGCAACTAAACGCGACGCAGAGACAAAAAATAATCTGAAGTCGCCAGACGCTCTCTCTCCCATTTCGTTTAGACGCTGGGGATTTTTTTCGTCGTCGTCTGAAGCGTGTCTGGTTCTGTTTGGACTCTAACATTTTCATTCGGAAAAAAATTATAACAAAATTTAATAAAGATAAATTTTTGTTGCCATTTATTGAAATTTAACATGTGGCAACATTGTCATTGCTCAAGTCAGAATTTAAGCCACTTAATATCGCTTAGGTGTCCCGTACAAATTACGACTAACTTTAGCGGGGTAAAAAAAACACGCTTAATTTTAGAATTAGAATATTCAACTGGCAGCAGGCACGTATGCAGGATCCTCACGCCATCTGGCAATGCTGCCAGTTAGCACTGTACGTAGCATTTTATTTCGGGGGGCCAGCTTGATATTTATGTTCAAAAATAGTCCTATATTTAAAAATCATCAATTAAAGAAAGAATTTCGAGAAGGTGGCACGATCCCCTAGGACCAATAATTGGAGTCAGCTTAGCAGGAATACAAAGTTCTTCCCCCCCCCCCCCCCCGGAATTATTTCTTTAATAGGTGATTTTTGAATGTAGTGTTATTTTTCAACCTAAATATCAAGCTGGGAATAAAATCCTGCGTACAGTACTGACTGCCAGCATTGTCAGATGACGCGAGGAAAATACATGTATCAATAATGATTTCTGCATCTTCTGTTCCAATTATTGAGTTTCAAAGATCTTCTATAGATATTATTTCGTACATTAAATTTCCGAGTCGAATATATCTGTTTTTATTTACATATATGGACACTAGGGCGGGTCAAATTGTATGGAACGATTTTTTTGATGAAGCGTATAGCAACGACGTAATCTACAGTTGATTCTGAGAAATTTTGCTCAAGAGACCATAGCTCTAAGTCGGATTTGGAGCCCCCCAAATTTTCAAAATAGATATTAGTAAGCCTATTTTTTATTCCCTGCGAAACTAAAATTTCGACGACTTTGTATGGGGAACTAAGCGATTTTAAGCGGCACTCCATACAAAGTCGTAGAAAAATTAGTTTAGCAGGGAATAAAAAAACAAGCTTAGTGTTAATAGTGTTTTTTTTTGTTGAAAACTTGAAAATGATCCATTTTCCTACAAAAAGGAGTTCGAAAACAAAAAAATTGATCGTAATAAAAGTTGTTGGACATTATCTGAACTTTCATAATCTGCAAATAAAAAAGGTTCAAGGTTTCAACAAAAAAACACTATTAACACTAAGCTTGCTTTTTTATTCCCTGCTTAACTAACTTTCGACGACTTTGTATGGAATGCGAATGGACACTGAACATACCCAATAAGGTGTGTTTACACTCTCTGAGGCTTTGTAAACTTTGTAAAACTTTTGTAAACTTTCTGAGAAATTAGGCAGCCATTAATATTCCTTTGATTGTGAATACCATTAATAAATATTCTTCCATCGAACAAAAATTAAATTTCAATTTTCTAAAACCTCATAGTGTATTTGTACCAAAAGAAGAATTTTGTGTACGAACATTTCTTTACGATCCCTTGCATAATTAACGAAACCATTTGACATATTTTCTCATATGCAGGTATAGAGATTTGATATTTCCCTCAACTAGATAATGACCTTCATAAACGAACTGATTGTCGTCCCACTACTGGTAGTGAAGGTAATAAACCTATAAACTGACACATTTTACCAATAAAAATGTTGTGCTCTTTGACGTCTTTGAACATAAAATATGCACCTAAATCACTTGCACCCACTCACACGCATACACCAACACATGGGTATATATTATCACACGCATACATACACACATTATTATTTAAGGATTCTTCTACCTTCAGTTACATATCCTTACATATATTTTATACTTACACGTATGACAAAAAGGTGCCAAAGGGGAGGCGTTTGAAAGGCCCTTGCAAAGTGAAATGATGATAAGGAAGGACAACACCCTACTTTAGGAAGTCCCTTTCGAAGAAAATCTCTTGAAAGGACTTAATATAAAACATTGGCAGTGTGTCATGGAGTTTCACACATTATCAGTACACACATGAAGTTTTACACGCGCCAGGAATGATATAAACTTCATGTGCTTTTTTGTCCGATGACTGTGGATATTCGTATTGATGTGTATGTATGGATACATACAAACAATTTAGATTGCTGCAGATGAAAGCTAGTTTTTAGTTGTTTTAATTGGCTATTATCATTTTTGAAATTTTTGCATAATAACTTGTATAAAAAAATACCAATAGATAGTTTTCAAAATTATCATTTTATTGGGAGAGACCCATCAGTGACATTTCGGAATCAAACACAACATCTCGGAAATGCCTCCACGTCTTGCTTTACAGTACCTCATTCGATCTACTCAATTTGTCACTGCAGTTTTCGTTTGTTTGGGCCTCTATAGCGTCGATTTCGTGTTTTAAGCTTTCAATGGACTCGGAAGTATTTGAGTACCCTGTTATCCTTTACGGCGTTCCAGAGATAAAAGTCTAACTGGGTCATATCTCAGCTTAGAGGCGTCCAATAGACTTCCGAGTTTCAGCTGATTATGCGGTTTTCGAACCCTGTGCGCAAAAGACTGATTGTTATGTTGGCTGTGTGGAACATATTCTTTTGGAATCATACATCGTCCATGTCATTCCTTTCAACTTTTGTAAACTGAAAATCTCTGTGAATGACACGGTAACGCTCTTTCTATCTTCCATATGATGTTCTAGTGATATCTCTAAATTATCTTCATAGTGATTGTTTGGGACTATTGCTTTATTATCTGCTCGAAGTATTGCATCCTTATTACTTGGAAGTATTGCTATCGGATAACAGTTTCTGCCGACGAGGGAAACTTCCGAAATACCAAAATGATTATTTCCGTAATACAATTTGCGTTCCAGGCAATATGATAGCGATATCGTCGCAATATGTCTTTGTTTGCTGGGTTATTTAAGCAAATGTGTGTTTGGTGTAATAGTTAGTGCTCGCGACTCTTGTACATGAGATGTGGGATGTGGCTCCAACCACCTTACATTCCCTCCAAAAAAAAAATCGTCCAGTGTTTGTGTTAACCACGTAATATGCGTTTAGGTAAAATTCGGATGGAACTCGGATCAGAATTCGGGAGATTTGTCAGAATTTCGCTTCGAATTCAAAACGAAGTCTGGAAATTTTATTTGGTGGGAAAGTACTAAGTGCATAAGACCATTTTGTCAACAATTACGGGGTTGCTATATATATTTCCAGAGAGAAACTTTCGCAATACCAAAATGATTTCTTCCGTAATACAACTTGCGTTCCAGGCGATATGATAGCGATATCGCCGCAATGTGGCTTTGTTTGATGGGATATTTAAACAAGTGTGTGTAGCCGTGGGTTGTGCAATAGTTAGTGTTTGCGGCTCTTATACATGTGATGTGGGTTCAATACCTGCTCTGACTACCGTACGTTTCTCTCGACGACGGCCACCTCGCTTATAAACGGAGACACTATGGAGCACTCAGCCAGCGAAAACTCGGAACCGGTATAACATTGTAGGTCCTAATCAGTGAGTGTAAAACTAGAAAGCTCACATATCACGGGTTGTGTCGCGGGTTGTGAGAAGCTCTCCCGAAGCCTTTCATGGGATATAATTGAAAACCTTTGTTGTTGTTGTTTTTTTTTTTTGTGTATTTGTACTTTAGATGAAAGTATATTTTCTCTGGTTTCGATTTCTTCGTAAATAACGTACTGATATCATTGCCGTTCGTCTTGTACAGTGAGCGATTGTGCATGTGTTTGTGTAGGCAGCTTGTACCATAGCGTAAACATATACATACCTATAGGTGCACGCAAAGAAAAAAACGTTTATTGCTCGGTTGCCGCAACAATACTTTGATCGATTAGTATTAATTTATTAATCGCAACCGTTCATGTAGTTCTCGCAATTAAACTCATATAACGCAAATGTGTATTATGTTGTTGCAAAAGAGTTCTCGTTTACAAAGTTTACGTTTACGAGTTCTCGCGTACAAATTTACATTTGCCGCAAATTAAAAAACGTTTGCGATAACTGATATTAACCATTTTTCTAATGAGAGCACAGATTACGAATAACGTAAATTTCTCTCATTCTGTCGACCGTATACAGAGTCTTATCCACTCGTTTGGCATACACACTCACGCATACACATAAAAGTGATCATACACTCTAATGCTTCTTCCTTGTCAATATACCTATCTTGAATGAACAATTGACGCGTTATAGTTTGCTTCGCTTTCTGTTGTTATTTGAATGCCAGGCGTGACAGACGTGTAAGTAGACAGTGAAAAATTAGACAACAATTCCAACTTTTTTTTAAAACAAACTTTATGGGTAAAACCAAAATCATAAAAGTTGGAAATTTAAACAAAAAGAGCTTATGGAAGCCATAAATAAAAGTTTTTATTACAACTCGGTTGCTGTAACCGAAAGAACAGTTGGTGGAACCGTTTTTCGTTTCTCGCAAACATTTTTTCAGCTCTAATTTTTCATAACTCATTTACTGCAAACGTTTTTCAGTTCTCGTAAACGTTTTTTAGTTTGGACAACTACAGCTCGGTTGCTGTAATCGAAGGGACTGTTGGCGGAACCGTTTTTCGTGTATCGTAAAGGTTTTTTCAGCTCTAATTTTTCATAACTCGTTTATTGCAAACGTTTTTCGGTTCTCCCAAACGAAAATATACGCGTATGGGCTAACAGAAGTTCGTGTCTCCCGACTACAGTCCCCAAACAGTTATCTTACCTGAAGTTATCTGAAATTTCGTTTGGGGGAACGAGTTTTTTCTTTGCGTGTGCCATCTCTATCATCTAACGTTTTTTGTGACTCTCTTCGACGTGAGGTTGGTGCGATAGATAGATATATGAAGTAAATTGACTTACGCCAGGTGGAGTTATAAGAACTATTGACTTAAATTCGTCATGTCGCACAGTGGCTTTGAAATTTCGCATACATCTCTCATATTGCTAAATTAGAAAAAAAAAACAAGTTTTTGTTCAAATCCGCCCACAACCACGCCTACCTCCCATATAACGTAAAATAAAAAATCGTTGTATTTTCCTCATTTTCATATCTATGTCAATAAAAATTACCGCCAGTGCTTGCATTTGAGTCCTCAATTATACTAAAAACTTAAGTGCCACGCCCAACGCCCATATACAAATTCTCATTTTTCAAAATTTTCGAAAACACAGATATAATTCGTTGTAGTTTGTGGTAGATGGAAATCAGCACTTACATCTATATAAATAACTAAAGCCTAATATGTTAGCTGAATATTTGCAAAAAAATTAGGGGGCCATACATAGTTTACCTTTTTTTTTATTTAATTAATCAATCATTCCAAATAAAAGTCAAATTTGTACTATAAAATTATCGAAATTTATTAATTTTTCAGCATTTCTCAGTGCATACTTTTAGGGATATGATACACAGCTGTAAAAAAAAACTTTAACTAACGTTTCTATTATCGACAGCATTAAAACACATTTGCCTAAAAGTATACACCATTTTATATGGTGTTTTCATCCATTTTTGTAATGAAATTTCGTGGCCCTTTTTTTATAAAGTTTATAACTTTGTTCAACAGTATAAAAGATTATGGGAATTTTATTTATGAAATCAAAAGAATACACTCCGAACTTTCACATTTTAGCAACCAGACCACAACGATCGATAACGACCACCTTTTTTTAGTCCAAGAAAAACTAAAAACACTTAGTTTTTTGAGTGTCATCATAAAAGCATGAATATATTTTAATCTGTTATTGTTATTCAATTATTTTTTCTTAAAACTTAATGTAGAAATACCATATTTTTCAAATATACATATTCCAAATCGATACTACAAAAGGAAGTTATGTTTCCAGCCCATTGAAGTGCATGAAAATCTGAGGCAGGTTACTGCAGAGTTTCATTTTGTTGAGTTTGCCGGGTTTTTTTTGTACAAAAACAAAATTTGTTGAAAAAAACTAATGATTTATTTCTCTTAATTAAACAATTCTCTACAAAACTGCATCATTACATTTTTGATATTTGACACTCGAAAAAGGGTTTTTTGCCGGCAAAATCCCTCTGTGTGTCGTTTTGGTCGAGAACTGTGAAATTTAAACGAATTGTGGGTTTTTTTGTTATATCATTTGTGTTGTATTAAACATGTTATATGTATGCTGAGATAAGCAGCTACTCTACGTGTATGATTACTCAATGGCTTTTACGTTGGAGTGCATTAGTGTACTTGCGTCTGGTTTAAATGAAAATGTGTTGGTGTTGTTTGTCTCGATATGTTTAATGCCATTTGAAAAATAAACGCTTCGTATCAGTGATGAAATACGTTCGTGGCTGCGTTTACATTGCTACAATGAAAAGCTATATACGAATTTGTGCTCTGTGGAGATGAAAATATACATTAGAATTCTGATGAAACTATACGTCGAGGTGACGAACTTTTTCGTTTCCGTTTAGTACATCTTTCGACCACATAACAAACAGGACATCTTCTATAACCTCAAATAAAATTTTTAAAATAAGTGTGTGACATCCATCGTATGCTGGAGAAGGCCTTTTTCCGAGAAGACATACCATGTTTCCCCACTGGGCGCACATAATATTTGTGCACGTGTTAAGTGTCTATGTGTCTAAGTGTAAACGCGTATTTGGGATTGTGGCTACGTGTATTACCACAAATCTCAACGTTTATGTCTATACCCAACACGCAACAACAGGAGCAAGAAAACAACATAAGTGTTCCTTTTTTTATTGGATTTTACAAACAAAGGAGCAACAACATTAATGCTATTCATACACATGTACAAATATCCTTTCTCTTAGTTGTTGTTAACCTTCTTAAATGGTTAACGGCTTTAAAAGTTGAAGACCCAAGGATAGAAAAAGAAGTATGTAGGCACTCGCATAATATTCAGGCTCAATGAACCAATGGTAATAATTTTCGAATAAATGTCGAGATTTTTTACGTTAATAAAATAGCAATACAATTGTTGTTGGGTGCAATTAAAGCACTTTAAAGGCAACTAATGACCAATAAACGTTATTCTATATTGCTACCACAGAAGAAGGCCGACGAGGTCGCTATAAAAGTTTAATTTGACCAACTTAAGAAGTGTTACCAGACTTTGTGGTTGTTGATAGTCCATTCTAATGTGTGTACACCACCAAAGGTATTAAACCCCAATATCAGCTTATTATGATAATGAGTTTGCAATTCCTATAGAACCCAACAATATTAGCTTGAATTCGTTTTATAATTTATGCAGATATGCGTCAATAACGGTTGTTATTGTTGTTTTTCATTTCATATTCTTGCATATCGAGAAAAATCAAAACTTTTAAATTTTGTCATATTTTTCCATATTATTTTATTTTATTTGTTGCGACAGGAATTGATTTCTGATTTTGGGCACCATCATTCGGTTTAACGGTAGTAACTTTAAAATTGTTTTCAATATTATCAAATTCGTATGAAATTAGTTTTTGTAGTGGATGCTTTTTGAGATTAGGCTAAAAGTTCGAATGGCAATAACTTATAAATACCAAATGGTTTCCCATTACATCCGATGCAGGGATTGGGGAGAGTTTCTCCCAACCACACGCTAAAAAATCTGTCGTTTTTTGTTTTTGTGTTTTCTATATTGTATTTGCTATTCAATATTACATGTTTGAAAACACAAAGATTAATATGTTATAAGATATGTGTCTCCGACCCAAATATATATGAGTTTGTGATACAAATACAGTTGTGTTTGTTGCACTGTTTATGCTCTCTCGAGAGAAAGAGAATAAAAGAAGGACAACGAGAGAGTCCATCTTGTAAGTGTGTATCGATATTTTTGCATTATTCTCTCAGTCAGTGATTCATAAATATTCCCGAATGTGTGGGTAAATTGCAGACGAAGTTTCGTGTATTCAGTCAATATTTCATCGGACAGAGGGATATCAAAAGCGCCTGGTCAGTGAAGAAAGGATAAACAAAGGCTCGGACGGTTAAATAATTTGTGATGTTGCATTGGTTTTTGTGCATGCGTTTCGTATATACGTTGGGTGCTATCAAAGTGAGAATCGATTTTAAGGAAAGAAACTGAAAAGGGCAACAACCTGAAGCCCTTTGTCTGTCCGAGCCTTTACTGAGAAAATCGGAGCGGCGGACCATTTGTGAAATATAATAAAAAAAACACAAGTAATTAATCCACGCTTGGATTGCATGAACTAGATTTGTATATACATATATATTGTTTTGTGTACCAAAGCATAGTGATAACCAACGCATAGCTGAAACCTTCTGACAATAAAAACGTGGGAGGCACCAACGAAACAAGGAAGTAGAAGCAAAAGAACACCAGATTCTTATTTCATGAAAAACAAAACAAATAATGCATTCAATGCAAGTAAATGTAAAAAGGGCCGTTTTAAATCTTTTAATTTGTTGTACTAATTATTTATAAATGTGGATTTACACTGACAAAAATTAATTATAATAAATAATACATATATGTGACTTTCTCCACGAAAAGAACCACCAAAAAAGCGTGTTAGGAATAAAAAAGAGTAAAATTTTGATATTTTTGTAATTTTGTAGCTTTAATATTGAACTTTTTTTAAATTTCAAACATTATAATATATTTATATTTATATTTATTTACATCACATTTTTCAATTTTTTCAATAATTATGTTCATCTTTACAGGTGATTTGTAAAAAAACTAAAAGCATCAATTCCTATATGAATCACTCAAAAAGTAAAAAAAAAAATTCTCGGCGCAGAGGTCCCTTTTCGTGAAGCAGGTCACATATATTGAAATCAAGGAATAATTCGTTTATAAATATTATTATGTTTGGGAGGATATACGAATATGTTGTTGCGTAAGTATATGCAGGTTTGGGGGAAACACGCGAATGCTTCCGCGTAAATATATGGATGTTTGGGATGAAGAACGCATATGTGTCCACGTAAAAGCATACATGTTTGCCAGTAAATATACTAGTGTTTGCATTTAAAGGCAAGTGTGTTTGGGACCGGCAAACATATGAATGTTTGATGTCTGTTCATTTATGTATATGTTTGGGAGAATATGTTACATAGGACGTTTTTTTCAGCGTGCAGTTCTAGGTTTGCACTCACTGATTGGGACGTACAGTTTTACACCGGTTCCGAACGGTATTTTTGGGACGCCTTTTCATTGCTAAATATTCGATAGCAAGGCGAACGAAAGGTTAAGTGGCTAGATCAGGGATAGAACCCATGTACTCACGTACAACGGCCGCACACGCTTACATTGCACCACCGGCGACCATGACCACTTATACAATCTTCAAAAAGTTGTAATCCCTCTCCGAAAAATCTTTCGATTGATATACATACATATATTTTCACTGTTTCTATGCAGCCTCTTGGACGACGATGTCTACTGAAGTGTGTGGTGATAAAGGTGACTCGTTCCCGCGTAAGATGACTTAAAATAAAAGTTTTTGAAACGGGTTCATTAATTGGAATCGCAGCATATGTGACATGGGATTCTGGCGAGGTAAAGATTTCGACACAAAATCTGAATATTGATATTTTCACACTCTGCGTGTCCCACGAGTTTTCACCACGCATAAAAATATATGAAAAGGAAGTTAAACAAATGTATTGTAAGTTCTACATGTGTAATTTAATTAAAAGCAAAAAAAACCGGTTCCATCGGTTTTTACCATAATTAAAAACCGATAACCGGTTTCTTGAAAAAACAATATTTCAAACAAACCGGAAACCGGTTTCTTGAAAAATTGGTTTTTCGAACAAACCGAAAACCGTTTTCCAAAATATGCCGGTTTTTTGGACACTCTAGTCCAAAACCATTGTTTTGGCTATTCAATATTATATGTTGGAGACACAATGATTTACTTTACTTTTATTGACTATATTACAACCTCATGAGGTCGGACGTCTTACACATATTAATTAAACAAACAAATTAAACAAATTTCAACATATTCTTCCAACTGGCTCTATCCTTCGCCTTTTCTCGCCAGTTGGTAACACCAAGGATACGGAGGGATTCTTCTGTCTGGTCTTTCCAGCGGAGTCTTGGTCGTCCTCTTTTCCTGCTTCCATCGGGTACGTTATCAAAAATCTTTCGCGCTGGCTCATCTTCATCCATTCTGATAACATGGCCTAGCCAATGCAATTGGCCCACTTTGATTCGTCTAGCTACGTCCACGTCAGAATAGAGATTATATAGCTCTGCGTTCCAGCGACGTCGATACTCGCCGTTTTCCCTAACAGGACCATATATTTTACGGAGAATATTTCTCTCGTATACTCCCAGGTGTTTTTCATCCGCTTGCGATATGACCCTAGTTTCGGAGCCATATGTCAAGACAGGTAAAATGAGAGTCTGATATAGCTGGAGTTTTGTCCGTCGAGAGAGGGCTTTGTTGCTAAACTGCTTGCTGAGCCCAAAATAACATCTATTTGCAAGCACAATTCTCCTATCTATCTCCAGGCTAACGTTGTTGTCCTTGTTCACGGCGGATCCAAGGTAGACAAATTCCTCTACCACTTCAAAATTAAATCGGTTGTCAACGTTCACGTGCGGACCAAGTCGAGAGGTTTCACTAGTCGTTGACAGCATTAATTTTGTCTTACCCTCATTAACAGCAAGACCCACCTTCGGTGATTCCTTTTCGATTCTTGAAAATACTGCAGTAACCTCTCGCAAATTTCGCCCAATGATGTCTATATCGTCAGCACACGCCAGCAACATATGGCTTTTCGTGTTAATGGCCTTGTTCGTATTTACTGCAGCCTTTCCCATTATTATCTCCGTTAAGATGTTGAAGAGATTGCACGAAAGTGTGTCGCCTTGTCTAAGTCCTCGCTTAGTACAGAATGGTTCAGTGAGGTCTTTCCCCACTTTCACTGCTGATTTGGTGTTGGTCAGCGTCATTCTACAGAGGCGAATCAGTTTTGCCGGAATACCAAATTCAGACATAGCTTCGTACATTTTTCCCCGTATGGGGCTATCAAAAGCAGCTTTGTAATCGACAAAAAGGTGGTATGTATCGAGTTGCTTTTCGAGCGTATTTTCCAGGATTTGGCATAGCGTGAATATTTGGTCAGTTGTGGACTTGCCTGGTCTAAAACCCCACTGATAAGGTCCAATCATAATACGCTTGACAAGACCTTATAGGCGATGGATAAAAGACTGATACCGCGAGAGTTGGAACAGACACACGGATCACCCTTTTTGAATACAGGACATAATACACTGAGACTCCAATCGTCGGGCATAGATTCCCCCAGCCATATACCGCATATCAGTTGCTGCATGTGGGCTATCAGTCCTTCGCCACCTGCTTTAAAAAGTTCAGCGGGTAGGCCATCCCCACGAGCGTCTTTATTATTCTTCAGGCGGGAGATCGCAGTTCTAATCTCGTCTTGGTTGTTGGGGGGGGGTTGGGGGGGGGGTTTCAATCTATACTATCTTCCACTATCACTACCTCCTAATATTCAGTGGAAGAATGTGAGTGGAGTAGTGCTGAAAAGTGGTCTCTCCACATTTTGAGCACACACTGCTTCTCAGTCACCAGATTCCCATTCTCGTCCTTGCAGGAGGGCAGCCAATTATTAGTCCCGTTGGAGACACATTGATTAGTATGTTATAATTAGATTAGTATGTTATAAAAACCGGAACAGTAAACCGACATACCAGTTACATTTTCGAATAACCGGATTAACAGTTTTTTGTTGATTTATTGAAACCGGGATTTCCGGTTTTTTGATTGAACTTATTAAGTAAATACAATTACGTACTCTAAACCATACATGGGATTTTTTAATATGCATTGGATTTTAAATTTGCATTACTTTATTTAACCAAAAGAATTGCCATTATTCGCAATGGCAATTAAACACTTTCTAATTTCCATTTGTTCAGGCAATGCAAATCCAGGTTGTTGAATCGGTTGCCAATTGTAGTATAATATGGGAATGCTTTTAATTATTTTGAATTTGTTTGACTGCTGGCAATTCTGTTTCTATAGTAATTTTTATTTAGAGGTTTGTGACTTCGATAGGTATTGCCTCATAGTACATTCAAATTCATAAACCTGTACTGTATAAAACATTTGAAAATCAAAACATGAAGGAATTTCGAATTATTTTTTTAAATTATAATTAATGTTTAATTTCAACTGATTTCAACTGATGTCTTAAATTTCAACTAAAATGTTTTAAATTACTATTGATGTATTTTAAAATACAATCGACGTCTTTTAAACCTAAATTGGTGGATTTTAAATCAATTTATGTCTTTTAAATTGATGTGTTCTGTCTTTGTAATTGTGGTAATTCATGTCTTTTAAATGCTATTAATGTCTGTTAAATTTCAATTGATGTCTTTTAAATTACAGTTGAGGCATTTCAAAATTCAAATAATGTCTTTTAAATTTGAATTGAAGTCTTGAAGTATTTAACTGATGTGTTTTACATTACGGCTTATATTTGAAATTTCAATGGATGTCTTTTGAATTTTAAATCAAACTTGAGTTTTTCAATTGATATCTTTTAAAAATTAATTGATATTTTTTCAAATTTCAATAGTGTTGAACATTTAAAACTAATATTGAAGTTTATTATATTTTTCCAAAAATATCTAATCGCTAACGGGCAAATGTTCGAAACCGGTGTAACACTGTAGGTCGCAATCAGTGAGTGCAAACCAAAGACTGGCAAGAAGTAGACTCCCATAAGATGTGCGCAATTTGGCAATCCTAGTAAAAGAGAACCAAACAGTGATAACAGTTCATTCACGTCATATCTTGATTATTTCATACTTTTTGCATAGTTTATGTAATTTTACTTCAACATGGTTGGAATTTGTATTGTTATGTACAGTAACACTATCAAAAAACTGCTCGTGTATTGAAATATTCAATGAAGAGCGTAAGAGAGAGAGAGAGAGAACAGAGAGTGATTAAGGCTTCACTCGTCTTTGCTGAAGAGACATTTTGACTGTCTACTTTAGTACATCGTTTTTGTGCAAACTAGAAAACGCACAACTCACAGCTCTCCCCAATGCCTTCACGGGATGTAATTGGAAATAAATTTATTTTTTTGTATAATAGCCTAAATAATGATTGAAAGAATAAACGACATTATAAATCCATCCATCAAATATAATATAAAAGACAACACCATCTTATATGAAAAATTTCACACCTTTGATAGATTCAAACAGAGAATTGAGAATTACTTTTTTGTTAAGCCTTAGATTCAAAAAACGGAACAAAAAATACAGGGAATATTTTATTGTTTTTAAACAGATGACATTTTTCTTCAAATATGATATAAGTATAGTTTTTTCTTTAATTTCTAAAACAATCGGTTAAATCGGTTTTCATCTCGGTCGGTTATTCGAAAATCGGTTTTAGAAAAATCTTAGATTTTCGAAAAACTCGAAACCCGGTTTCTTGAAAAAGTCGAGTATTTGAACACTCTGGTCCACATCGGTTAACATTTTTATATATTCACCAAACCTAAAATGTTTTTGTTTGGCCATGACGGCTGCTTATCAGGCCACGTTGGTATATTACTATGTATTATTTTTGGAGCTGACATAAGCATGAGCTTCTCTAAGGCCAAAGCTGATTAGTTAGAATAAATATGATATCGATAACAGATTGTACAAACCATGATTGGTACCAGCTCCATTATTTGGTACATACGGTAAGGCTCACTATTTGATATAGGTGGCATACAAATGCTTGATACTATCGACTTTTATTATAAACAATTTTGTTTGCTGGGAATGTACCAAGTGCATGGCTTAGTTCCATTTTGTTAACTTTTAATAAATTACCCAATACGATAACAATTAATTAAAAACAAATATAAAGTGAAAAGAAAAGTGTAATTGAAGTATAATAGAAGTTTAAATACTGAACAATTTTATTATCTTACCCTTGATTTCAGCAAAATGGGCAATTAATGTATTCGCTGCAACAACGGAAACTTTGCTGCTGCAGCAACGCAACGCTGAACGTTTAGTAAAATCTTGTAATGGATATTTTGTTGCAGCAACGACATAATCGTGGGATGTAGGACTCTTTTCATTGGAGCAATGTACACCCAGTAACGAATATGTATGTATGTGTAATATTTTATAAAGCTCAAATGCACCCGGTGTGTGATATTCATTATATATATGTGATATATTATAGGTTCACGCAAACTTGACGATTTATTTTTTTAAATTCAACTGCTATTTACATTTGATTGAAATGTACCACAGAGAATAGTCATCGATGAAATAAAATAATTGTTTTTTACCCCGCTAAAGTTAATTATAGCTTAATTTGTACGGGACGACTAAGCGATATTAAGTGGCATTTCAATTTCCCGCTTAAAATCCGAATTGAGCAATGACAATGTTGCCACATGTTAAATTGCAAGAAATAGCAACAAAAAGTAATCTTAGATACATTTTGTTATAATTTCTTGTGAATGAAAATGGTATCAAGGAGAGAGACTCAAAAGCAGAAATTTACCAAATGGTTCATTAAAATTGTTTTATTTAATGGTAGACTACGTATACATTTATATCTCCAAATGTCAAGGATAGATGTTTATTTCCGATTGAAATCAAAGTCATATGTAACGGGTTTTTCATTAAGAGCGCTACAAAAGTTTTTTGAAATAAAACAAAACCGGTTTCAGATTCGAATGAAATTCTTTATTCCTGTGAAAGTACGTTCGATGGCATTATGTATGGAATTCGGTTTCTATTGCATGGCCACCACGGCAGGCTTGCAGAAGTCCAGACGCTGAACCCAATTTTCGACGGTTTTCAAGCATAAATCGGCCGATACTGCTGCAATTTCACGTTCGATATTCGTACGAAGTTCGTTGGCTTGTTGGCATAGACCATAGACTTGACGTAGCCCCACAGGAAATAATCTAACGGCATCAAATCGCACGACCGAGGCGGTCAATCGACTGGGCCATTTCGTGAGATAACACGTTCACCAAACTAGGTTTCCAATAAATTGATTGTGGCATCGCTGTGTGGCATGTGGCGCCGTCCTGTTGGAACCACATGTCCTCCAAGTCCGTATTATCCAATTGGGGCCAAAAATATTCGGTTATCATTGAACGGTAGCGATTCGCATTCTCAGTAATGTGCCGGTCTTGATCATCACGGAAGGAGTACGACCCAATGACGCCGCCGGCCCATAAACCGCACCAAACCGTAATTTTTTCGGGATGCAATGATGACTCACGGATTACGTGTGGATTGCTGTCTGACCAATAACGCATATTTTGCTAATTGACGAAGCCATTCAGCCAGAAATGAGCCTCATCGCTGATTGTTGAGGCTTCTTTTGGGCAGTTTTTAAATGGGTAGTTAACTATCGGATTACTTAATCTTAATTCTAAGTTAATTAGAGGTTAACTTTGCTTTTAGTTTTTCAGTGGTGAGTTTATGTTAGTCGCCATATTGTCAACTAATATGGCAACCCTTGTATTCTTATTGGAAAAAACGTGTGTTTTGTGATAAATACCAAAAGAACAAAGGGGAACAAACAAAATGGAATTATGTAAAATAAGAAATAGATGCATAAAATCGAAGTCATTTTAACAAAAATGTGTAAAAAACTATATAGGCACAACAATTTAACGATCTAGACTCAACGTATGTGTACAAATACGCAAATCTGAAACATGTATTTTATACAATCTTCATTTCTCACTTTGACAGTCAGTCATTTGATTGTTAAAATAATATGGTTCTGACTATAAGTTAACCAACCAACATTGGGTGGTTAAATCATAGTTAAACAATGACTAAAAAACACAATTCGATGTTTAACCACAATTTAACTAAGAAACGAAAATCACCACTGACTGTAAAACTGGCCATTAAAGTTGGCCTCTTAAAGTTGAGGCCACTCACTCCAAATTTCGGTAGTAAATTTTAATAATTTCGTTGTTGGCTCGTATATCTTTCCATGATAAAATGGCAAACCTTGCTGAAGAGAAATGTCAAAAGAGCGGGAAAAAATATGGCGTCGTTTGCTGTCCCTATCGAATTACTTTTGCAGCGTCTCTGTTGAAAAACCCTTTACTTTGTTTTTATACTGTTTTGTATTTTTGTATTGTTGGTAAACATTTGTGTAGAATTTGACAACTGAAACGAACGAACGAAAATAAAATGTATGTTGTTACAGCTTACAACTACATATAACAAAATCTGCTGCTACCATGTATTTGTTGGCACTGTCTACAAACGTGTTGCCGTATCGCATTTTTTTCACCCATTACAGCAAATGTTGCCACATTTCAAAGTATTGTGAGTGGATCGTTTTATTTAGAAATTCGTAAGTAGCAATGGCTTAATGGATTAAAAAAAACAGCCTCAATAATATTGGAATTAATTTTCCTGTATAATTATAAATTAAAATGAAAGCTAATGTCTAATGTAATAAAAAGTGTAAAATTTCACAAAGACCCCTCGCATAAAAACAATTTAATAAGAATTTTAATCCAATATTTTGTTCTTTAAAGGTTCCTGCTTTCGTGTATATACTGAGCTCATATCTGTAGATAAATTTGCAATATGCCTTGACTAATCTTAATCACAATAAAGGATTCTTTGTAAAATTATTTATAAAATTATTGACTGAGGCGGAAGGCGGCGCATCGTTGATTGCAGAATGCTGATTGAAGAATGTCGATAATAACTAGGATTTTCAGGTTTATTAATTTGAAAATTCCCTCATAGTTTGTAATTTTCTGAAAAACGTTGGGCCACACTAATGTGGGGATATACTCCAGGTTATACATTGTACTTAATGAATATATAATTGTGTGTACATGTAAACATGCGTCTACACACATAGGCATATCAATCTACGTATGATTGTTTAAATGTTCTTTTTTTTTTCACTGACATAAAATAACAAAAGGACGAAATCTCTTTATATTCTTCTTCTTTTATTTTCACGCCTTCAGGAAAAGAAAAACCAAACAGGATATTTACACATCAAACATTAAAACGAATCTCGATGTATACAAAGCATTTAAATTCTAAAGAAAAGTGCATAAATTTAAGACGTGAATACAATATAGGATACGAGTACATTTAAAATTTTACAACATCAACTTAATGGGTTCAAAATGTACTCGTAAATGGGCGTTAGAGAATACGATAAAGTGGGTTGCATTTTGTAAAATCTTTTGAATCAAACTCTTAGTTTGGAATACCCGTAGGATATGAGATAAGCTCTCTTTACTTTATCGCTAACTGCACTTTATCAAAGTAATAAAAATCAGCTGAAAGGAAAGGAAAATATTGTTACCCGTATTGTAAGGAGCCATCGGGATTACATAAAGGTACAGGGGTTTGTAGAAATATGCCATACTCTACTCTGCATTTATCCCTTGGGAAACACCAACATAGGCGTCTACAGGTTGCGGCTCGTGGAAATCTGTAGTTGGTTTATAGTCGGATATGCTACAGCCATAACATGTTTTTCGTTTGTCATAAACATACGAACGAGTTCGATTACCGCAAACAAATTCTTTAAACGAAATTTTGTTGCCTAATATATCCCTTGTGAACCTAACGTCCCCACTTTCTGCTGAAAATTGTGATACCACCATCAATCAGGATAGTCTTCACAGCAGCCAGGAGAACGGGCATTTACCTAATCCTAATAGCGTTGGTTAGTGTGCGCGGCTCTTGTACATGAGATCCTGGTCTCGAACCCTGCTCTGACCACCTTTAAAAAATTTCTGTTTTTTTCAGAACGCTAAAGTGTTTGGTCGCCGCAACTTCACTACAGTACATGTCTTGAAAAAAGCTAATTTCTTGAATGGTCACTGAAGACGTCTTGTCTACAAACACCATCGACCTCTTCCAGTCGCCCGATTTTCCAATTGTGTATTAGAAGTTCGGGATTACTATCCTTGAGAATATACTCAGTTCTCTCCATGTCAGGTTAGCTGGCTGAGATCCACGCATTTGCCCTGGGATGGATGTGAGTTTTTCCCTCCGAACAACATCTAGCGCCTTCCCCTGGCTACAGTTCATCTACATTTTTCAATCTTGCATCTACCGACCGGTTACTTTGCTAGGCCTTGAAACCTGGTCCACATCGTCTACAACATATTTCCATTTATCCTTCGGAATGATTTCATTTTCCTCCTCCTGATCGTTAACCGCATTTATCAGGTTGTTTTTACAACCTCACTAAAGGGCTTTCGGCTAGAGTTCCAACTGGCCACCTTAGCCCTCTTCGGCTGCAGATGCTCACGAGGTGAGAAAGCCTCTTCTTCGCTTGGTCCGATGTGGAAGCCGCTGTAATGTATTGATTGCCAATAACGCTACGAACATTTCCCTGTCTAGTTGTGAGTGTCTTCAATTCACTTGATAATCCTGAGAGCTTGAAGACGATTATTAAGTTTCCTTTTGGAGGGTCGCAGGTGTGGCTTTCTACCTACGACTGGTGCACCGACATGTTTACTAGACGTGCGTCCTTCCGTCTCCAAGGAACTGGCAACACAGTACCTAACATCCGGTCCTCACAGCGCTTTAATTGCGTCCATATTTGGGGACTGTACCATGTTGGCATTGGAGAGGTTTTCGTCACACTCTATGTCTAGCGGTCTGCCCTCCCTTAGTTTGTGAAGTAGCTTAAAGCCTTTTTCTTTATATCCATTTCCATAGTGATTCCCACGAGTCCGCCGCACTATTGCCCCCAGTAGTAAGGACAGAAATTGGCAGGCGCCCAGGTATCAGCAGTCACGGTTCGAACCCTGCTCTCACCACCTTAAAATTTTTTTCGGCGGCGGTCACCTCGCATATTGACGGCGACACTATCGAGTATATAGCCATGAAAAAGCTTCTCTAAATACCGTTCGGCATCGGTGTAAAACTGTAGGTCCCAATCAGTGAGTGAAAACTGGAAAGCGCACAGCTCAGAGATTGTGAGAAGTTCTCCCCGGTCTCTTCATGGGATGTAATGGGAAACCATTTTAATAGCGCTTTCGTTTCTAAAAAACAATGCTGCCCTTGTATGAGGCGACATTTAAAAAATGTTGCCATCGCCCTTACAAAGTTCTACCTTTTTTGAGGTGAGACAAGTACATAGAAATGTTACAGTTTCTCACAACAGTATCCTTCCGCTGACTTTTTAACATGATTTATTTACCTCGCTTATCTAAAATAGTCGACCTGTATACGGGCGGATCAATAAGTCCGTGACTTCTCGAACTTTCCTCGTAGTTATATGAAATACAACACTGCTCCCATCAAGTACCATCTGTTAATAGGCTACTGTCAAATTTTGAGGAAGTTCCGTCATTTATTTTGCGTTTAACAGCTGTTTAAAACACACAACTTCGTGCAAATTAAATTTCGAGTTCTCATTAAACATTATTTTTTGCGAAAAAAACACCGTCAATCAAACCAAGGAAAAGCTTGATAAATACTATGGGGACTCTGCACCAACGATTTCAATGGTAAAAAATTGGTTTACTAACTTTCGTTGTGGTCGCATAAGTACAAATGACGCTGAACGTTCTGGACGGCCAATTGAGGTCAATACATCCGAAAATGTCGAAAAAAATCCACGATATGGTGTTGGCTGATCGAAGAGTAAAAGTACGTGAGATTGTTGATGCTATAGGCATTTCATATGGCAGTGTGGTTTCGATTTTAAATGTTCAGTTGGGTTTAAGAAAGCTGTCTGCAAGATGGGTGCCGCGTTTGCTCTCAATTGACCATAAACGTACGGGTGCACACGTGTGTAGTCTCAATGGCAAAATTCCATGAAATGGGCTACGAATTGATACCTTATCCGCAATATTATCCGGATTTATTAGCCCCCATTGACTATTTCCTATTTCCAAACCTAAAGAAATAGCTCGGTGGAAAGAGACTTAGCTCCAACGATGAAATTATTGGTCAAACAAATGCCTATTTTATGGATCTCGAAAAATCCTATTTTCTGGAAAGTATACAAAAATTGGAGAAACGTTGGACTTAGTGTATTGGAAAGAACAGTAGATTATGTTGAAAATTTTTTTTTTGCAAACACAAACTGTGTTGTATTCAAAAAGTCACGGTCTTATTGATCCGCCCTCGTATATGGAGACCTTAAGCGATATTAAACAATTTTAAGCGACCTTTCGTACAAACTTGGCGACATAGTACCAATTGAAATGGTATATATTGTTATCCCGCTTAACTGAAAATTCCACAACTTTGTTTGAGAACTTAAGCGAGTTTAACTGGACGTGCTTAACTTAGTTTAGCCGGTAGAAAACTTGGGTTAGCGAGGACAAATAACCAAAGAAAATGACAGGAAGTTAAAATTTTTCTCGGGCAACATTCACCACGATAACTCGAAATGAGGGGAAAAATTGGAACATTTTTGGACGTTTTCAGTGCAACATTCGCAACAAAGGAACACAAAACCTTGAAGTAGTGTTGTTATGGCAAAGGGCAGAACTAATATTGAATTTTTTCTCAGAAACGAAATCGCCATATGATAGTTAGGTAGAAGGTTAAAGTAATGCAGAAATAATAAGAGTGTTTTTTTACTTCCCACTAAACTAAATTTTGACGACTTTCAATGGGGAGCCGCTAAACATCGCTTAATACCGCTTAACTCCTCATACAAAGTGATCGAAAAATTAGTTTAGCAGGACGGGGGGTCTGCAACAGGCCAAATATCAACTGATTCCGATTATTAGACGAATGTAGCAGCCTTAAGTTCCAAACGACCGAAAACGAACAAAGATGAATGGTGACGCCACCTCGGTCAGGACAGACAAACCCTTGGTTAGGGCGAAGAATCCTAAGATGAGGAGTATGTATCGCAAGTCGTGCACCATGGTAAGAAGATATATACGTCGACTATGATATCTAGTTCCTATCCGATCGAGATTAGTGAGGTCACTATCATCGTGGATATTAAATTTGCATTCCTACTCGTTCTTTTCCATCACATACCATGTAGGGACAGGTGACACCTACGCACAATCACCTTTAAAATTTTTGAACTCACTGATCAGGACCTACAATGCAGGGTTCGTATTTCGTGTTGAATGGTTTACCCTTTATATTGCCGTGGGTAATGAGTGACAATCGTTTCCCCATTACCCACAGGGTATGGGTAGCGATTATTTTAATTGAAACAGTTGTAGTTGTACTTTTTTTTTATTTATTCGACCCTTTTATTGATACTTATTATTTTATTATTCAAACTCAAGATAAATAGTGATATAGTTTTTTTTTTTTTTAAAAAGAAGAAGTTTTGCAAATATATCCTCATGGGTCCTAGCAAACTGTATAGCTATTTCAGATCTAGCCACAGATCTTAAATCAGCGGTTCTTTGGAATGCTGCTTTTGAAAAATTCATCAAACTAAATGCAACCAAAAACGCATATGAATTGAGAATTTTCCACTATGCAAGTGTTTGAAAAATATCGCAAGCAAAACACACAAGAAAACATTTGCAAACAACTTCTTTCCATCTCCAGAGAACCATCCGTCCACATTAGAAATGATTTTTGTTGTTGTCTGAAAGACAATCAATCGTTATTGTTATTTTTGCAATTGGACACACCGTGACCGCGTTATAGCGATTTTTAATTTTTGCGATTTTCTTGTTTTCATATTATTCCATACGAATTGCGGCATTTTATGAAAAAACCTCCAAACATTAGTAATTATGTCGATTCGACGCTCCGTTTCCCAGTTATAGAGATATAAGAGAGATTTAGAGAGTTTTTATTCGAAAAATTGTAATTTTAGCGTTTCTCTAACGATGCGGTATTGCGGACATCCATTGATTAAAGCCTCCTATGGAAGTAAAAAACATTTTATTATTGCGATTGGACCTACCGATTCCCAGTTGTAGCTACTTATATATTTTAGCGAATCACTTCATGAAAAGCCCGTAAAAATCTACTAAAATTTGTTATTTTTTTCGATTTTTTTTCGAAAAATCGCCAAAATAAGAAAATCGCTAAAATAAAAAGGGTGATATAAATCGAAAAAAGTGATGCCATATTGGAGCCACTCATTGGTTAAAGCCTCCTACGGACATAAAATTTTTATTATTTTTTCGACTGGACGCACGGTTTTCGAGTTATAGCCACTTTTTTATTTTAGCGATTTTTTTATTTTGGCGATTTTTCGAAAAAAAAATCTTCCATACGAATTGGACCACTTTATGAAAACCCCTTACAAGCCCGCAAAAATTGATTATTTTTTCGATTGCACGCTCCATTTCCGATATATAGAGATTTTTCCTAATTTTTTGATATTTTCGATCAAAAATGGGGATAGGTTACCCTGGGTAACCCATTACCCATCGTCGTGTGTAGCTACGCATTATTTTCCCCATTGCCGTGAGGGCAATGTCTAATCGTGATGAGTAATTCCCCGTTGCCGTGGGTAGCTACCCATTATTTTCCCCATTGCCCTGAGGGTAATGGGTAATCGTGATGGGTAATTCCTCATGTTCGTAGGTAGCTACCCATTATTTTGCCAATACCCTGTGGGTAATGGGTAAACGTTCAATACACATTCCCCACGACGATGTGTGTGGGTTACACATGGGGGTTAAATACGAACTCTGCTAATTACTCGATAGTGTCGCCATCACCAAGCAAGGTGGCCGTCGCCGAATGAAATGAAAAGTGCGCTGAAAAAAAGATTCATCAACAGAAAATTCATCGTCATACCGTTACGATTGCAATAAAGAAAAGTTGCATACATTCGTTGGTGCAACAACAAATTCATCGGATGTATGACACTGGTTATTGGTACAACGAATATATAGGTAGAGACGATGAACTTTTAGCTGCAGCTCACCTTTGACTAAACTTGTTTTCATTA
The DNA here is from genome assembly GCA_963931995.1 of Phaonia tiefii. NCBI lineage: Eukaryota > Metazoa > Arthropoda > Insecta > Diptera > Muscidae > Phaonia > Phaonia tiefii. Next base: position 42,345,529 of record OZ008371.1, read on the forward strand.
CGGTTAGATCTAGTAGTAAACAAACTTTTTCCTTAACGAGAGTCACGCTCGTTAAACATTGTACCGACGACGACACTGAATGTAATAAAATCGTTCACGGTCAAGTCGAAATTAGTTATGGTCTGTAAGACAGCATTGCATAAATCTGAGCCCTTATATTTGAGATTATGTTTGGTAATCTGTAGTTTGATGTTGTTTGGATGCAAATATAACCTGTTTGTAGCTTGCCGCAAATATAGTATAGTTGAATCCAAACAAATAGTGTTTGCTATTCAATATTACATGTTGGATACACAATGAGTCATAGGTTGCAATATATATTTTTGTGACCGAAATGCGGCTTTGCTTGTTGAAAACTGCTGAAAACAAAAACGTGACAGACAAAAAAGAAACAAAAAATCAGCAGAACTTCAATGCATGATAACAATGCTCGCAAACATGTACATGGTTCGTGAATGGTTTTCAGCGTGAGGCTAGAGCAATACAGCTGGAAATAAAGCAAAAGGCTCGCCTGCTAACAGAGACTCTATCATGGCTGTTCAGGAATCCTTTATCTCTGTGAAGCCAGCGGTTTAATACTTGCATGGCTGAATTGATAGGTGCATTCATTATCGTGTACATGGAAAGTGCAGATTCCATGACTTCAAGGAAACTATTAACAAATTTGGTACCTAATCGAACCCAAACGCAGCTTCAACTGTACAAACCTTTACTTCCTCTTTTTATTGGGTTACTCACCGGTATCTGTGAAATAAGAGCCCTGAAATGAAAGTGGGAAAATGAGAGACTTGATTAATGTGAAATTTATGTACATAGATAGATCAAGAGGAAATCGAGACTTTCGGAAATTGTAGTTTTATAAAAATTTGTTTACTAAACCATTTTGGAAATTTAATTATGGGTCGAAAATTGAGCACACCATTAAATATATAAAAATAACAATTGTTTTTAATATTTGACTCTTGAACATACATGGGGCAAATTAATGACATGACAATTATAATTTGTAGTTTAATTTGAATTACCTTTGAAATTTAAATTCAAAAAAATTTCAGTACCATTGGCAATTGTACTTATTTTCAAAGCATTTCCTTTAAATTTGGCAATTATAGTTTTCAACTATTTTATACAGTCCAGGTTTTCGAATTTCAAAGTATTACGAGGCAATACCTATTAAAGCCACAAACCTCTACACATAAAATAAAGGGTCCGCCATCTAACGTTTTTTTTCTCAACTAGTGCTTATTTCGTGAGTGGTAACACTTAGATCATATCTGATTTGACAGATAGTTAGTTTTATCCTGGTTGTGTAAACGCTTGAACAACGCTGGGAAATATTGCGACATTACTTTGAAAATCATGGTAATGTTGCACAATGTGTGCGAAAATTGCGTACGGATTTTGGAAGAAGAGAAGCACCGTCAGCTCCGTATCTTCGTTATCTTGTGAAAAAAGTGCATCCTCATCGATAAACCAAAGCGTGAAAAGCCAAAAATAGTGCGTACAGCCGAGAATATTGCTGCTGACGCAGAAAGTGTGCGTGAAGCGCCATCAACATCAATTCACAGTCGTTCTCAACAATTTTGAATGAATGAACATTGAATGAATTGAACAATTGAACATAATGTGCTTAAAAATTGGACCGATCGTGTAGGCTACTGCATGGCCAGCCAGGCAGCCATTTGAATGAAGTTATTTTCCATTATTAACCGGAAGGATTGTACTTTCATATAAAAAAAGAAATTTGATAAAATATTTAGTTGTTTTTTTTGTATAGCATTTCAAAAACAAAAGTTATTTGGCGGACTCGTTACTTTAAAAAAAAATTGTCAGCAGTCAAACAAATCGTAGGTTAGTTTAAGTAAAAATAATCAGGGTTTTTAATGTCCTTTTCCCAAGAAAATTAAAAAATAAGGTACTAGAAAAATCTGTAATGAAGTAAATTGTCATAAGAGATTGTAACTCTAGAATTGTCACCGGACGGTAGAGAGAAGATGAACCTATAGAAGAAGTGATATTTGCATAACTGAATATGGGCAATTAATGAATTTAAAGTTAAAAAAAAGCGTCAAACAAATTCAAAACAATTAAAAGCATTCCCATATTTCATTACAATTGGCATCCGATTCCACAACCTGCATTTGCAATGCCTGAGCAAATGCAAATTCAAAATTTTTAAATTGTCATTGCAAACAATGGTAATTCTTTTGTATTTGCATTAGATAAAGTAATGCAAATTAAAATCCAATGCAAATTAAACACACCCATGTATGCTCTTTAACCTTGAAAATTACTGTAATTTTTCTAGGTTAGGTTAAGGACACGCAACGAAGTTGATACAACACTCTGTGGTCCATTAACTTATTCTGATTGAACTACTTGCCTAAAGCTTCGTTTGAACCGAACTAAATTTTTGTTTGTGTGTAGTTAGTCCATGTACATTGAGGGCTTATTATTATTCCAAGCGACACTGTAGTAGTTTAAATGAACCAGAGTGTAACGCCTTTTAAACAAGTGACCGACTAACCCACTAGAAATTCCATTAATTTGTTCTCAATATTTCATACTCGTAGTAGCAGCAGGTTGTCACTGCGGAGGTCTGATAACAAACCGCGACGAATCGCATGGGAATAAACAAAAACACCAGTCTCAACAATATTTCTCTTGAAAACGACAGAATAAAACTGCCAGCAAATATTAGATAAAAGATGGAACTCTTATAAAGGATAAGCACAAAGTTCATTCATGCTTTGACCCAAACAAGTATATTTGTCAATGTAGGTGTAGTTATACCGGAGCAACAATCAAGGACACTATTAAATGTAGTGTGACACAGCAGGAGTCATTTGTTTGTATACTATTCAATATATGGCCTCTGCCATTAGTTTGAAGTTGACTAAAGTCATGATGTAATGGCTGGCGAAGTGTTGATAAATAACGCGGAGAGTTATAAATGGTGGGAAATCTGCGTGGAAGTATTTCTTTATCAATAAAATTTGCATAGATCCGGCAAGAAACGTTCCTATAATTATTTGCATTAATATGGCGATAGGATCGACGGAAAGTGTATTTTATTACGCAGTCTAGTTGCATATCATACGTCTCGCCTTTGGTTTCCAGAAACAATCGCGACTCCCTATTTGAACGCATTTAATGTGGTACAGTCATGACACATTTTCGCTTCCCTTAAACTAAGAAATTTCGTTTGCCCCAAATATATTCCTCACACAAAGATTAGTTGTACAAAATTAGTTGGCCTCTGTAACATAATATCTCAAACACATTCTGCAGGAACCATGAATATGTTTGGAACACACTCCAAATAATGATATATGTATTTGCAAGTCCTGAACTCACTTATATTTAAATTCAAACATTAGCATGTTTACCTTTATGTGAAACCATATGCGTGTTTCATCATGTCGAAACATTCGTGTGTTTCATCCCGAAGGACACAAACGAACGACTGGCGACTCAGTGCATGAAACTAAAACGCAACAGTTCAGTTAACGCAAGAAATTTAGAAATTTCATTTACACCCTCATTCTGAAAGATTAATGCAAAAATACACTTACATACTTGCAATAACATTTACCTAGGCTGAGAAGAATCTCGCTTTGTCCCTATTGAATTATTTTGCTCTCGCCAGAGTATAGCGACAACAAAATGAAGTAAACCGTGCACCAAACACAGCTGTAGTTGTAACACAAACAAAGTTGTATTTGGTTCTCAACACATATCTGTGGTCACAAGGCATAACACCATAACTCGAGTTATGCCTAAATTTAATTTTTCTACATTCGAGCTGTATATATCGTATTGCACACTATATGAATTGCTGTGATTAATCCAATTTGTAGCTCCCAAGATATTGGACAAGATTTATTAGCAAATCTCGATCAGTCACTACAGTAACCGAAAAAGCGAAAAAGAACAACAAACCGCTTAAAATCGGTTAATATCGCTTAGCTCCCCATATAAAGTGGTCGAAATAGTAGTTTAGCAGGGAATGCTCAAAATAAGCTTGTTTTTTTGACGACTTTGTACGGCGGGACGCTTAAAATCGCTAAAATATCGCTTAGCTCCCCATATAAAGTGTTCGAAAAAATAGTTTAACAGGGAATTAAAAAACAAATCTCGCACCGTTTAATTGGGAGTATTTTTGACGTTTAAATTTAAAATTTTTCGACTCCCTACATTTTACAAACAGTTTTTCTCGCATTTTTCCAATAAGCATGGAAAGCAGTACGTCACACAGTGGGATTTCTTCATACAAGCCGCGGCAAAAATTAGAAGGAATCGAGCTAGGGCTTTGAAATTTCGCAAACATTTCTCATATTGCTAAATTAGAAAAAAAACAAGTTTTTGTTCAAATCCGCCCACAACCACGCCTACCTCCCATATAACGTAAAATAAAAAATCGTTGTATTTTCCTCATTTTCATATCTATGGCAATAAAAATTACTGCCAGTGCTTGCATTTGAGTCCTCAATTATATTCAAAATATAAGTGCCACTCCCAAACGCCCATATACAAATTTTCATTTTTCAAAATTTTCGAAAACACAGATATAATTCTTTGTAGTTTGTGATAGATGTAAATCAGCACTTACATCTATATAAATAACTAAAGACTAATATGTTAGCTCAATATTTGCAAAAAATTAGGGGGCCATAATTTACCGTTTTTTTTTAATTAACCAATCATTCCAAATAAAAGTCAAATTTGTACTATAAAATGATCGAAATTTATTAATTTTTCAGCATTTCTCAGTGCATACTTTTAGGGATATGATATACAGCTGTAAAAAAACTTTAACTAACGTTCCTATTATCGACAGCATTAAAACACATTTGCCTAAAAGTATACACCATTTTATATGGTGTTTTCATCCATTTTTGTAATGAAATTTCGTGGCATTTTTTTTAGAAAATTTATAACTTTGTTCAACAGTATAAAATATTATGGGAATTTTATTTATGAAATCAAAAGAATACAATCCCACCTTTCACATTTTAGCAACCAGACCACAACGATCGATAACGACCACCTTTTTTTAGTCCAAGAAAAACTAAAAACACTTAGTTTTTGAGTGCCATCATAAAAGCATGAATATATTTTAATCTGTTATTGTTATTCAATTATTTTTTCTTAAAACTTAATGTAGAAATACCATATTTTTCAAATATACATATTCCAAATCGATACGACAAAAAGAAGTTATGTTTCCTGCCCATTGAAATGCATGAAAATCTGAGGCAGGTTACTGCAGAGTTTCATTTTGTTGACTTTGCCGCGTTTTTTTGTACAAAAACAAAATTTGTTGAAAAAAACTAATGATTTATTTCTCTTAATTAAACAATTCTCTACAAAACTGCATCATTACATTTTTGATATTTGACACCCGAAAAAGGGTATTTTTGCCGGCAAAATCCCTCTGTGCGTCACAGAAAGTTTTCGCAAAACAAATATTATAGAAACAGTCACATGTGAGAAGCGATTTTTTGTACCGTTTCGTAGCGTTTTTGTTTCAATTCACATGTTTCATGAGAAAACTTTTTCGTTTCGAGAAGTACAGAAACGAGGTACTGGTTTATGAATTTGAAAGTACTACGAGGCAATACCTATCGAAACCACAAACCAAATAATTTATTTCTAATTTTTCGACCTTTATTTTATTAATTATTCTTGACTAACTATTCAAACTTAAGCTCACTTCCGATTTCATTGACCTTTTTGTTTTTTCTCAATATTTCGCTTTAATATTAATCGAAATCGAAATATCGAGAAAAAAACAAACAGTTTTATGAAATCGGAAGTGACCTTAAGCTTGAATAGTTAGTCAAGAAACCACAAACTTCTACATATAAAATACTTTAAAACAGAATTGCCAGCAGTCAAACAAATTCAAAACAATTAAAGGCATTTCCATATTTCATTACAATTGACACCCGATTCCACAACCTGCATTTGCATTGCGTGAACAATTGCAAATTAAAAATTTTTTAGTTGCCATTGTGACCAATGGTAATTCTTTTGTATTTGCATTAGATAAAGTAATTCAAATTAAAATCCAATGCAAATTTCAAAAACCCATGCATGATACAAATACATGCTATACAAGCAAAAGTACACATTTGAAGATTTTGAATAAAGAACAACGTTGAAAAACTTCGAACTGCAAAAACCTAAAAACATGACTTGTTCCATTATACAAATTCTTGATTTATCACTTTTTAGACTACGCAATTAATCGAATTTGGATTAATCAAAATGCAGACTAATCGATTAAACGCAAATATGATTAATGAAAATGTATGATTAATCAATTATTCAATTAATTAGGTCTCGCGATTAATCAATTAATTTCACATCCCTAGGCGCAACCACCATTATTGCAGCCTTTTGTCATTAAATTCAAACTGCTGTCGCTTAACTCTCGTTACTTAATTAATTTAATAAATTTCGTAAATTGTTAAAACCTCAAATTGCAATCCATTTCAAGAAATCTTTTTCCCACTGTTTATCATGTGTCTAAGGTAGTCACGTTCTGAGTTTCCTAAGTGCACAAAGTATCTATTTGTATTTATATGATTGACGCCACCTCCAAGACAACTAAATGTCAGGCATTTTATGAGTTCTTTCCCAGTTCATTTTTCGGTGGAAAATAAATTAAAAATATCTCATTACATTAAAATGCTAAAGGATTATACTGCATATGTACATATGTATATATGTATATATACTTGTGATGTCTGCCCTTGTGCGACCCACACTGTGCGAGTGTGTATGAGCATGTCATGAAGTTGAGGATTTAATTAAAATTTATGGTTTCGAAATGAACAAATCAATACAAAACAGAGACAAAAAATATAACATACCTATCATAGCACATCACAACAAATCTGAAACAAATAAAACTCAGAATTCTACATATTCTCATCATCATCTTCTACATCATTATCATCCTCAACATTAGTGGAGGAGGCGTCTCTTGGTAACATTTTTATGTAAAGTTGCAATCTAAAGAAAGATTAGAGAATGTTGCTTTGATTGTAAGGGAACGGAAGTCATGTAAAACATGAAACGACTTTAGTTAATCGTAAAACACAATTTACACACACAGCCGTGTACAACGAAATGACTTATAATTTCAGCATCCTATTTACATTTATTATGCTTAAACATTTAACTGTTAACCTATTTTAACCTTATTCTGTTACACATTTAGCATTTAATGTTAAAATATCCCCTTTCTCAAATGTTAATAACAAAGAGAAAATTCTCTTCCTCTCTCGAAATGTAAGCAACATTTAAGAGTATTAACAGACAGCTGTTATTTAATAATTGTCGTTTCCTTGTTTGAGGCATTACATCTTCGCAAAATGTTAAGCAGTTTTTTGAACTACATCGTTGTTGTATTGCGAAGGTCAATGCCAGATTAACAGTGCAACGATTGTTTACTATTCATAACATCATGTCCTGTGATCCCTTTTCCCATGGAACTGTGAGGAATTTGAAATGATTCGTTAGAAGTTAAAAGGCGATTTTTATCATAGAAAAAAAATGAAGGAATCTTTGAAATAAAATTAAATATTCTCGTGCAGTATTTGTGGTTGGATGCAGTAGATAACGCAAAGTTTGATTGGGGGATAATTTGTATAATGTTGTTAAAATATTTAAAGGAAATTGTATGGATTTGAAGAAATTTGTAATTCAAAACAAATCATTCTATGCGAAAGCAGGCAGCATGGTTTTGAAAACATAAATGATGTTTATGTTGTACAGAATTCAAAATTATATCTTTAAAAAGAATTGACACCATTGGCTGTGTACACACTGAAAAATCGGTAGTTTTTGTTGTTGTTTGGATGCAAATATAACGTGTGTTTGGAGCTTATCGCAAATATAATATACTTGTGTCCAAGCGCATGGTGTTTGCTATTCAATATTACATGTTTGAGACACAATGATTAATATGTCATAATATATGTGTTTGCGGCCTAAATATATCTACGTTTGTAATACAAACACAGCGGTGTTTGTGGCACCGTTTATGCTCTCTCTAGAGCAAGAGAATAAAAGAAGGACAACGAGAGAGTCTATCTTGTAAGCATGTATCTGTATTGTTGCATTATTCTTTCAGTCAGTGAGTCGTAAATATTCCTGAATGTGCTTTTTAATTGCAGATGAAGTCAGAGTTTCTTATTTAGACTGATGTAATGCGTTTTAGTTTCATGTATACAGTCGTCAATGGTTCGTCGGACAGAGGATATCAAAAGCGCTTGATCAGTGACAAAAGAATTAACAAAGGCTCAGACGGTTAAATGGTTGGTGATGTTGCTTTAGTGTTTGTGTATGTGTTTCGTATATACGTATGTGTGCTAACAAAGTGAGAAAAGATTTTGAGGAAAGAAACTGGAAAGGATAACAACGTGAAGTCCTTTGTCTTTACTGAGAACATCGGAACGGCAGACCATTTGTGAAATATAATAAAAAAGACACAAGTAATTACTCCACGCTTGGCTTGCATAACCAACGCTTGTATAACCAACGCATAGTTGAAACCTTCTCTTGTTCATGAGAGGCAACAAAGAAAATATAAGCAAAAGAGCAGCAGATGCTCATTTCATGAAAAAACCAGATAATGCATTCAATGCACGTACATGTAAAAAGGTCAGTTTTTTAATTTTTTGTATTAATTATTTATAAATGTGGATTTATATTGATAAAATAAATTATAATAAATAGTACATATGTACTGGAATCGAAGAATAATTCGTTTCTAAATATTATTATATTAGGGAGGAATACGCATATGTTTCTAGCTAAGTATATGGAGGTTTGGGGGAAACGCGCGCATGCTTCCACGTAAGTATATAGATGTTTGAGATGAAGAACGCATATGTGTCCACGTAAAAGCATACATGTTTGCCAGTAAACATAATACTGTTTGCATTAAGTCCCTTTTTTTGGGTTAAAACCCCACTTTTCGATCATAAACTTTTTGGTCTCGGTAGGTATTACCCCTCACCATTAACCACAGGGAATGTATATAATAATGGGTAGTTACAACCGATAATGTCGAATTACTTATCAGGATTACCCATTACACACGCCGATGTGTATTGCTTACACGCGGGTGGGTAAATACGAACTTTGGCCACATTTGACCTTCTGCAAATCAGGTGAACGATGCCATGAAACAAGAGAACGTATGCAGTAGAACTGCGGTCTCAGGTTTTAATTTTCTTATCTTTTCTCTTTTTCAAGGACTTTTTCAAATATTAAGGTTATATAAGAGTCCAATTTTTTTAAATATTTCTACCCACAGTATATGCCAATATGGGTCTCAAATAAAAGAGGACAATCTCTGGACAGAGAAACAATTTTTGCAACGAAGTTCTCTAACGCGTGGTGCAGGATGGGGGCTAAATAAAAAAAATTAAACAACTTGTTTTTAACAACTATATTACAACCATACATGGGATTTTTTAATTTGCAGTGGATTCTAATTTGCATTGTTATATCTAATGCAAATGCAAAAGAATTACCATTGTTCGCAATGACAATTAAATTATTTTGAATTTCTATTTGATCAGGCAATGCAAATGCAGGTTGTGGAATCAGATGCCAATTGTAATGAAATATGGGAATGTTTTAATTATTTCGAATTTGTTTGACTGCTGGCAATTCCGTTTCCGTTTTTAAAGTGTGGAGCCTGTAATCAATATTTAGTATTTATTGTAGTTTTGAACCCAATAAAAGGTACAGAGTGAAATACATAAGTTTCAAAAAATAAAATTTTCTTAAATAAGTGCCTTTTATTAAAAACAGTAACTTTTCTCAAAAAAATTCAAGGTATCTTGAAGAAGTACCTTTGTTTAAAAAAATAAATTTTCTTACAAAAAGTAAATTTTCTTAAAGAAAATATTTTTTTTTTAAAAACAAGTACCTTTTTTAAAAAGGTACATCTTCTTACAACAAATTGCCTTTTCTTAAAAAACGATTTTTTAAAGAGTAAATTTTTTATGAAATAAAATAACTTTTCTTGAGATAAGTACCTACTCTTAAAAATTCACTTATTCTTGAAAAAATACCAATTCTTAAAATTCCCATTTCTTAAAAAAAAGCTTTTCTTCAAAAAAAACATTTTCTTACAAAACTTACTTCATTAAAAGTACCTTTTCTTAAAAATAAAATAATACATTTTCTTTCTGAAAATAAGTACATTTTCTTAAAAAAATAACCTTTTCCTAAAAACAGTACCACTTCTTTAAAAAGTACCTGCTCTTAAAAAAGTACTTCTTTGTAAAAAAAAATCATACTCTCATGGCTTTTTCTTACAGAAAGTACTTCTTCTTAAATATAGTACATTTTCATAAAAAAAAAACATTAGCTTTTAATAAAAGAAGTACATCTCTTTAAAAATTGACCTTATCGGGAAACTATAATACATATTCTTACAAACAGGGCCTAAAAATATACTTTTTCTTAAAAAAATACATTCTATATAAAAAAAATTGTCTTAAAAAAAGTTTATCATTTTACAAAAAGTATCTTTCTTAAAGACCCATTTAAATTATCGTATTTTACAAAATACATAATATATAGCAAAAGGAACTTCGTTCCAACCCGGTGTCCCCTGACACCTCATGTAATTTTTTGTTTTAATTGTTCAGGACGAACAATTTTAAATTATGTCCTTTAAAAATTGTATTCTTTCATATTCTTCAGAATTTACAATATATTTTTACCAAACAAATATATGTATCTTGAAACCTTCTGCATACTTTACCACAAGTTTATATCCCTTAAACTTTGAAGTCCTTTATAAGTAGGTGTAAAAGCAGGAAGGGTGTAAAAAGGAGGAAAGATCCGGAAATGGAATACTGAGTACACACTTTTCCTACATACGATCTCTAGTCTCACGTGTCAAAACCATTAAACAAACTGTAAAATTGTCTCATGGTTTTATATGTTCTAATGTGTTTCTTCAATTGAAGCAGACAATCTCTGCAATTTTTCATTCACTGCGGAGGCAGGATTGTCATGGTTATCTGACATGATTAGATGTCCCTTCTTAGACTGAAAACAAATCATCACCTCACTAACTTATTTCGTCAAAACTGAGCTACCGAACAAGAGTCATCGACCCACTGTAAATATTCCATGGCGGCAATTAACACTCTCCTACTTCCGAGGATTTTGTCGTTACTGCAATGAATATTTACGTTGCGGCGGTGAATTTATACGTTAGCTCACTTAGTGACGGTACATTTCGTCTGGTGCGTATATTGATATAACTTGAATAACGACATCTAGGGAAAATTATTAATGTTTGTAACTGCATTACAGAAACTTAAAATAACTCACATGCAAAGTTATCTAAATGTTGTCACAAGAAAAACATTTTGAAGTTTGTGAAGTGAACGTTAAAGATAAATCAACAATGTCAACAAAAAGGACTCGAACCAAAAACTAAAAACAATCTACAATCATTCATATATCTTAACACGACACTTTTGTGTGTTTTTCGTTTTAAAGACTGTAACAAAGAAATGCCATAAATCAAGGTACAACATAAACAAATATAATGTCTCTGTACATATGTAACAGACAAAGGAAAACTTGTATGCATTTATGTAGGCGATGTAATAATACAAAAAATTGCAAGCAAACCTTGAGGAGTTTGAAAGAAGCAACAGAACAAAGCATAAATTGGGGCAGGTAATAATAATTGAATCCTTTTTTTATTCTTGTAGATACTCAAGTGTTTGAATTTGAGAAATCATAAATTAAATTAAATATGTATAACTCAAAATTTTTAAGAATTTAAAATTTTCTTTAATAGTTGTAGAAATTAAATATAACGCACAATTTTAAAGAATTTAAATTGTGCTTTAATAATTGTTTAACCCTAGAAGGGTAATCATATTTTACACACATTAGTGGTAATCTTCGTCGAATCGAGGAAATCCTATTTTACTTGGAAATTTGTAAAGAAATATGTAGCGCACAAGTCCGTCTCTCCACTTTTAATCAATAATACCCCTTGGCAAAAAGAAAAAGCTCAAGCCACATATAATCTTCGTCGAATCGAAGAAGTCGTATTTTGCTTCGAAATTTGTAACGGAAAATGTGGCCCACAAGTCCGCCTCTCCACTTTTAATCAATAATAGGCCTTAGCAAAATCGAAAAGACACAATCCTCATATTTTTAAAGCTTTTTGGTATATTTTTGAGTATCTGGCTCTTCATTTATTTTATTTTGTTTGGGAAATTTGAAAAAGGCCAACAGTGTTCAACGCACCGACGAAGATTACCCTTCTAGGGTTAAATTAAATATAACTCAACCTTTTATTTTGCTTTAATAATTTTTTTAAGCCCGATCCAATAATATTTTAAGACCTTGAGGCTAAACTATCAGTTAATATTTATTAGACCAATTATTTAATCACAATTCATTTTAATTTCTTTGTTACTATTTAAGTTATTTTGTTTTTTTACTTAATTACAAAATGATTAGTCTTTATGTCTATTCACTTTCAATCATGATCAAGACTATTAAGTGTAGCATATGTTTGGGCATCCTTCTAATTGGTTTCGAATGTTCATAGTTAAGTTAGGTTAATGAATTCCATTTGTGATATCAAACTTGTTAATGGCCATTAATTTTCATTAAAATGTATTTAAAAATACATTATTAACTAATGATTACAATGCTGATGAAATGACAGGAATAAGGGTATACTTTTAGGATAAACTATTTGCAGGCAGCTAAAGTATAACTTAAAGAGTTAACAAAGAATTTAACAGACATTTGGGTTTCCTGCAAAGATTTTATACGACAAACTATTCATTAGCAAATGTGGTATACTTGTCTAAGACGAAGTTTGTGCAAACAAACTGTTGGAATGCAAATTAACCTAAAGGAAAAGTACATAGTTATATATTTTGACATAACAGAGAAAGACAAATAGAATCATCATGACATTTTGTAGAGCAAGAACTAACATTATACTTGATTGTATGTCAACACGTGTGTTTCTATTACATGTCTTGTTGCATACGTTTGGGAGGTGGTATAGTTGTAAATGTAAGGCAAACCTTAAGGCATCTAGAGAAAGACAAAAATTAATCGCAGATTCATCATAATGCACCCTGGCGAATCTATAATAGCATGCAATTATGCGGTTATAAAACAATAAGCGTGTAATATTGAATTTGAAAGCCACCCGCATATTTTAAACACCTAACTATTCAAAAGCAAACCTGAGCATTCTCCCCCCTGGAGTACCACGCCCAGTACCTTTCACACCAGTTAATTTTGTGCATTTTCTTGACAAGCCCGACTAATTCCATCCATACTAATTTGTTTGGTGTGGGTTAAAGCCCAGGTTTTCAATCAATTTTTTTTAATTTTACCAAGAATTCGAAGAAATATTTGAATTAAAATTTCCACATTAACAACTTTGCGCAACCTAGTTTTATACTCAAAATACTAATAAACTCAATAATTTTTCAAAATAAAAACCTAAAATGCCACCACATGTTTGACTTGACTTAGTGATGTGAATATGCATAGCATATTTTTAGGCTTTGCACCACCAAACAACCAATTTTGTTTAAAAAAATGCAAACGAATCACATTGGTACTCTATTTTAGTTCTCTTAGTTTCTGGGTGTGCCCCAAAATATCTATAACCCTTATGTGTGAATTTTTGGCAGTGTGGAATTCGAAATTTCATTACAGATATTAGGGTGTTTGTCAGAAGAAAAGTATTTTTTGTCACTAATAGTGTTATTGTTCGTCCAACCGCAATGTCTTCGATAGCTCGATGGTGCAGCGCGAGGCTGGCAATCAAAGCGGTTGAGTTCGAATCCAGGTCGGTGAAAAATTGTTAAAGAAAAATATATAATTAATATGGTATATGGTAATATGGTAATTCATATGGTATACTTTCAGGCGAATACAATTTCCGCAAATTTTGGCAACTTAATGTTCGTTCGGACGGCTCTTGTACATGAGTACGTGGGTTCGATCCCTGCTTCGACCACCTTTATTTTCCTTCGCCGACGGTCTCCTCGCTTAGTGGAAAAAGTAGAAAAAGCTAATCAAAATATCGTTCGGATCCGGTGTAAAAACTGTAAGTCCCAATCAGTGAGTGAAAAATTAGAAAGCGCACAGTTGTGTGAAGCTCTCCCAATCTCTTCAGGGGATGTCATCGGAAACCATTTATTTTTTTTAATGGCTACAAAAATTTGAACGAAACATTGCAAAACAACAACAAAAAAATTTGCTTTGGTGCGATTTGTAACCAGAAACTTCACCAGCTTTTGTTTTCTAGTCGGACATCGTGCAAATTTTTTGTGGTGAAACGCCGCGCTAAGGAGCAGCGTTTATTCTACTTAAAAGTGTCCAGATTAAGAGTACTACCGTTCAATGCCAACACAATATAAGGCGACGGTGGGCAAGCAAATTTGCACTTTCTCTTACCACGTAGTGATTGGTATACAATATCGTTGCTGGGAAATTATACAAAAATCATAATTAATAAACTGAAGCATAATTATAGGCGAATTCAAAATAACCCTTCTATTATACATGGGTTTCTTTAATTTGCATTGGATTTCAATTTGCATTGCTTTATCTAATGCAAATGCAAAAGAATTACCATTGTTCGCAATGGCAATTAAAAAATTTTGAATTTGCATTTGCTCAGGCAATGCAAATTCAGGTTGTGGAATCGGATGCCAATTGTAATGAAATATGGGAATGTTTTTCTAGCTAATTATTTTGAATTTGTTTGACTGCTGGCAATTCTCTTTTTAAAGTATTCTATATGTGGAGGTTTGTGGCTTCGATAGGTATTACCTCGTAGTACTTTCAAAGTCACAAACCTGTACTCTACAAAATATTCGAAAACCAAAATTGCCAGATATTAAGGAAATGCTTTGAAAATAAGTACAATTACCAATGGTATTGAAAGGTTTTTGAATTTTCATTTGGACAGGAAATTGAAATTAAACAACATATTATAATTGCCATATAATTAATTTGCCCCATGTATGCGTTCTATGGCTTTTCATTGACATGAACCTTAGCATTTTGTTAGGAATCACAATAAATCTTTTGTAAATCTCTTGATGCATTCTCGCAGTACTTTTGCAAACACTTGATACGTTTATGCTACTTAAATTTTCCACTTGTAGTGTCTGACTCTTTCAGGAATTTTTGTGTTTTTATGAGAGATTTAACTTAAGTCTAATATGCGTAGATGTACATATGTAGAGAATTTGCCAACTCAAAAGGATTGTTCATAGTTTGAAAATATTCCCCTTTCAATCCTTTATCCTCATAACATATGAAATGCATTTGAAATACTAACAAAAGCACGCGCTTCTGCTATAAAGTAGTCATGTCAACCACAAATACTCTCACGCTCATAGACCTGCTACATCCCCTGTGTGCTCACGCATAATGTACAAATGCAGGGGGACCTAAGCTTTAAAGCTTACCCTACTTTCTACTTGAGCTCCTTTTCTTTTAGTGATGCGGGCAAAAGGTAGAATTGTACTCATATGTGTAAATTTCATGTTTCCTTTGGCCGCTGCTTCACTTGTTAAAAAATCTCAGTTTGATTGCGTGGACATGAGGACGATGGGTGTATATGACATATGCAAGGACACGCAACAATCTAAATCTCTTACAGTTCAAACAAGTTGACAGGCGCAAAGTAGGAAAAGTAGTACAACTGGGCGGATACAAAGCTGGCAAGGTGATCTACATTGGTGAAGAACAAAGAACAGAACAAAGAACAGCCGACAGTTGCATGAATGACTTCGTAAGATGAGTCAACATTTGACTTAAAATTGCAAGTCAGAAATCCCACAATCTGAACAATGTGCCCAAATTGAATTCAAATTGCAACATAGACCGGGTGATTTAGGCAAGATGTGCATATTGTATGATTGAAAAAATATTCCCACCGAAATAGTTTTTCCCCGGTATGTGGTACGTGGTATCTGCCAGTCTCAATCATTGGAATTTGTATATATTTATTTTTGGAACGAAGTTCATTATCGCACGTTGCGGGATGGGAGCTAAATGCAAAACAATTAAACAACTTTTGTTTTAACACTATTATGCTACAACCCAGTATTATCAACTATATTAGATACTTTTGCTTTGGTTTTTGTCTAGACTACCATATGTTGGCAAAGCTGTTAGAAAACCCATAGCTGGTGAAATTTGAAAGTAAAGGGAAATTTTCTAGATGGCGCCGGAGTGGTAGATATGGGCAAATTTCCCTGGAAACAAAAACTATTTATCCATGCTTTTTTGCCTTTTGTCAAAAAATATCAAAAGCGAAATTTTTTTTTATTGTCTATATTTTATTTTCAAATTCAAACAACAGAATCGGAACAAAAATGATTTTTGAGTAATTTTTCGTCGCATCCGAGTGGAAAATGGGCGCACGGAAACAACCTGTGTCCTCTGGTGCAAATAGTAAATAGGCGAATGAATCATCTATGGTATTTCTATCATCTTTGCTGTTGGCAAATTTTTTGTTTAATGGGAAGTTTTCTAGGTGGAACCTGTATCCAATGTTTAGTATATATAGTAGTTTTGTACCCAATAAAATGTAAATTTAGAAAAGCCAAAGTGAAAGAAGTTTAAAAAAAGAACATTTTCTTAAATAAGTGTCTTTTCTTAAAAAAAGTAAATTTTCTCAAAAAAAATACCTATTCATATTTTTAAACAAAGAACCTTTTCTTAAAAAAAAAGTTGGTGGTTCGAATAGCACAACCTGGAATATTATACTTCTTTGTATGTATCAAATTTCCCACAGTGTTGAATAAACGTCAGTGAAAGTTACGAGAAGCTTCAATGAGAGTTACAAAACGACAACACGTCTACCTACTCTCGAAAATGTACCTATTCTTGAGAAACGGATCAATTCTAAAAAAATTCCCATTTCTTAAAAAAATAACCCTTTTTTTCCAAAAAAAATTACTTCTCTTAAAAAATACATTTTCTTACAAAAATTCCTTTTCTTAAAAGTACATTTTCTTAAAAATAAAATAATAACTTTTCTTTTCTTTTCTTGAGATAAGTAGCCTTTCTGAAATTAAGTACATTTTCTTAAAAAAATAACATTTCCCTAGCAAGAGCACCACTTCTTTAAAAAGTACCTGTCCTCAAAAAAGTACTTCTTTGTAAAACAGATTCATACCCTTATGGATTTTTCTTACAGAAAGTACTTCTTGTTAAAAATAGTACCTTTTCTTATAAAAAACATTAGCTTTTACTAAAAGAAGTACCTCTCTGTAAAAAAGGACCTTTGCGGGAAAATATAATACATATTCTTACAAAAAGGACCCAAAAATATAGTTTATAAAAAAAACTTTTTAAAAATTACATTCTTATTACAAATTAAAAAACTACAAATTTTACAAAAATATCTTTTCTTAAAGATCCATTTAAATTATCGCATTTTTCAACGGGCCCTTTAAGCGTGTTGGAACTAACTACTACATAATATACAGCGAAAGGAACTTCGTTCTAACCGGGCGTCCCCAGACACCTCGTATGACTTTTTTGATACATGTCCGTCTTACTTTCCCGGGTAAGTGTGGCGGACGTTGGAGTTGAAATCGAAAGGGGATTGGACTGTGTACAAGAATAATTTGAAGCAGTTTAAATGGGACATTAAAATGGGTAAACGGTCCGTCTGGATCAGGTTCTGTTAGTCCATAATCGAGGTTTATGACGCTGCAGGATTTCATCGGTTGTTGTCCAAGCACACAAAAATCGGATGGGTCCTGGACCAACACCGGAGCTGAGACACTTGAGCTTCTTATGGAGACTCACATTTCAAACTGTGAGAATATAGATTCTGCATCCTAGTTATTCCCCTTCCGAATATCTTGCACCTGGGGGTGATTGGGGACATAGCTGCCGAATCAAAGCTGCCTTAATTGTTTCATACTCTTTAAATCTCCTGGTCCTGATGAGATTTAGCCAGTTATGCTGCAAAAATGTGACGCCTTTCTCACCCCACACCTTAGGAGTATCTATAGGGCGTGTCTTAGTCTCTCTCTGGTACCAGATAAGTGGAAGGAGCTGCTGGTTGTCTTTATTCCCCAATCAGCCTATCATCCTTTTGTATTGCCAGTTCAAGACAGACCGATTGATTTGTATATTAGAAGTCGAATTGGCCCATGCTACTTGAGCTGTACGCAGTATGCCTACATAGAGCACCGCGCACAGAAAGCAATCGTTGCGTACTACGCTTGTCGGAAAATGTTCGGAAGCCGGTGGTGTCTCCGAGCGAAAATGGTGCTATGGATGTACACTAGTATAATCAGACCAATACTCTCCTTTGGAGCAATGGTATGGTGGCCTGTCGCAGGGAAGACGTCCACCATGAAACTGTAGTATAAAGTACAGAGATCAGCTTGCATCGGCATAACAGGGGCAATGAGGACGTGTCCAGCTGAAGCCCTAAATGGAATGCTTCATATTATACCAATCGACCGTCACATCACTCCTAGTGCGGGCTGAAGTGCCACCCGACTAAACGCTCTTGGACTCTGGAAGAGCAACGCATATGGACATGCGAGTATACTACAGACAATCCCAAGAGAACTCAATATAACAACCGATTATTGCACCCCCTCATTGACGTTCGATAACCTATTCGATGACAGGTTTACCAAGAGAATAGAGTGTGATAAAGGGGAACAACTTACAGGTTTTGACACCAAAGTATTTACGGACGGCTCCAAAATGGAATGTGGAACCGGCTCCTGTGTTTTCTCCGAAGGGTCAGGCCTCAATTTATCATTCAAACTCCCAGACAAGTGCAGCGTTTTCCAAGCGGAGATACTGACCATCAGAGAAGCCTGCGCCGCACTTATACTACAGCGAAATACAGAGCGCATTGGAATATTTGTTGATAGCCAAGCGGCTCTCCTATCACTCAAATCTTACAACACTGCATCTAAACTCGTTAGTGAATGTAGGGAAAAACTTGTTGAGCTAGTCCGGCTGGCCAATGTGTTTCTTACTTGGATACCAGGCGATAAGGGTCTCCTAGGGAATGAAAAGGCAGACGAACTAGCCAGGGTAGGATCCTCTTCCAACGAACTCCACATGGTGTCAGTCGCAACCCCTATAGGGTTGGTCAAAAGAGGTTGGACCAGATGGGATAGGACGGAAACGTGCCGCATATCCAGAAACTCTTGGTCAGAATATAACATTCACCGGACTAACTCCCTGATCAGCCATAATCGGGGTGACATATCTAGGCTAACTGGCGTGCTGACTGGGCACTGGTCAGTCGGTAATCACACAAGACGGTTGAAGCTGCCATATAATGACCACTGCCGTGTCTGCGATGACGCAGAAGAGGAGGAGACGGTGGAGCATCTCCTCTGCTGTTGTTCGGCTCTGATGAATAGACGCCTGAAGACTATGGGCCGTCCCCTGCTGCATAACCTCACTGAGATACAGGAGATATATCTAGGGGATCTATACTTTGATACTTTGGATTTTCCGGAGTGATGTGGTAGGCAAAACGGTGTCTCAAGGCACTAATTGATGGTAAATATCATATTTATCAACCACGAAAACCAAACCAACCATGCCTACCTCAATGGTGAAACTTTGGAGAGTGGTCTGCACGATGCTGTGGGCTATCTGGAGCGCAACTTATTGTATGAATACTTCACTTTGGCTGCCTTCTTGGATATTGAAGGTGCTTTCAACAATGTGTCATCTGGCGCCATAAGGGAATCTCTGCAGTTCCCTCGAGTGTCACTGCTTCTTGTATAATGGATTGCAAATATGCTTAGGGATACATGCACACATCGTTTCGCATTACATCCCCTGAAGAGTTTGGGGAGAGTTTCTCACAACCAGTGAGCTATGCTCTTTCTAATTTTTTCACTCACTGATTGGACCTACAATTTTACACCGGCTCCGAACGGTATTTTGAGAAGCTCTTTCATGTCTAAGTACTCGATAGTGTCGCCGTCACTAAGTGAGGTAACTGCCGACGAAAGACATTTAATGTGGTGAGTGCAGGGATCGAACCCCCGTTCTCATGCACAAGAGCCGCGCACACAACCATTACACCACCGACTGCCCTAGTCATGTGTAATAGCGATGGGCATTCCCAATTGCTGTGGGTACCTATCCAGTATTTCACCCATTACCCATAGGGTTCGCAATGGGTAATTCCCTATTGTCGTGGGTAGCTACCCATTATTTTCTCCACACCGTTGGTAATTCCCCATTGTCGTGGGTACCTGCCCATTATGAGTAAAAGACCGCTACCCATTCCCCACGACAATACTAATGGGTTATCCGGGGTAACCAGTTACCCATGAAGTACGAACCCTGGTTTGAAAAGAGATTGTAGCACTCGTAAATGTGGCTGTTGGCACGGAATTTTAGGTGCCACAACCGAATTGAAGTTTTTTCTACTGAATTAAGTTCGCACAACTGAAATTCGGTTGAAGCTACCTCTCATAGTTTGTGGCAACTTCTGATGCGGTTGCGACAACCTCTAATTCGGGTGAGGTGAGATCAAATGTGGTTGAAACAACCACTAATGCGGTTGCGACAACCTCTAATTCTGATGAGGTAGTGGGGTTGAGAGAACCTTTAATGCGGTTGCGACAACCTCTAATTCTGATGAGGTTAGATCTAGTGTGGTTGAGAGAACCTCTAATGCGGTTGCGACAACCTCTAATTCTGATGAGGTGAGATCTAATGTGGTTGAAACAACCACTAATGCGGTTGCGACAGCCTCTAATTCTGATGAGGTGAGATCTAGTATGGTTGAGAGAACCTCTAATGTGGTTGCGACAACCTCTAATTCTGATGAAGTGAGATCTAATGTGGTTGAGACAACCTCTAATGCGGTTGCGACAACCTCTAATTCTGATGAGGTGAAATCTAGTGTGGTTGAAACAACCTCTAATGCGGTTGTGACAACCTCTAATTTGGATGAGATGACACCTTATGTAGTTGAGACATGACTCTAAATTTGGTCATGACTAATTCTGGTGCATTTTTGTGAGTGCTGGTAGCCATAAACCCTACCTTTTAATTGGAGCTTGAATCTAGTAAAAGCAAGGATTTTGTAGGACGAAAATAACATGTTTCATATCACAGAAATAATTGTTTACATTTTACTATTCTTTCCTAACATTGAGCGTTTCTCATTTTCTGCAGAAACAATTGTCTTCTTTTTATTTTATAACTTTGGGTTATGTACAATGTATTCCCCCACTCTTCAGACCATGCCACCCAAACGATTGTTCCTGTTTAGTGGAACCATTATTATTCTACGCCAGTGTTTGTTCAGTCTGTAGTAACCAAAGTGTCCTTGAAACATTTTCCTCCTGCTAAAATATTTTCGCTGTGTTCAGTTTCCTAAATGTCTGTATTTGAACAGGTCCACAGGTTTTTTTTTGTTTGGTTGCTCTAACGTTCCATGTCAGTGTCACAGTTTTATGAGGACACACAAGTCCTACAGATGTATGTTTTCTAATACACCTACACATTTGTTCTAGGAATACTTTCTCTAATACACCTTCACGCAATTTGTTCCCGTTCTTGTTGGCGCTCGCTTCTGGGCCATTATTATTATTTTACATCTCTAGAGATTTGAAAGAAAATAATAATATTCCTCTGCAGTACTTAGGAGGCTTTGGGGGTTTGGCGTTTCTAGGTTCATAGCACAAATACACAGGTGAGTCATGGGAACTCAGGTGTCATGTGAAAAATGACATCGTTGATTCGTTTCTTATTTTGGTCTTCTAATGATGGCCTTTTCTCTGCTCCACTCTGGGTTATTAACATTGTGCTTGGTTGTGTTGAGCTGATGGCAACAACTTTGTGGCAAAATTGCAAAAGTGGTTGACAAATTGTTGAAACAACCTTTTTTCTTTTTGGGTTTGAGACTAAATTTGTCTTAGAGAATAACAACTTTGATGGCCTTAGATGGGAATATTTCTTAGTTTCTGTAGGAGCAAACATCATAAATTGTATCAGCAACATGGAGTTGTGTGGGTGTGTGTGTGTGTGTGGGCATGTGTGTTATAAAGGACATCGCATTTGTTTTCCGGTAAATTGTAGTTGTGTTGTATAATTTGGTTAGAAATTACAATTGAAATATGTGTGTCACTTCATCACACAATCCGGTGGAAGCGGAAGGGAATAACAGTTCACGTGAGATGGATGGTTATTAAGACACTAATCAAATGCTGGTCAAGTTCGTCCTCATACGAATGTAGATGTTAATTGAATTTTTTTTCAAGCAATATATCAGTTAAGGAAGTAATAGAGTTAATAAAATTCAATTATGTTAAACAGCTTGGATTTTTACAATGAATTTGTTATTGTAATGTCATGTTCAGATAGTACGTTTGCTTGCCTTTATTTTGTCTGTATTGCTGGTTTTTCAAACCGATTCGATAGTTTACTTAATTTTTCAATTTTCAAAGAGACACATACTTGTCATTCATGAGCATGAACATCAGCTATCGTTGATGTTTATTGTCGGTTTACCGCCCTTCTTGATGCCAAATAAAAATGTAATCGAAGTTGTTCTCATCACTGTCATGTTCACTGTCATGTTTTTTGGTAATATTTTTTCAAATTCATCAGTCAGATAAAAAGGTATCGACCAAGCCCATGCTCATGAATGGACGCACCGTTCTCGAGTTATAGCCACTTTTTTATTTTATTTTATTTTTTTTATTTTATTTTGGCGGTTTTTGAAAAAAAAACTTCAATACGAATTGGACCACTTTATGAAACACCCTTAGAAACCAGAAGACATTGGTTATTTTTTCGATTGCACGCTCCGTATCCGAGATATAGAAATTTTTCCTAACTTTTTCATATTTTCGATCAAAAATGGGGATGGCTTACTCTGGGTAACCCATTACCCATCGTCGTGGGTAGCTACCCATTATTTTCCCCATTACTCTGAGAGTAATGGGTAATCGTGGTGGGTAATTCCCCATTGTCGTGGGTAGCTACCCAATATTTTCCCCATACCATGTGGGTAATCGGTAAACGTTCATTGCACATTCCCCCCGACGATGGGAATGGGTTACACATGGGGGGTAAATACGAACTCTGAAGAAAACACAGAAAATTTCTACAATTCATAAAATTTTTATTTGGATCGATAAATAAATATCTGCCGTTTACTTTTTAAAGACTATTTCATGCAATTACTGCCCACGGCTCCGCATCACGTGGCCCTTTCTGAAAGTCCATTTTTGGTACAATTTTTCCAACATTTCGGCCGGCACCTCAACAATGACACGTGAAATGTTGCCTGCCAAAGCGGCAAACGCGGATCCCTTGCCCTTATAGATGATAGACTATAGCTGTTGATTGGTTGGTTGAAAAGGCTGCAAGACAGCACACTGCACAGAGGGATTTTGCCGGCAAAAATACACTTTTTCGATTGTCAAATATCAAAAATGTAATGATCCAGTTTTGTAGAGAATTGTTTAATTAAGAGAAATAAATCATTAGTTTTTTTCAACAAATTTTGTTTTTGTACAAAAAAACGCGGCAAAGTCAACAAAATGAAGCTCTGCAGTAACCTGCCTCAGATTTTCATGCATTTCAATGGGCTGGAAACATAACTTCTTTTTGTCGTATCGTTTTGGAATATGTATATTTGAAAAATATGGTATTTCTACATTAAGTTTTAAGAAAAAATAATTGAATAACAATAACAGATTAAAATATATTCATGCTTTTATGATGACACTCAAAGAACGAAGTGTTTTAGTTTTTCTTGAACTAAAAAAAGGTGGTCGTTATCGATCGTTGTGGTCTGGTTGCTAAAATGTGAAAGGTGGGAGTGTATTTTTTTGATTTCATAAATAGAATTCCCCTAATATTTTATACTGTTGAACAAAGTTATAAATTTTATAAAAAAAAGTGCCACGAAATTTCATTACAAAAATGGATGAAACAGCATATAAAATGGTGTATACTTTTAGGCAAATGTGTTTTAATGCTGTCGATAATAGAAACGTTAGTTAAAGTTTTTTTTACAGCTGTATATCATATCCCTAAAAGTATGCACTGAGAAATGCTGAAAAATTAATAAATTTCGATAATTTTATAGTACAAATTTGGCTTTTATTTGGAATTAAAAAAAAACGGTAAATTATGGCCCCCTAATTTTTTTTGCAAATATTCAGCTAACATATTAGGCTTTAGTTATTTATATAGATGTAAGAGCTGATTTACATCTATCACAAACTACAGAGAATTATATCTGTGTTTTCGAAAATTTTTAAAAATGCAAATTTGTATATGGGCGTTGGGCGTGGCACTTAAATTTTTAATATAATTGAGGACTCAAATCCAAGCAATGGCAGTAATTTTTATTGACATAGATATGAAAATGAGGAAAATACAACGATTTTTTATTTTACGTTATATGGGAGGTAGGCGTGGTTGTGGGCGGATTTGAACAAAAACTAGTTGTTTTCTAATTTAGGAATATGAGAGATGTGTGCGAAATTTCACAGCCCTAGCTCGATTCCTTCTAATTTTTGCCGCGGCTTGTATGAAGAAATCCCACTGTGCGCTGTCTAGAGCACTTAGGCTAAAGAAGCCCATTGCGATACCTGCAGTTTCCTCTATAGCAACTACTGACTAATCGTCTAGCCAATTTTCCCTTTCAATGAATTTGTCTATAAGACCTACAGGAATATCCTGTAGGGCTACGGTGCTAACTAAATGAGTTCCGAATATCCTATTTCTCAGTCCTGTCAGAGCAGGGCAATCCAAGGGAAGGTGTTTCGTCGTTTCCCCGTCCTCTTCCATGCCGCATCTACAGCGAGTGGAGTTTCTATGTCCCAATCTTAGGGCGTCTTTTTCAACAGGACAATGTCCCCTAAGTCTTCCTATCATTGCGGATAACCTGCCTCTCGGCAAGTTAAGTAGTTGTTCAGTCCTCTTCCTGTCCACTTATGGCCAGAGGACCCTGGCTTGTTTGCGAGTTGAAGTAAGTCTCCTCTTGTCCTTGAACATATTATCGGCCAACTGCCTGATCTGCAAACGGCAGGTAAGGATTGGTATACTAACACCTTATTTTGCCGGAAAAACCTGTGCCTGTCTAGCTAATGCATCCGCTACGCAAATGCCTGGAATGTCGCTGTGTCCCGGTAGAAATACTCTGCCATCACCCTAAGTGATGAGTAGCATTCTTTCACCGTCAGGGACATAGCAAACATGGCTTCCAGGGATTTTATAGCAGCGTGGCTGCCTGTGTAGATACATATTCTCCGGAGGGTTATGACACTACTTTCAGTAGTTCAGCAACCTCCAGTATGGCGGTAATTTCAGCCTGAAATACACTACAGTGATCAGGCAGCTTGAAGAAGATATTTACATGTAGGTCCGGTGAATGAACCCCATAGCCTACTTGCTCGTTCAACTTTGATCCTTCCGTGAAAAATCTGATACTACTGGTATCCCCTTCCCGTGACTTTTCCCAGGTATTCCTGTTCGGAATAGAAGTCCTTAGATTTGTCGCTGGCAGAAGGTAGGGGATATAGTAGTCCGTTTTTACGGGAATAGAGTTGATCTGGTGTAGTAATTCAGCGAGTCCGGAGTGCCCCCATATCATGACGCCACAATATCCGATTCTCAACAGGGATGTAGCGGCTGCCGACCCCATTATCTGACGGCACTTCAAATGCGGGTATTTTATATTTCCGAGAGAACAAGATAAGATAGCTGTTGGTAGCTTATTGCAATTATAGTCTACTTGTGTGCAAACACATTATGTTTGCTATTCAATATAACATGTTGGATGCACAATGATTAGTAGGTAATTATGTATGTTTTTGTGACTCAAGTGTGGCTTTGTTTGTTGAAAACAAAAAAATCACATGAGGTGTCAAGGGGGCACCCTGTAGGAACAAAGTTCTTTTCACATGCCAAAGGCGCCCGTAGAAAAATACGATAATTTAAATGGATCTTAAGAAAATATACTTTTTGTAAAATGGTAAACTTTTTTAAAGAATTTTTTTTTTTATATTGAATGTATTTTTTTTAAAAAAGTATATTTTTAGGTAAAAAACAGTATATTTTTAATATGTGTTATATTTTCCCGAAAATATCCTTTTTTAAAGCGATGTACTTCTTTTATTCAAAGCTAATGTGTATTTAAGAAAAGGTACTATTTTTAAGAAGTAGTACTTTCCGTAAGAAAAATCCATAAGAGGATGAATTTTTTTTACAAAGAAGTAATTTTTTAAGAACAGGTACTTTTTAAAGAAGTGGTACTCTTTTTAGGAAAAGGTTTTTTTAAGAAAATTTACTTATTTTCAGAAAGGCTACTTATCTCAAGAAAAGAAAAGAAAAGGTATTATTTGATTTTTAAGAAAATTAACTTTTAAGAAAGGGAATGTTTGTAAGAAAAGGTATTTTTTTAAGAGAAGGTCTTTTTTTGAAGGAAAAGTAATTTTTTTAAGAAATGCGAATTTTTTTTAGAATTGCTTCTTTTTGCAAGAATAGGTATATTTTTCAGGTTCTTTCACAAAAAAGGTACTCTTTAAAGAAAACGTCGTTTTTTAAGAAACGGCAATTTGTTGTAAGAAAATTTACTTTTTTAAGAAAAGGTACTTATTCAAAAAAAACTTTTTTTTTAGAAAGGTACTTTTTGTAAGAAAATTTACTTTTTTTAAGCAAAGGTACTTCTTTAAGATAATGTTTTTTTTTAAGGAAAGGTACATTGTTTAAGAATATGAATAGGTATTTTTTTGAGAAAATTTACTTTTTTAATGAAAGGCACTTATTTAAAAAAATTTTCGTTTTTTAAACTTCTTTCACATTGGCTTTTCTAAATTTACTTTTTATTGGGTTCAAAGCTACAATATATACTAAACATTGGTTGCAGGCTCCACCTAGAAAACTTCCCATTAAACAAAAAATATCCCAAGATATGTAAGACATCTAGTTAGTCTAGACACAAACCAAAGCAAAAGTACCCAATATTGTTGATAATACTGGGTCTAAGCATAATAGTGTTAAAACAAAAGTTGTCTAATTTTTTTTCATTTAGCCTACATCCCGCAATGTGCGATATGGAACTTCGTTCCAAAACGTGACGACAACAAAGAACTAGAAAATCAGTAGTTCTTCAATTCATGAAAACAATGCCTGTAAGCAATATTTTCCTGTGGCCGTTTTTCGTCAGCGTGTATCGGAAAATGCTATAAGTTTAGCCAACTTTTGACAACTGTCAGCTTTGATTTAATATTTGTAAAGACACCAGATACGTAATGCACATCAATAAACCCTGAAACGTATAATTTGTCACTGATTTTTGCGCAACATGAATTTGGGTCTCATGGACAGGATATGGTTGCTCCAGAAAGGAAAATTCCGATATTTAGTACAGCTGCCATGAGAAAAAGCACGAAAGCACGAGTCCGGATTTATAGTTGGCAAGAGACTTCGACACCTAGCTGCAAGTTTCAACCCAGTGAGTGAACGCATAGCCACAATTCGCATCAAAGCGAAATATTTTAACATCTCGTTAATTTGTGTGCACGCGCCGACAGAGGATAAAGACGATGAGGTCAAAGAATCAGTTTATGAGTGTCTGGAGGAAGTAAACGAACGCTGCTCCGACCACGACATTAAGATTATCCTAGGCGGTTTTAATGCCAAATTGGGAATGGAAAATGTCTTTCGACCAACCACCGGTAATCACAGTCTACATGCTACCACCTCCGATAATGGAATTAGACTGATAGACTTCGCCGCTGCAAAGAACATGGTAGTTAGTAGCACACGATTTCAGCATAAGGACATTCATAAGGCGACCTGGATATCTCCTGATCAGAGGACGAAGAACCAGATTGATCACTTGGTAATAGATTGCAGGCACTATTCTAATGTAATGGATGTACGTGTGATTTGAGGTGTCAATATCGACTCGGATCATTACCTGGTGGCTGCGAAAGTTCGCACGAGATTGAGCAGGGCGAAAAACTTACCAAGTCGAACACGGGAAACGCTAGATGTCGACAAGCTGCAAATACCGGAGATATCAAAGTCCTATAAACGAAAGCTCACCCTCCTCCTAGAACAGAATACTTCCCCTCCTGAGGACCCAGAACCGTAGTGGAAGAACATCTCCCATTCCTCGGAAACCGCTGCAAGAATTGAGTTTGAAACCGCAGAAGACGAAGAATGTCGTTTTGCAACTGATGAAAAATACGCTGCACGTATGGCAACGAAACAGTCAGTTGCAACACGTGCTGCGAGTGAGCGGTGCAAGAGGCTCAGAAGGGAGGAAACCAACTATTCAGGTGGAAAAACTGGCGGTGGGAGCAGATGGAGTGTGAAAAAACCGAATTATGCAGGATGAATAATGAATCCTGAAAATTTGTCCAGACTGTAAGAAGATCGAATAAGGGGCCTAATAATGGGCTGCCCTCCTGCAAGGACGAGAATGAGAATCGGGGCTTAAATGTTGAGAGACCACTTCTCAACACCTCTCCACTCAGATTCTTCCACTGAAGATCAGGAGGTAATGATAGTGGAAGATAGTGAAGATTGTGATAGTGGGGAAAGACCTCACCGAATCATTCTGTACCAAGCGAGGACTTAGACAAGGCGACACACTTTCGTGCAATCTCTTCAACATCTTAATGGAGATAATAATGAGAAAGGCTGCAGTAAATACGAACAAGACCATGAACACGAAAATCCATATGTTGCTGGCGTATGCTGACGACATAGACATCATTGGGCGAAATTTGCGAGAGGTTACTGCAGAATTTTCTAGAATCGGAAAAGAATCAACGAAGGTGGGTCTTGCTGTTAATGAGGGTAAGACAAAATTGATGGTGTCAACGACTAGAGAAACCTCTCGACTTGGTCCGCACGTGAACGTTGACAACCGATTTAATTTTTGAAGTGGTAGATGAATAAAGCTACCTTGGATCCGCCGTGAACAAGGACAACAACGTTAGCCAGCAGATAAATAGGAGAACTGTGCTTGCAAATGGATGATATTTTGGGCAGTTTAAGAACAAAGCCCTCTCTCGACGGACAAAAGTCCAGCTATACCAGACTCTCATTTTACCAGTCATGGCATATGGCTCCGAAACTTGGGTCATATCGCACGCGAGTGAAAAACACCTGGCAGCATTCGAGAGAATAATTTTCCGTAAAATATATGGTCCTGTTAAAGAAAATGGCGAGAACTGACGTCGTTGGAATCAAGAGCTATTTGATTTTTACTCTGACGTGGACATTTCTAGGCGAATCAAAATAGGCCAGTTGCGGTGGCTAGGCCATTTTATCCGAATGGATGAAGATGAGCCAGCGCGAAAGATTTTCGATAACGTACCCGATGGAAGCAGGAAAAGAGGACGGCCAAGACTCCGCTGGAAAGAACAGGCCGAAGAATCTCTCCGTATCCTTGGTGTTACCTTCGTGTTTGAGGAATATGTTGAAATATGTTTAATTTGTTTATTTGTTTGTTTAATTAATATCATACATGGGGTTTTTTAATTTGCATTGGATTTTAATGTGCATTACTTAATCTAATGCAAATGCAAAAGAATTACCATTGTTCACAATGGCAATTAAACAATTTTGAATTTCCATTTGCTCAGGCAATGCAAATGCAGGTTGTGGAATCAGATACCAATTGTAGTGAAATATGGGAATGCTTTAATTGTATTGAATTAGTTGGACTGCTGGCAATTCTGTTTTTAAAGTGGTTTATATGCAGAGGTTTGTGGTTTGGATAGGTATTGCCTCGTAATACTTTCAAATTCATAAACCTGTACTGTATAAAATGTTTGAAAACCAAAATTGTCAGACATGAAGGAAATGCTTTGAAAATAAGTATAATTGCCAATGGTACTGAAATTTTTTTGAATTTGCATTATGACAGGAAATTCAAATTAAACAACAAATTATAATTGTCATATAATTAATTTGCCCCATGTATGATTAATATGTGTAAGACATATGACCTCATGAGGTCGTATAATAATCAATAAAAGTAAAAATAACCACAATATATTTGGTCACAAGTATATTGTATTTGCGACAATCTGCAAACAGATTATATTATTTGCATTCAAATGACTACAAAATTCAGAGTTTTCAGTGTGCGTGTGTGTTAGATCCACCTTACACATTTTTTCAACGACGGCCACCTCGCTTACACTATCGAGTAATCAGCCATGAAATCGTTTCTCAAAAAACCATTCAGAACCGGTGTAAAACTGTAGATCCCAACCAGCGAGTGAAAAATGGAATGCGCACAGCTCAGCGATTGTGAGAAGCTCTCCCCTATCACTTCATGGGATGTAACGGGAAAATATTTATTGATTTTTAATAACAATAAGAACAATTTTCCACTTAATAGGCGTTTAAAGCCAGTAACCCCAATGTACGAGGGCGGATCAATAATTCCGCGACTTTGCAAATGAAACACAGTTTGTTTTGCAAAACAAAAGTAAATTTTTCAACATAATCTCCTTGTAGCTCAATACACTTAGTCCAACGTTTCTCCAATTTTTGTATCCCTCCCAAAAAATAGGATTTTTCGAGGTCCATAAAATAGGCATTTGTTTGATCAATAATTTCATCGTTGGAGCTAAATCTCTTTCCACCGAGCCATTTCTTTAGGTTTTTAAATAGTCACTGGGGGCTAACTCCGGAGAATATGGCGGATGAGGTATCAATTCGTAGACCAATTCAAGGAAATTTGCCATTGAGACTATACACGTGTGCACCCGTACGTTTATGGTCAATTGGGAGCAAACGCGCCACCCATCTTGCAGACAGCTTTCTTAACCCCAACTGATCATTTAAAATCGAAACCACACTGCAATATGAAATGCCTATGGCATCAACAATCTCACGCACTTTTACACTTCGATCGGCCGAAAACCATATCGTGGATTTTTTCGACATTTTCGGGTGTATTGACCTCAATTGGCCGTCCAGAACATTCAGCGTCATTTGTACTTGTGCGACCACAACGAAAGTCAGTAAACCACTTTTTTTACCATTGAAATCGATGGTGCAGAGTCCCCATAGCATTTATCAAGCTTTTCCTTGGTTTGATTGACGGTTTTCTTTCGCAAAATATAATGTTTAATGAACAATCGAAATTCAATTTTTTCCATTTTTAAAAAAATGCACGAGGTTGTATGTTTTGAACAGCTGTTAAACGCAAAGTAAATGACGGAACATGCTCAACATTTTACAGTAGTCTTTTAACAGGTGGTATTTGATGGGAACAGTGTTGCATTTCATACAACTATGAGGGAAGTTCGAAAAGTCAAGGACTTATTGATCCGCCCTTACTCATTTGAAATTAGTTTGTTTTGAGATCTGTTTAAATACAGGGTGGATCACGGATTGTGCTACAATATGAAATTCAAACATCTTTTATTTTTTTAATCGATGTAATTTCTTTATCTTTTGCTATTATAAGAAATTCAATTTTGGTTGGTTTCGTGGTAGATACTATTTAGCATCAATTAGTGTCTTGAGACACCGTTTTGCATACCACATCACTCCGAAAGGTCCAAAGTACCGTGTCTATATCCAACCTGTTAATAGGAGATACCTCATTAGATCACCTAGATCTATCTCGTGTATCTCGGTGAGGTTATCCAAGAAGGGACGGCCATAGTCTTCAGGCGTCTATTCATCAGAGCCGGACAACTGCAGAGGAGATGCTCCACCATCTCCTCCTCTTCTGCGTCATCGCAGGCACGGCAGTGGTCATTCTATGGCAGCTTCAACCGTCTTGCGTGATTACCGATAGGCCAGAGCCCGGTCAGAACGCCAGTTAGCCTAGATATGTCTCCCGATTATGTCTGACCAGGAAGTTAGACCGGTGAATGTTATATTCTGGCCATGAGTTTCTGGATATGCGGCACGTTTCCGTCCTATCCTATCTGGTCTTCGCTCGTTCAAGGTAATGCAGGAAAATACCTCTTATTACCAACCCTATAGGGGTTGCGACTCTCACCATATGGAGTTCGGTGGAAGAAGAAGAGGATCCTGTCCTAGCTAGTTCGTTTGCCTTTTCGTTCCCTTAGATACCCTTATGGCCCGGTATCCAAGTAAGAACCACATTGGCCAGCCGGCCTAGCTCGACAAGTTTTTCCCTACATTCATTAACGAGTTCAGATGGAGTGTTGTAAGATTTAAGTGATAGGAGAGCCGCTTGGCTATCTACAAATATCCCAATGCGATCTGTTCTTCACTGTAGTATAAATGCGGCGCAGGCTTCTTTGATGGCCAGTATCTCGGCTTGGAAAACGCTGCACTTGTCTGGGACTTTGAATGTGATAAATTGAGGCCTGCCTCTTCGGAGAAAACACCCAAGCCTGTTGCACATTCCATTTTGGATTCGCCCGTAAATACTTTGGTGTCAAAACCTGTAAGTGGTTCCCCTTTATCACACTCTATTCTCTTGGGAAACCTGACATGGAATAGGTTATCGAACGTCAATGAGGGGGTGCAGTAATCGGTTGTTATATTGCGTTCTCTTGGGATTGTCTGTAGTATACTCGCATGTCCATATGCGTTGCTCTTCCAGAGTCCAAGAGCTTTTAGTCGGGTGGCACTCCAGGCCGCACTAGCTGTGATCTGAAGGTCGATTGGTATAATAGGAAGCATTGCATTAAGGGCTTCAGTTGGACATGTGCTCATTGCCCCTGTTATGCCGATGCAAGCTGATCTCTGTACTCTATACAATAGTTTAATGGTGAACGTCTTCCCTGCGACAGGCCACCATACCATTGCTCCATAGGAGAGTATTGGTCTAATTATGCTAGTGTACATACATAGAACCATTTTCGGTCGGAGACCCCACCGGCTTCCGAACATTTTCCGACAAGCGTAGTACGCAACGATTGTCTTCTGTGCGCGGTGCTCTATGTTACGCTTCCAGGAAAGTTTAGGGTCTAGAATCACGCCCAAGTACTTGGCGTGAGTTGACAGTGGAATCTCTATTCCACTTAGCCGAGAAGGATTGAACTTTGGTATCTTGGTCTTTGTGGTAAAAAGCATGACCTTAGTTTTCCCTGGATTCACTCCAAGACCACTCCCAGTAGCCGAATCGTTAAGTGATTTCAAGGCCCCATTCATGATTTCGCTCAACACGGATGGCAACAAAACAGACACCATTATTACCACGTCATCCGCATACGCCACCGTTTTGATCCTCATATTGTCCAGTTTCAGTAGTATTTTGTTGATCACGAGTAACCAAGTACGAGTACAATTTTATTTTATATAACTAATTGGTTTTGAAGATGATAGAACGTAAATGACCTCCATGCTCATCCACGCATATGCGGCACCTGATTAGAAAATTATTCATTGCGGCCTGAAGACGGGATTGCCTCAATTATTGTTTTAATGGACTAATTCAATTCAGTAAAAATTACTTGGTTTCGTTTTCTACAGCTCTTGCTTGGCAAAAACCCCATAAAAAAGTCAGGTCAGGTGATAACCCAAATAAAGAGTAACACTAAAGTGAATTCATTCTAAAAACTTCTTAAAATTGTCCTATCATAAGGAAAATTTAATCATTTATTCTCTATCTAAGTAGTTTAATTTCATGTGGACCTTCAGATAATATCTCTGATATTTTTTGGTGAATTGTTGCAAACAAAACATTCCCACCAACTTTTAGCGTTTTAGAAAGTCAATGTCAATGCTGCTGCTCCCTCATAACACTTTAATGCACTTTGGTGAACATTTTATTGATTTGATTTTGATTTTTTTTCTGTTGGTTTCATTACATCCAACTACATCTACAGCCACACTAATCCACTCTAATGC
Source organism: Phaonia tiefii (assembly GCA_963931995.1). Classification (NCBI taxonomy): domain Eukaryota; kingdom Metazoa; phylum Arthropoda; class Insecta; order Diptera; family Muscidae; genus Phaonia; species Phaonia tiefii. The sequence continues at coordinate 42,379,432 of OZ008371.1, forward strand.
CATGACATTGTGCACCTATGAAAACACATAAACATTGTGTTTACTCACAGGGCCATTTTCATGTTTGTTCTTTGGCATTCAGTGAATTCGTGAACAGCATTAAAACTCTGGTTCAGTTGAGTCAATTTCCAACATTGTTCGGTCACGATTTATTTACTACCTTGTGTTTTTTTGTTTGTTTGCTCTCGTTTGTCTGTTTCAGGATTTCGCGTTTGTGTGTCCGCCCCTCAGAAGTGTCATACAATTGGGGGTGAATGGATGTCAGTCTGTCTGCATGGCACATTGAGGTTCTGTGTATGAGTATTTCAAAATTTATGTTCTAAATTGGGTAAAATTAGATTAATTTTGTGTTTGTTTGTGTGTGTGTTTTTTTGTACTTTTACTTGGAAATAACAAAGTTTTTAGTGCTTTGAGAGTTTTTTTTTATTATTGTGCAACTTAAAACATTAAACAATTTCGTATTCAAATTGTTTACAATGCCTTAGCAAAAGTGTACGAGTAGATGTTGGAAACAGGAACAGCAAGGTTTTTTGTATAAAATTGTACGGTTTACCGGTTAAAGTAAATAATATACGTTTTATTAAGCGGATTTTAAAGGTTGGTTTTACTGAAATTTGTACACGCAAAGAAAAAACTCGTCCTCCCAAACAAAATCTCTGATAACTGAAGTTCGTTTGGGGACTGTAGTTGGGAAAAACGAACTTCTGTTAATCCATACATGTCATTTCGTTTGGGAGAACCGAAAAACAGAGTTATGAAATATGTAAGCTGAAAAAAACGTTTGCGAGAAACGAAAAACGGTTCCGCCAACTGTTGTTTCGTTTGTTGCTTCCATAACCTCTTTTTTGTTTAAATTTCCAATTGTTATAATTTTGGTTTTACTCACGAAGTTTGTTTTAAGTTGTCATTTTTGTCTGTTTCCAGCAAACTACAAACAAACTACTATCACTAACTACAACTAAACTACAACTACAACAACGCGTCAATTGTTCATCCAAGATACATAAGGGGTTTTTCATTAAGAGCGTTGCAAAAGTTTTTTTAAATAAAACAAAACCGGTTTTTGATACCAATGAAATTCTTTATTCTTGTGAAAGTACGTTCGATACCATTATGTATGGAACTCGATTTCTTTTGCATGGCCACCACGGGCACGCTTGCAGAAGTCCCGACGCTGAACCCACTTTTCCATGGTTTTCAAGCATAAATCGGCCGATACTGCTGCAATTTCACGTTCGATATTCGTACGAAGTTCATCAATCGTCGCTGGCTGGTTGGCATAGACCATAGACTTGACGTAGCCCCACAGGAAATAATCTAACGGCGTCAAATCGAACGACCGAGGCAGCCAATCGACTGGGCCATTTTATGAGATAACACGTTCACCAAACTTGGTTTCCAATAAATTTATTGTGGCATTCGCTGTGTGGCTTGTGGCGCCGTCCTGTTGGAACCACATGTCCTCCAAGTCCATATTATTCAATTGGGCCCAAAAATATTGGGTTATCATTGAACGGTAGTGATTCGCATTCACAGTAATGTGCCGGTCTTGATCATCACGGAAGAAGTACGGCCCAATGACGCCGCCGGCCCTTAAACCGTACCAAACCGTAATTTTTTGGGGATGCAATGATTACGTGTGGATTGCTGTCTGATCAATAACACATATTTTGCTTATTGACGAAGCCATTCAGCCAAAAATGAGCCGACCATAAATTGGACGTAGCGCTCTTAAAGTTGAGGCCACTGACTCCAAATTTCGGTAGTAAATTTTAATAATTTCGACACGTTGTGAGCTCGTATATCTTTCCATGATAAAATGGCAAACCTTACTGAAGAGAAATGTCAAAAGAGGGGGAAAAATATGGCGTCGTTTGCTGTCCCTATCGATTTACTTTTGTAGCGTCTCTGCTGAAAAACCCTTTATATTGACAAGGTAGAAGCATTAGAGTGTGTGATCACTTTTTTGTGTATGCGTGAGTGTGTATGTCAAACGAGTGGATAAGACTGTGTTTGCAGTCGGCAGAATGAGAGAAATTTACGTTCTTCGTAATCTGTGCTCTCATTAGAAAAATGGTTAATTTCAGTTATCGCACACGTTTTTTACATTTGCGGCAAATGTAATTTTGTACGCGTTTGATGCAAACGAGAACTCGTTTTCGACAACATGATACACATTTGTGATATATGAGTTTATTTGAGAGAACTACATGAACGGTTGCGGTTATAAATTAATACAAATCAATCAAAGTATTGTTGCGGCAACCGAAAAATAACATTTTTTTCTTTTGATATGCAAAATAAAAAAAATTGATATAAAATTTATTCAATAACTGGATAAGCCACAATATTTTTTTTAATAGCGATTTCCGAAGTTTTCGGGGTATACAGCGACGGGTATGTGATATTTAGTAGTCTTCCTTAAACACTAAATACAAATATGTATCTATACCATGATTTCATAAAATCCCTGTTTTCTGCATTTATTTCAAACTTCAATAAGCCCCTCATTTCTATGAACACTTTAGTAAATGTTACATTGAAAATTAAAAACAAGAATAGTTTTTGTGCTGAAGGCTCTTTTGTTATTACACTTTTTTTTCTGACATCTGCTTTAACATTAGATGTAATATTGTTAAACTAAATAAAGCAATATTTAGCTCACTGAAATAATTGTTTTTGTTTTGTCATAAACAGAGCGACGACAAAAAGTATTAAATAGTATAGACATATTAAAATAACCAAGTAGCAGCAGTAGACGTTGTTGTTATTGTAGGCAGCAAAAGCAGGCATTTGGTTTATGTTTCAATCGCTGAAGTCGTCAATTTATACGCGTAACGGTGCGATTACACGGGACAGTTTGAGACAAGATAGTTGGGAATATGTATTAGTTGTCACAAAGACTAAAATTGTTTGTGTGACGTACGCGTCCAGCCAGTTATAAAGACAGTACAGTTTTTAGCAACCGCCACCAGTGTCGTTTCGTTAAATTTCGTGCTCTGATTTTTTGTTTCTTCGCTCTTTTGCCATTGTGTTTTCTTACTTCTCCAAATTATAATGGAACTGATGTACTCTGCAAAATTAGACATGTATTCCTGTTTATATGTTTGTTTTGTCAAACAATATTTCAATAAAAATTAGCAAAATTTTCAAATACAAATATATTTCCCAATTTGTAAAGTCGCAGCAGTCATCAACAGTCATTTAGTTTTTGTTTCATGACTCTAATCGTCCAATTCAACACAGATCCATATGAACAAACACAGTAAACAAAAAAGTACAACAACAACATACCCTGAATTTAACAGATGGAGTCATAAGAAAGAAAAATCAGTTGGTCTATTGCGTCAACCTTTACTAGTTCAGTCATGATCTGGCCGCTTGTGTCAAATATCTTGCCGAAGTTACTGTCGTTGAAAAATCAGAGACAGTGGCGAGGCAAGTGAGAGTAGTGTAAGTGTGGTAGTAAAAATGTGTGAATGTATTTATACTGTCGGAGCAATAAAAATTAGCAAAATTTTCAAATACAAATATATTTCCCAATTTGTAAAGTCGCAGCAGTCATCAACAGTCATTTAGTTTTTGTTTCATGACTCTAATCGTCCAATTCAACACAGATCGATATGAACAAACACAGTAAACAAAAAAGTACAACAACAAAATACCCTGAATTTAACAGATGGAGTCATAAGAAAGAAAAATCAGTTGGTCTATTGCGCCAACCTTTACTAGTTCAGTCATGATCTGGCCGCTTGTGTCAAATATCTTGCCGAAGTTACTGTCGTTGAAAAATCAGGGACAGTGGCGAGGCAAGTGAGAGAAGGGTAAGTGGGGTAGTAAAAATGTGTGAATGTATTGCTACTGTCGGAGCAGAACTGTCCCGTGTAAACGCCAGGTAAGTATACCACCAACATAGAAATCCAAAAATTACAAAACAAAAACATATGAGTTTGACAGCTGAAACGATCGACCAGTTTAACTTCCTTATTTTACCATGAGTATAGAGAACTTATTGCACTCTTTTTTCGCTCTCATGTAGAGAGTCATATAGAGAGCATAAATGAGTCTTATTCTCTTTATAGAATATTTCAATATAAATGCAACATTTCGACAATGTTACTACATAAAACAATACAAAAAGCATAAATGTTTCAAAAGGCATCAATGTTTCACATCAAAATTATGAATGGACCAAGTTATGACAAAAAGAGATTAATACGTTTTAAATTATTCGCCAGATGTTGCCAGTGCTTTTGAATCATACAATTCGTTCCATGACTTCTCTATCAGGGATGATATTTGTAGTGGATAAGGACTTTTTTAACTCCTTTCAATTTCAAATTTGCACCAAATTTTATGTGAGAGCTCTTCAAATACAACACATGGAAAAATAAGTAAGGTAGAAGGTAAGACAGTAGAAAATGCAGGAATTTTGTTTTTATATCAAGGACCGACCTTGTCAAACTCAGCTGATCGAAATTGCCAAAATTGTTATTTTTTGTATAATAAGAGTGAATTATATGTGTGTCTGAGCCTAACTAAAGCTTTCACTGCATTTACACCGAAAGATTAACAAACCGTACAACTACAAACAGCCCGTTAGGCTTTCGGTGTAAATACAGATTTATTTAATTATTGTATAAAAAGGAAGGAATACAGACCCTTCGAAAATTATCAAATATCACCACTGTTCTCAATACTATTCACTACTCTTTGGTGACGACGACCTGCTGCCGCTACATCAAAACCATCATACTTATTTTCAGGTAGAGACTATTGTTGTACAACAACCATGAGTATGCTAATGCTGTGTGTTGTTTGCATGTGTTCACTTTGATCGATTGCCCTACCCGTACCTACAGATGTTAACACATCAATAAAAACATATATTTTTTTGAGATAGTAGTGATATTTTTGTTGAATCGTAAAACAGATATGTTCCGATTAAATATGGAAAAAACTATCCGTCAAATGACCCCACGGCTCTGATGGCAGGCCATTACTCTTTTCCTGCAATTTTCCATGACCTTTCACAGAGATATGGCTGTATCTCACAGATGACGCGTTGAATCTGGAATTTGAGCTCAGGAATTGTTTCTGGTTGCTTAACATAAACCCTAGATTTAACAAAATGCTAATGAAAGAAATCACACTGCGTTAAATCGCATGATCTTGGTGGCCAGTTGACATAAAAATTTCTTGAGATAATTTGTTCTGGAAACTGTTGTTGCAATAAATCGATTGTTTCATGCACGGTGTAGCAGGTGGCGCCGTCTTGCTGAAATCACATGTTATCTAGATCCATGCCGTCCAGTTGAGGCCACAAGAACTCAGTTATAATACTCCTGTAAAGAATGTCGTTCACAGTCACTGCAATTTCGGCCTCATCTTCAAAAGAGTACGGCCCAATCACGCCGCCTTACCAAAATACGCAACAAACAGTTGCCCGCTGTGGGTGCGTTTGTTTCTCATGGATTGCATGAGGATTTTCTGAGCCCCAAATTCGAAAATTGTATGTATTCACGAAGCCATTCAGATGGAAATGCGCTTCATCGGAGAAGATGACTTTTTTTTGGAAAACTTGTCGCTGACTTCACTTTCCTCCATTATCCATTGAATGAATTTCTGGCGCTTTCCATGGTCTAACGGTTTGAACTGCTGAGTAGCTGAATTTTGTACGCATGATGGATGTCTTTTGTCAAAATTTAGAACTTAAAATGATAATACAGGACAGAAATATTATTGGAATTATATTCTTTTATTATAATCTGGTACATAATTTCACGAGAGTGCGGTCGGTGTGACAGTAAGTTATTTGACGGTAATTAACTTACACCAGGTGGAATTACAAAAATTGTTGACTTACATTTTTCAAGTCGTTTCGATAAAAAAAACTGTGAAATTTAAAACGAGTTTTGGAATTTTTTGTTATCTTTTACTGTTAGTATATATTTGCCGAACTGCCGTTGCTGTTTTCTTGTTGGTTGGTTTGAACCATTGCCTCTATCTGGTATTATTAAATCAATACCTTCCAACACGCAACACATCAAACTTCGTAAATTTACTGAGTCAAATCGCTTCTCTATACGTCATTGCTCTATCGTCTTTATGCGTTTGTTGAAACCCAAATATCTCATAAATTTATTTTCCTATTTCATTTTCAAGTAACCGGGTTTTAAAACTCTCTGGTGTCCCATATCAAGTGCAGTAAGACATGAATTATTGCGGGGGGAAAGTAACTAAAGTTCTTAAATGTACACTCCGCGACACATGAATAGCACACACTTAAAAATGTTTTTTGCAAGCTCAGCACGGTTCGAACCAGACACACTATAACTTTAAAATTGGATTTTAAAATGAAGCTTTTATCGAATGATTTACAGGCTATTCTATTGTCAGTAACGGTTGATTTTTTTATAAATATTTGGCTAAAATGACACTATAGAAAAGACTACGAACTTTGGGTCATTTGAATATGATATTTTACGCGAACTCTTATGGCCCAAATGTAATTATTATTAAATCACGTTAATTATAACTTTTTTATTTAGTTGTCTTAGATCCTCGTTATATTTAAAGTTACAATTTCCTTTAAGGCTATAAGAGATCACTAACCGGAGAAAACACGATCTCTTATAGCCTTAAAGGAAATTATAACTTTTTTAATTTAAGAAAACTTTTCTAAAAATTGTTTAGTGCATTGGAACACCTATGGTTCCAAACTAAGGTGTTCAAAACCGAAAGAGGAAACCCGGCAACACCGGTTAACCGCATTTTTTGTAAATAAATGTGTGAAGGGTTTTTAAAAAACCTAATTTTCGAATAAAACGAAAACCCCTTCTTTGACTTCGGATATCCGTTTAAACGGTTTTTACGCAATATGTGTTCAATTCAATTCTACTCAATTCAATACAATTCAATTCAAGTCAAGTCAAAATCCCATCATATCATATCATATCATTCAAGTCATTTCAATTCAATTCAACCCAATTCAATTATATTCAATTTAATTCAACTCTATTCAATTCAGTTCAACTAAATTTAATGCAATTCAATTTAATTAAAATCAATCCCAATCAAATAAATTCAATGCAATTCAGTTCAATTCAATTCAGTCAATTAAGGTCAATTTAATTAAATTAAACTAAATTGAGACCAATCCAATCCAATTCGATTCAATTCAATTTAATTCAATTCTATTCAATTCAGTTCATTTTGATTGAAATCAATTTAATTCAATTCAAGTCATTTCAATTCATTTCAATTCTACTCAATTCAATTCAGCTCAATTCAACTCATTATAATTCAATTAAATTAAATTAAAGCTAATTCAATTCAATGCAATTTACTTCAATTCAAGTCAATTCAGTTCAGTTCAATTCAATTCAATTCAATGCAGTTCATTTCAATCCAATTCCATTTAATTCAATTCAGTTGAAATAAATTTTATTCAATTCAATTCAAATCAATTCACTTCAATTCAATTCAATTCAATTCAATTCAATTCAATTCAATTCAATTTAATTCAACTTATTTCAATTCAATTCAATTCTACTCAATTCAATTCAATTCAACACATTTTAATTCAATTAAATTAAATTAAAGTTAATTCAATTCAATTCAATACAATTCAATTTAATTCAATGCAATTTAATTCAATTCAATGCAATTTAATTCAATTCACTTCAATCCAATTCAATTTAATCCAATTCAATTCAATTCAATTCTACTCAATTCAATTCAATTCAGTTCAATTCAACTCAATTCAATTCAATTAAATTCAATTAAAGTTAATTCAATTCAATTCAATACAATTCAATTTAATTCAATACAATTCAATTCAATTCAATTCAATTCAATGCAATTTAATTCAATTCACTTCAATCCAATTCAATTTAATTCAATTCAATTCAATGCAATTCATTTCAATCCAATTCCATTTAATTCAATTCAGTTGAAATAAATTTTATTCAATTCAATTCAAATCAATTCAATTCAATTCAATTCAATTCAATTCAATTCAATTCAATTCAACTCAATTCAATTCAATTCAATTCAATTCAATTCAATTCAATTCAATTCAATTTAATTCAATTCAATTCAATTCAATTCAATTCAATGCAATTCAATTCAATTCAATTCAATTCAATTCAATTCAATTCAGTCCAATTCAATTCAATTCAATTGAATTCGATTCATTTCTATTCTATTCTATTCTATTCTATTCTATTCTATTCTATTCTATTCTATTCTATTCTATTCTATTCTATTCTATTCTATTCTATTCTATTCTATTCTATTCTATTCTATTCTATTCTATTCTATTCTATTCTATTCTATTCTATTCAATTCAATTCAATTCCATTCAATTCAATTCAGTTCCGACTCAATCTAAATCAGTTCAATTCAACTCAATTCAGTTCAGTTCAATTCAATTGAAACCGAACCGCCATGCATTTTTGAATAAATCGAAAACGGTTACACGAAAATCTCGGATTTCTGAACAATCTATACAAATAATGGTTTAGGGTGTGCTATTCAAATTGTGCGCACTGTAGAACGATGTCCACGAAAAGCCTTTATGAAGATTTATTGACGTGAACTTTTTGTTTTCAATTGTATTAAAGTGGAAAAGTATTGAATACAAATTGAACTTGTATTAACTGTAATTGAGGCAGGAATTGAACAAATTGTGTACACATTTAAAGCACTTCAAGTTAAAGTTACTATATCAAACAAAAATATATAAAGATAAAAAAGTATCTGCTCCTTGTTGAATATAGAACAGTAAGAAAACTTGCGAACGTTTTAATGAAAACTTATATTCTCCTGACACTAACAGTAACCTCACTAGATGTCATTACCAACGAATTGCAAGTTGTCACAACCGAATCGTATCTTGTCACAACCGAATCGCCGAGTTTTTGTTTGCAATAACCGAATTGAGGTTGTCACGTCTTGGTTGTCAAAAAATCGAGCTTTTTATAATAAAACAATATACAAATTAGATGTACGAGGTACCAATGTAGCAATTTAGTAGTTTTTGTTTTAATTTCGCCAGATTTCTAGTTATCTGAGGCACGTGTCAAGGTTTGATTTTAGGCTTTACATTTTGGATATATTAGTTGGATTAGAATGTAAAGCATTTTTTGAGAGTAAAATCACTTTCAAAATTCGCAGCTTAAAGTACGGACCATAGAAATTTCGATTACTCTACTATTCTAGCCACCATTTTTTGTAGGGTAACAGAGAACCCCTGCTGCAGTTATATTATTAGACTTGTTTGTTAGCTTAACTACCGTTTCACGAAATGCTATAAATGAAGTAACAAACTCTCGTGCCACTTGAATTCTGTCTCAATTGCTGTATAAGAAGCTAAACGCCTAATTAAACCAAGTAATACACCTGTTACAAAGCCACCGGTCATGACTCATGTAATTAATTCAAATATTTTTTAAATATAGCATTTAACTTGATTCTCCCTAGCTAAAGGTGTTAATTATTGTAATAACAAGTCAGCATTACGGCAACACATTCCGACAGATTTCTACAAAGTGGTTTAAGTGGGCAATTAGCAACAATTAGTTGCAACGAATAGAATTTATTGTGCATTTTGGAAAATAAACAATTTTCAACCAATAAAGAACGTATTAAGTGTTTGATTGTATGAATATAAGTTATCCCATAAATATTAACTTTCATATACAATGGACGAAACGAATTCGTTATTGCAACGTAGCAGTCGTTTATACGACGAAATTTAATTCGATTGATTAAAATAAAAATTAGAAAAATAAATGTATGAACGATATAGTTTTTTATTCCAGTTTTTAGGTGCCAGAATTTGCACATAATACAAAGAAAAGAAAATTGATGTGTTTTTTAAATCATAACTCGATTATTCCATATAATGATATTTTAAAAGTCATAAATGTCAATAGAATCAATATCGGTCAATTTACAGGTTTCTGGAACAGGAAGCCTTTGAAAGTCACTGGAATAGTTGGAGTACTCATAGAGTTCGACTTTTAGATGACAAAATATGAAACAAAGATAATTTAAAAGACTTATCGCTTATTCTTTCACTACACTCTATTTTCTACACGCTGAGAAATCTGTATTTTTTTATTGTTTGCATGCAAATATAAAGTTTGTTTGGAGCTTGTCGCAAATATAATATACTTGTGTCCAAACACATTGTGTTTGCTATTCAATATTACATGTTTGAGTCATAATGATTGATATGTTATAATATATGTGTTTGCGACCCACATATATTTATGTTTGTGATACAAAAATACAGCTGTGTTTGTTGTACTGTCTGTACTCTCTCGAGAGTAAGATAATAAAAGGGGGACAACAAGAGAGTCTATTATCTTGTAAGTGTGTATCTGTATTTTTCCAAGATTCTCTCAGTCAGTGAGTCATAAATATTCCTGAATGCGCATTTAAATTGCAGATGAAGTGTTTCTTATTCTGCCTGATGTATTGCGTTTTAATTTCATGTAATCAGTGGTCAATGGTTCATCGGACAGAGGATATCAAAAGCGCTTGATCAGTGAAAATTGAATAAACGCAGGCTCGGACGGTTCAATGGTTTGTGATGTTACTTTGGTGTATGTGTTTCGTATATATGCATGTGTGCTACCAAAGTGAGAAAAGATTTTGAGGAAAGTAACTGGAAAGGGGAACAACGTGAAGCCCTTTCTCTTGCCGAGCCTTTACTGAGAAAATCGGAACGACGGACCATTTTTCAAATATGTGTAATAAAAGAGCACAATTAATTAATCCACGCTTGGCTTACATTAACTTGATTTGTATACAAATATCTCCTTTGTGTACCAATGCATAGCTAAAACCTTCTGAAAACAAAAAACGTGAGAGACAACAAAGAAAGGAGAAGCAAAAGAGCAGCGTATTCTCATTTCATGAAAAAACAGCAAATAATGCATTCAATGCAAATAAATGTAAAAAGGGCCGTTTTAAATCTATTAATTTTTTGTATTAAATATTTATAAAAGTGGATTTATATTGTTCAAATTAATTATAATAAATAATACATATATGGGGCGGTCCAAGTGAAAAAACCGATTTGATGAGGCTCATGTCTCCGATTTTGATAAAATTTGGTGGAAAGGAAGCTTATGCTAAAAGAAACTTAACCCCAAAATTTGAGCTTTTTCGGAGCTTTTTTGTGGGTTTTGTAAGCTTAAAAGTGCGAAATTGTAGATTCATTCATTTTCAAATATCTCGAAAATGGAAAATGATCAAGTTTTGAAATTTTCCACGAATATTTAGAACTAAATTGTCTTTTTAAAAAAATTTTTGAAAGAAAAAAAATTCGAACGTTTTTTAAAAAAAAAATGATTTTTTTGAAAAAACTTATTGTAGCAAAAAACACCCATCCCTCGATTTTTTTTAAAAAAATATATGTTAAAGCAGCATCTTTTCCAAACATTTTGCGGGGTGGAGCTTGTCGATAGAGTGAAATATGAGGAAGTTATAGCCATTTATGTGAGGCAACCTCCAAAATATCAATATGAAAAAGTACTTTATTAAATGAGGTATGTCCAAGACACATGCACAATGTACAGCTTTTACAAAAGAGCTCTGTGCTTTCACACCAACGAGTGACAAATTTATTGTTTTTGTTTTGGTTTTTTCATTCGTTAATTTGTGTATCTGGCAAAGTTCTGTCAAAATGTGCAACAAATGTGTGGTGAAAGTTAACTGTTTCGTGTGAAAAAAAGTGAAAAAAAAAACAAAAATATTCCATTTTAAGCTTGTTTTTTGATTAGCGTTGTACAATTCCGAGGCAAAAATGAGTAATTCAAAGAAAGAAACCTGTTGGAATCCTTTTGGCACTTGCAGTAATCGTATGTTTGCAATTTTTGTCTAAAATCTACAGAGCTAACCTTCTAATATTTTTATACTTCTAAAGGTACTAAAGAATTTAGAAGTATTTCTGCAGAAAATAAAAAGAAATTTAAATTTGTTCCTGAGAATTCAGTAGTTTGTTTGAATTGTCGAATTGAGATTAGCGAATATAAGCCAAATAGTTCGGAAGGTGAAGAGGATAAAATCTTTGATTTGCCAGATGAAGAGGAAATGGTAAAAAAGCTCAATACGGCGTTGATTTCTTTGGATGAAAGTAAAATTGATTGTGAAAGGTATGTAGATAAGTAAAGCTTTTTTCGTAGTCGCTGATTCTATCTCGCTCATTTATTCTTCGTAGACTAAATAGAAAAATATACATGACGGAAAAAGTAGAATCTGCTCAAAAGACCATCAAACGAAAGTTTGAAGATATTTCCAATATGCAGATTTCTACAAGTAAAGATGATCAAGTTAATGCTTTTGATGAAATTATCACAACGCTTAAAGAAAAGTTTAAGTCTAAAGAAACTTCAAGGTAATTTTTAAAGATAAAGGCTTAAATTATTAGAGTGCATTATTTATGATTTAATTTAGAGATGATAAGTGCCGTATTTTGACGACTTTACCTAGTTACTTTAAAGTCGCCGACGTTATTAAAACATTTGGCTGCTCCAATACCTTTGCTAAGAAATGTTATAAGCTAAAAAATGAAAAAGGCATTCTGTCAGTACCCGACCCGAAAACAGGAAACAAAATAGCAGCCGAAACAGTTGATTTGGTTCAGAAATTTTATCTAAGCGATGAAAATTCAAGAGAGCTGCCTGGAATAAAGGACTTTGTTGTAGTAAAAAAAGGTGACGGAAAAAAAGAAAAAATACAGAAAAGACTGGTACATATATTGTAACTTGCGGGAATTATATCGCCTTTTCAAATCTGAATTTCCAAAACATAAAACCAGTTTTTCCAAATTTGCTGAATATCGCCCTCAAGAATGCGTTTTGGCTGGAGCTTCTGGGACCCATACCGTTTGCGTATGCATTATACATCAAAATGTCAAGCTGATGATCGAAGGTAAAACGACTTATATCAAAGTATTTTAAAGCAATCAAATGACTTAAATTAAACATTTGCAGGGTCTAACTTAAGGCATGTTATGAAAGCATGGGAAATTCCCATAAATGGGAAAAATGCTTATAAAATGATACTTCAGCAACTGATTTGCTCCGCTACAACAGAAAAATGCTATGAGAGGTTATGTTTATCCTGTCCCAGCAAAAGTGTGATGCAAAATCAATTGATGGAAGCTTTTGATGATGAGCCAATTGAGGATATCACATATAAACAATGGATTGCCACAGATAGGTTAATATTTTTGTGTTTTTTCTCCTTTTATATCCATTTTTGAATTTGGAATTTTTTATCATTATTTGGAATATTCAGATGCACTTTGAAAACGTTAACAGAGAGTAAGGAGGAGTTTGTTTCATGTTTCGTGGAAAAGCTGCATAAACTTCTTTTTCATGACTTCGTTGCAACACAACAAGCGCAGTATTTCAAAACCACTAAAGAAAACTTAAGACCAGGAGAGTTTGTGGTGACTCTTGATTTTTCAGAAAATTTTGCCTTCGTTGTTCAGGAAGCTGTTCAAGGCTTTCATTGGAACAACAACCAAGCAACAGTCCACCCAATGGTAATTTATTTCTGGAACCAAGAGACCGCAAAAGTGGACCATGTTTCGTATGTTGGAATATCTGACTGCCTTGAACATGACACTATCGCTGTTTTCATGTCCCAACAAAAACTGGTTGAGTTTTTAAAAGAGAAGTTCACCACGGTAACAAAAATCAAGTACTTTTCTGATGGAGCACCACAACAGTACAAAAATAAGAAAAACTTTGTAAATTTGTTAAACCATTTCAAAGATTTTTCAATATTAGCCGAATGGAACTTTTTTGCTACTGCACACGGAAAAGGTGCTTGCGATGGTGTAGGAGGCACTCTCAAACGGCTAGCAAGGCAATACTGCCTGCAACAAGGCAGTAAAAATGAAATATTAACGGCTGAAAAGCTTTATGAATGGGCAAACGAGCATTTAAAAAACGTAAATGTTTTTTTTTGCTCGTCAGAAGATTATGAATTGTCTGCACAGTATTTAAAGACTAGATTTGAAACGTGTAAAACTATTAAAGGGACACTTGGACTTCATTATGCAGTTCCTATTAATGATTCAGAACTCAAAGTGAAAGCAACTTCTTTAAATTCAATTTCAAAAAGCGTCAAAGTTTAGTTTATTTAGTTTTTTATTTTAAGAATAATTAAAATGTTACCCATTCGATGGTTTTTTTCTTTTAAATTTAATAATAAATGAATTACTTTTTTTTTGTTATATATTGATTGAATAAAATAAAAAGTATGCAAATATTTTTAAAAATACGTCTTTGAATAATTCTAGAACTTCATTTAATAACTGAAGAAAGTTATTTTGTTAAATTTAAAGCAAAAATATGTTTTTTTTGCAATTTGCCGTACTTTTTCATATTGATATTTTGGAGGTTGCCTCACATAAATGGCTATAACTTCCTCATATTTCACTCTATCGACAAGCTCCACCCCGCAAAATGTTTGGAAAAGATGCTGCTTTAACATATATTTTTTTAAAAAAAATCGAGGGATGGGTGTTTTTTGCTACAATAAGTTTTTTCAAAAAAATCATTTTTTTTTTAAAAAACGTTCGAATTTTTTTTCTTTCAAAAATTTTTTTAAAAAGACAATTTAGTTCTAAATATTCGTGGAAAATTTCAAAACTTGATCATTTTCCATTTTCGAGATATTTGAAAATGAATGAATCTACAATTTCGCACTTTTAAGCTTACAAAACCCACAAAAAAGCTCCGAAAAAGCTCAAATTTTGGGGTTAAGTTTCTTTTAGCATAAGCTTCCTTTCCACCAAATTTTATCAAAATCGGAGACATGAGCCTCATCAAATCGGTTTTTTCACTTGGACCGCCCCATATATTGAAATCGAAGAATAATTCATTTCGAAATATTATTATATTTGGGAGGAAATTCGCATGTGTTTCCCCGTAAGTAGTATATTTAGGTTTGGGGGAAACACGCGAATGCTTCCAAGTAAGTACAGTGGTGGTCCAGTATAACGAATGATATAATGTCCAGGGTCGTTCGGTATATCGAAATATATATTTCTTTTCATAAATATTAGCATAGTAGCAAGTTAAACTCTATTCGTATTATATTAATTCATTTATTTAAAAAAAGGAAAAATTTACATACTTGAACAAAATTATTTATTTTTAGAAAAAAATCTACAATATGTGTTTGTTTTTTTTTAATTGTTGTACTGAAGTCCATAGCTTGTTCTTGCAATCTCCTTAAAATAATGCAACCAGTGGTCAACAAATCTCACAGTAAATAAACGGGGACTTCCCTTTTTAAAAATTAGGCAAATGAAATGTTTTCTATGTGTAAGTGCACAAAGAAAACAAAGAAAAATAACAGAGAATAAAACAAAGCATAGAAAAAGGGTGCATTCGTTATATAGAATACTTAATTTTTAAACCGTTCGTTATTTAGAGTCATCAATGGACTAGAAAAACGCGTTCGCTATACTGGGCATTCGTTATATCGGCATTCGTTATATCGGCGTGCGTTATACTGGACCACCACTGTATATGGATGTTTGGGATGAAGAACGCGTGTGTTTCCACGTAAAACCAAACATGTTTGCCAGTAAATATGAGACTGTGTGCATTTAAATACAAGTAAGTTTGGAACTTGCAAAACATATGAATGTTTGAAGTGTGTTCCAAACATATACATGGTTCCTTCCTGCAGAATCTGTTTGGGGAAATGTGTTAGAGAGGCCGTTATTTTTCATCGTGCCGGAACCATACTTATATATATGTTTTCGTGAATTGAAGATCTGCTCTTTTTTTGTTTCCTTGTTGTCTCCCACTCTTTTTCAGCAGTTTTCAATAAACAAAGCCATATTTGGGTTACAAAATTATATATTATAACCTATTAATTATTGAGTAGTAAACGCGATGCGTTTGGACACAAGTATACTATATTTGTAACAAGATACAAACACGTTATATTTGTAGCCAAACAACAAAAATATGTATCACTTAAATCTGCTTTTGCTTCTACCTTCTTTGTGGTCTCCCACGTTTTTTTTGTCAGAAGGTTTCAACTATGCGTTGCTTATCACTATGCGTTGACAGACACATAATATATTTATATTCAAATCTAGTTCATGTAAGCCAATTACTTGTGTTTTTTTATTATATTTCACAAATGGTCCGCCGTTCCGACTTTCTCAGTGCTCGGACAGACAAAGAGCTTCACGTTGTTTCCCTTTCGAATTTCTTTCCTCAAAATCGTTTCTCACTTTGGTAGCACACGTACATATTTTTGGAAACACATACACAAAAACCAAACCAACATCTCAAACTATTGTTTTATTCTTTTTCCACTGATCAAGCACATTTGATAACCTCTGTCCAATGAACCATTGATGACTGAATACATGAAACTAAAACGCAATACATCAGGTAAAATAAGAAACACTAACTTTATCTGCAATTTGCACGCAAATTCAGGAATATTTACGAATCACTAACTGAGAGTATAATGCAAAAATACAGATTCACACTTACAAGATATACTCTCTCGTTTTCCATCTTTTATTCTCTTGCTCTCGAGAGAGAATAAACAGTGCAACAAACACAGCTGTATTTGTATCACAAACATATATATATTAGAGTCGCAACCACATATATTATAACGTATTAATCTTTGTGTCTCAAACATGTAATATTGAATAGCAAACACAACGTGTTTGATCACAAATATATTATATTTGAGACAAGCTCTAAACATACTTTATATTTGCATCCAAACAACAACAAAATTCATATTTTTCAGCGTGTGTAATATGGTGCTGCGATCGTTTTGTTTCTACCGTGTATATTGCAACAATGAAATCTGTTCATCACATCAATGAAAAACCATTATGTACCTGAACGTTAGCTCATTGGCGCTGATAATATTCATCGAGTCGACGAACAGTTTCACTCGTGGAACACAACCTTTCCTTTCAATGTGGAAGGCGTTTGTTTCCTCTTATTTTCCTCTGTAACACTCAGCTACCATTGTTATTTTGATATAGTTAAAAAAATATACAGTTCTAACATAAAATTGTATATCTGCTTCAATAAACGAAATAATGGATATCCGCATGTGATGCTATTTATTTAAATTAAAAAGTCCTTTACAAGTTTCTCATCAATTCAAATGCAATTAAATGGTAAATCTCTTTATGCCAGACATTTTGTGGTATCCAAGTGGTTTTTTTTTTAATTTTGTGTTAATACGTTAAACGTATAACAAACTAATTTGTCATTAAATTTTCATGTTTGTCTTGACATTTGTAAAGTTGTATTAAATCCCAGGAATATATTTTAGAAACTATTGCCAACGTTATATGTTTCCTTCTATTATATGGCCGGCTCCCCGGAATGCAAAACAAATGAATCATAAAAATAACATACAGCTTTTAAGCTGTTTGTCGGAGTAAATTTGGCACCCAGTGCTATTATTTTTCGTTGAAGCACATGGGAGTCTTCAGCCAAATGAATAGACGCCCGGCAGACAATTAATATGCCTGGATTCAAGTCCTGGTCGGGGAAAATTTGGTAATCAGGATCAGGATCGAAAATATGAAACAGTTAGAAAAAATTGCTATATCTCGGAAACGGAGCGTCCAATCGAAAAAATAACAAATTTTTGCGGGTTTCTAAGGGTTTTTCATAAAGTGGTCCAATTCTTATGGAAGATTTTTTTTCAAAAATCCCAAAAATAAGAAAATCGCTAAAGTAAAAACGTGGCTATAACTCGAAAACGGCGCGTCCAATCGAAGAAATAATAAAATTTTTATCTCCATAGGATCCTTTAACCAATGGGTGTCTTCAATATAACATCAATTTTTTTAAAAATCGCTAAAAAATAAAATTTTCCAAAAAAAAAATCGTTAAAACGCCCCCATATTTATATCTTGGACCGTCCAATTGAAAAAATTACCAATGTTTGCAGTTTCAAAGGGTTTTTCATAGTGTCCAATTCGCATAGAAGAATTTTTATTCGGAAAAATCGCCAAAATAATAAAATCGCTAAAATAAAAAGTAGCTATAAGTCGACAAAAAGGTGATGCCATATTGAAGACACCCATTGGTACCTCGTATGGAGGTAAAAGGTTAATTTTTTTCCGATTGAACGCACCGTTTTGCGAGTTATAGCCACTTTTTTATTTTAGTGATTTTCTTATTTTGGCGATTTTTTAAAAAAAAAATCTTCCATACGAATTGGACCACTTTATGAAAAACCCTTAGAAGTCCGCAAATTGCACGCTCCGTTTCCGAGATATAAATATAATTTTTTTTAACTTTTTCATATTTTCGATCAAAATGGGGATGGGGTTATGGGTTACCCTGGCTAAAAAATAAAATTTTTCAAACAAACAATCGCTAAAGCGCCCTCATATTTATATCTTGGGAACGGAGCGTCCAATCGAAAAAATAACCAATTTTTGCGAGTTTCTAAGGGTTTTCATAAAGTGGTCCAAAGTGGTTTCATTAAGTGGTCCAATCTCGGAGACGGAGCATATAGAAATTTTTTCTAACTTTTTCATATTTTCGATCAAAAATGGGGTTGGATTACCCTGGGTAACCCAATACCCATCGTCGTGGGTAGCTACCCTTTATATTCCACAATTCCCTGAGGGTAATGGGTAATCGTGATGAATAATTCCCCATTTTCGTGGGTAGCTACCCATTATTTTCCCCATTACCCTGTGGGTAAGGGGTAATGGTGATGGGTAATTCCCCATTGTCGTGGGAGCTACCCATTATTTTCCCCATTACCCTGTTGGTAAGGAGTAAACGTTCATTACACATTCCCCACGACGATGTGTATGGGTTACACATGGGGCGGTAAATACGAAATCTGGAAACTCCACAATTGTTATCTTGCAACCGAAAATGTTGCTGGGTGGGAACTGATAAAACAATATTAATTATACTTGTCAAATGAAATGAAATAGAGTCGGAAAATGTAAATTGTAAAAAACTGGAAAAAAAATTTAAATTTTTTAACAATTTATTTGTTTTTTTTTTAAATTGCTATTGTAACATCCCAGCCAACAATCTGGGCCGAAAAGTGTCTCAGAACCATACGCAAATACATCAATAATCCAATAGGCACTAAGACGGACTCGTATTGGATTACGCTTTCGCTGATTGTATTCGGATTCGATTCGGGTCCAACATGTGGGATTTCTGTTTGTCTGATCCGCTTCGGATACGAGTTGAGTCCTTCACAGTGGATTACGCTTTCGCTTATCTGATTCGTATTCAGTTCGGGTTCAAAATTTCGGATTTCACTTCCTCTGATCCGATTCGGATACGGTTAAAGTACGGCGCATCGGATTTCGGTATCTGATTCGGATCCGGTTTAAGTCCGATACATCGGAGTTGCTGATCCGATTCGGTAGTGTACGACAGATCCAATTTCACTATCGCTGATACGATTCGGATCCGATACGTCGGAGTCGCTGATCCGATTCGAATCCGGTTTATGTCCGACATATTGGATTTCGCCTCCACTGAACCGATACATATCCGGTACAGATCCGCTTAGTTTCAAGCAAAACACTATATAGCACTAAATACCAGAGAAAAGATAAAAGGTCTCATTTTGAAAGGCTCTTCAAAAACGTTTACAACTGTTTCTTCTATGACTCTTTTCTGTAACTCCGAATTACTGAGCGTCCAGAAAATTGTTGGCTGGGATATTTGTATACGTGCATATGTATATGTGAATAATTGAATTTCTGTTAAACAACAATCAAAGGTGTTAATACATCTAGTGTGAAAAAATTTATTCCAACAGATTCACCAGCTTTTCCGGTTGTTTTTACGTTTTTAAATAATTACATAAATTAAAATTAATTACAATTTTCTCTAACAACATCGAGGAAAATGTGTAAACTCCCCTTCCCACCACTGTATTTGATACCCATGTATGTACATACATTAATACACTTGACAATTATTGCATTAATTTAATGTGATTAACCCCCACTTCCCTCGGGCGCGCTGTCAGCCAGTCACTACGTCTGTCTATCATTTCAACTTTGTGGTATTTCAGTGGTTTGAGATTTTGGGTGTAATAGCATCCGCAATATATCATTGGAGCAATTCAACATAATTAATCATTTATTTTAATTTGCTATTAAGACATGTGTTGAATTCGCATCTACACTTCAGATTAAATATTCACAGAGTCGGCAACCACTTATCAATATCAATACAATGAATTAAACCATTTAGGGCGAGGGGGAGACAAGATTATTGTAGCATTATATATGGTTTTTTTTTATCTAAACTTGTATCCTGTAATTGTATCTTAAATAGAAAGTTGCAAAAAAAACGAATCATTCAGGCTTCGCGCTTATTTGGCGCAAAAATGTAAATTTTTCCCCACCACTATTACATTTGTTACTTTGGCTCGGCAGTGCAATGGTAGTGTGAGCGGCTCTTATATAAGTACTTGAGAATGTGGGTTGAATACCTGCTCTGACCATTTAACATTTCTTTCGAAGGCACTCACATCGCTAAGTAACGGCGGCACAATCAAGTGTTTAGCCATAAAAATCTCTAAAAAATACAGTTCGAATCCGGTGTAAAATTGTTGGTCCCAATCACTGCGTGAAAAACTGGAAAGAGCACAAAACATTGCATTGTTTGTGAGAAGCTGTCCCCAATCCCTTCATGGGATGTAATGGGAAACCATTTTTGTTTTCGGAACCAAGTTCCTTATCCCACATTGCGGGATGGGAGCTAAATGAAAA
Organism: Phaonia tiefii; assembly: GCA_963931995.1. Taxonomy (NCBI): domain Eukaryota; kingdom Metazoa; phylum Arthropoda; class Insecta; order Diptera; family Muscidae; genus Phaonia; species Phaonia tiefii. The sequence continues at coordinate 42,400,235 of OZ008371.1, forward strand.
AAGTTTTAAACAAACAACTTTTTTTAATTAACGGGTCCGACAAATAACTTTTTTTTTTGAAAATGCTATAAAAAAAAAACTACTGAATATTTTCTCAAATTTCTTTTTTTATTTGAAAACACAATCCTTCCGGTTAATAATGGAAAATAATTTCATTCAAATGGCTGCCTCGGCTGGCCATGCAGTAGCCTACACGATAGGTCCAATTTTTAAGCACATTATCGATTGTGTGCAACTGTATTTCACCAATGGCTTCACGAATATTGTCATTTAAAGCGTCAATTGTCTCTGGCTTGTCGGCGTAACACTTATCTTTGAGGGCACCCCACAAATAATAGTCCAACGGTGTCAAATCGCAGCTCCGAGGTGGCCAAACGCCATCAGCTCTGCGACTGATAATGCGATCTTCAAAAACATGGCGCAAAACATCGAGTGTAGCTTCGGCTGTGTGGCACGTAGCGCCGTCCTGTTGAAACCAAATGTTGCCAATATCCTCCTCTTCAATTTTTGTGAACAAAAATACGTTCAACATGGCCCGATAACGATCGCCATTGACTGTAACGGCCACTCCTTGCTCATTTGCGAAGAAAAATGGCCCAATTATGCCTCTGGACCAAAATCCGCACCAAACAGTGACTCGTTTTGAGTGCATCGGCTTTTCAATGTATGCGTGCGTGCGGGTTTTCTGTGCCCCAAATGGGACAATTTCGCTTGTTTACATACCCGCCAAGATCAAAATGAGCTTCATCTGAAAAGATGATTTTTTTGGCAAAATCGGCATCTGCAACATTACCATGATTTTCAAAATAATGTCGCAGTATTTCCCAGCGTTTTTCAAGCGTATACACAACCATATTCGTTCAGCGGAAGGATAAAACTAATTATCTGTCAAATCTGACATGAGCTAAGTGTTACCATTCACGAAATATGCACTAGTTGAAAAAAAAACGTTAGATGGCGGACCCTTTACTTTATAACAACCCATTATTATCAACCATAGATAAAGGAAATAAGTAGATATCCCACAGGCGTTGTCAAGTACTGCCACTAGGTGCTGTGTTGTCGTTTTGTAACTTTCATTGACGTTTCTCATAACATTCACTGACGTTTATTCAACGTGTGGGACATTTTTTCAATACAAAAATAGAATCATTTTCCAGGTTGTGCTATTCAAACAACTAATTTAGTTTTTTTCATGTCGTTGTGTTGTCCACTTTCAAGTAAAAATTTTGTTATTTTGATTGTATCTTTTTGTTTACTGTTATTGTTGTTCGTTCTGTTGAATTTGAGAGCAACGGACCACAAAACAAACAAAATCCCTGTTGATGTTGCCTACCACACCTATTGTTAGCACCTGTTCTAAATACATCTTGCAAGGTATATTTTGTTTGGGATCAAACGTTGTAATTATTGCATCCAGCTCCATCTAGAAAATATCCCATTGAACAAGAAATTTCCCAAGGCATGTGCGATATCTAGTTAATTCCTTTATCTATGTTATCAACTATATTAGGTACTTTTGGTTTGGTTTAAAGGGAAGTTTTCTAGGTGGAGCCTGTGTATTACATATTGTAGTTTTGAACCCAATAAAAATAAAAAATTTAGAAACACCAAAGTGCAAGACTGGCAAATCCATGAAATACAACCCTGAGCAGCACCCTTACTCTTACACTCGTACTTTTGGTTTGGTTTGGTATCGGGGGATATTTTTTGTTTAATGGGAAATTTTCTAGGTGGAGCCTGTTTATTACATATTGTTGTTTTGAACCGAATAAAAAGTAAGTGTAGAAACGCCAAAGTGAAAGAAGTATAAAAAAATAAAATTTTCTTATGTAAGTGCGTTTCCTTAAAAAAAAGTACATTTTCTCAAAAAAATACCTCTTGATATTCTTAAACAATCAATCTTTTCTTAACCCTGCTGTTAGATTAGAAAAAACTTACGAATCTTAGATTGAGGGACCATTTGGTCCATACTGCAATTTTCATCCAAAATAATAATTTTATCTTATTCTTTGTAACTATTTTGGTTCAAAAATTTCTAAAGCAAGTATTTGACATATCAAAAACATCCGCTAACATATCAAAAACATCTTCTAAATATTTGACATGAATTTACATTCGCTTGGTAATGAAAAAATTTACGAATCTTAGGTTGAGGGACCATTTGGTCCATACTGGAATTTTCATCCAAAATAATAATTTTATCTTATCCTTTGTAACTATTTTGGTTCAATAATTTCTAAAGCAAGTATTTGACATATCAAAAACATCTTCTAAATATTTGACATGAATTTACATTGGCTTGGTAATGAAAAAATGTACTATTGACCAAATGGTCCTCTAACCTAAGATTCGTCATTTTGTATTTTTCTCAGTCCTGAATAAAGTTAGAAAATTTAATTTTCGCACATAACATTGTTTTATTAAAAGACCCCATTAGCAGAAAAATTTAGTCAGTATATATCACCGTTCCAAAGTTACAAGGGAAAACAGAAAAAATTTGGACCAAATGGTCCTAATCTAACAGCAGGGTTAAAAAAATACCTTATATTAAAGAAAAAAGCAATCAAAAAAAGTAAATTTTCTTACAAAAAGTACCTTTTCTTGAAATAAGTAATTTTTTTAAATAAGTACCTTTTCTTAAAAAAGTACATTTTCTAACAAATCGTATTTTTAAAAAAAACTACATTTTCTTTCAAGAGTGCCTTTTTTGTAAAACAAAATAACTTCTCTTGAGATAAGTACCTACTCTTAAAATTGTACATGTTCTTTCGAAAAAAAAACTTTTCGTAAAAAAAATATACCTTCTATTAAAAAGAATACCTATTCTCACAAAAATTCCTTTTTGTAAATATAAAATAATACCTTTACTTCTGTTTTCTTGCGATTAGTAACCTTTCTGAAAATAAGTAAATTTTCTTAAAAAAATAACCTTTTCGCGCGAAAAGCGCTTATAATCGTTAAAAAATTAGTTATTTTTTCCGATTGGGCGATCCGTTTCGGAGATATAGACATAAGGGCGTTTTATCACTTATTTACTCAAAAAAATTTAGTTTTTGCAAATTTTGTTTAACAAAAAAAGTGATGCCTTATTAAAGACATCCCTTGTTTAGAGCCTCTATCAGAGTTAAAAAATTTATTATTTTTGCGATTGGATGCACCATTTTCCAGTTATAGCTATTTTTTGTTTTAGCGATTATCTTTTTATGCGATTTTTTGAAAAAAAAAATCTTTCATACGAATTGGACCACTTTATGAGAACCTCTTGTGGTTAGTTTTTCGGTCAGTGGTCATCTTGGTTTCTTAGTTGGATTGTGGTTAAACATCGATCTGTGTTTTTCAGTCAGTGGTTATGATGGTTTAACCAACCAATATAGGTTGATTAACTTGTAGTCAGAACCATATGATTTTGATGCCAAAGCTGATCAACCTTAGAATTGGGAAAACATGCAGGATAAAGTAAGAAAGAGAAATAGCGATATATGACTGGAAGTATGTAGGGTTGCTTAATGCATTTCTCTCACATTTGCCTTTGTGCCTTGAGCTGAGAGGATTTTTGTGATAATTAAATCGAGGATAAAAGGGGTAACAAGTGAAATAATTCAGAATGTAATGAAGTGTTAGAGTAAAATTATTTATAGAGACTGCAATTAAAACACAAATTTATTAAAATAAAGATTTGTATCATTCTGCATGGGTTGCCAAGTTTGTATAAATCTGTGCTCCAACTTTCCAGTGACTTTTATTGGTTTCCCGTCCAAGAAAAACAGCTGTTGCAAACTCTTGTATATTACTCTATGATTATGACAGTCACATTACTGGTTACTGGTTTATATTACAACATTGTATTCCAATTTTTTTTCAACCGTCCCATAATGGGTTAACTTGTTACTGACTCCATCTCTATTATTTAAAAACAGGTGTTATATTTCCATTTCCATTTTAGTTCTCTGGCGACTTGTCATCTGTCTTAGAAGATTGTTTTATTGAATGTGCAAAAAGTCAATATATTATTTAAATACTAGTATTTCGCAATCACGTTTTCTTCGTGTACCAATAATAAAATGTATAATTAATTGCAATAGCGTGTAATTTATTTCTGAAAACGTAATTATTTTAAAAGCGATATTAACACAAAGATAAATACTTATATGAAAAAAATTAATGCTATGAATTAATATTTGAAATGCTAATTTAGGTTTAAGTTCCAATATTACATGACAAACTCCAGGTGTAATATGCGGTCTGTCAAATCGTGACATTTTATATTAAGATGATATCAGAGAATGTAATTAATGCCTTGTTCACGCTGCCACGAAATTGATAATTTCGGAGTGAAATTGTCGCACGAAACTGAAGTCATTCACACTGGCATTTGAGCAATTTCGTTGCAAAATGACAACTGTTTGTTTACAAACATTGTCAACGAGTGAAATTGGTGGTGCCGGTACACAATATCCAAAATGTTGTTGCGAACTGAAAGAAATCCATGAAATAAATGAATAGTGGCATGAACCTTAACACGAACCACTAATTCTACAGTTTAAATTTCCGCTCACTAATCCGTGGCAATGAAATATTTAAATTTCAATTTGATGAATGAGGCGGCATTCAATTGTTTTCTTACTTTTTGTTGTAATTTTAGTAACCACGTGTTCAGTGAACGAAGCCGGCCCGAAATTATCAGCGGCAGCGTAGCCAAACACTTGAATCGACGGCGGCGACTGAGTTTTTATTAAGTTATCGTCGGAAGTGTATTTGGAAACACAAAATTTTTAAGTTTTGGACACCGTTTTTGGCAGCGAAGTGAAATTTTTTGTGTAGTGCATTTCAGCATAAGTTTTGATTTAGTATATGTGAATTAAATACGAGGCCGGTTCAATAAGTGCGTGACTTTTGGACTGAAACACAGTTTTTTTTGCAAAAAAAAAAATATTTTTCAACATAACCTCCTTTTACCTCAATACACTTCGTCCAACTTTTCTGCAATTGTTGTATCCCCTCCAAAAAAATAGGATTTTTCGAGGTCCATAAAATATGCATTTGTTTGATCAATAATTTCATCGTTGGAGCTAAATCTCTTTCCACTGAGCCATTTCTTAAGGTTTGGAAATAGGAAATAGTTACGGGGGGCTAAATCCGGAGAATATGGCGGATGAGGTACCAATTCGTAGCCCAATTAAACAACTCGAAACAATCCTTTGAAGTTGTCACACGGTTACGTTTATGGTCAATTGAGAGCAAACGCGGCACCCATCTTGCAGACAGCTTTCTTAAACCCAACTGAACATTTAAAATCGAAACCACACTACCATATGAAGTGCCTATGGCATCAATAATCTCACGCACTTTTACTCTTCGATCGAATCGTGGATTTTGACGAGATTTTCGGGTGTATTGACCTCAATTGGCCGTCCAGAACGTTCAGCGTCATTTGTACTTGTGCGACCACAGCGAAAGTCAGTAAACCACCCTTTTACCATTGAAATCGATGGTGCAGAGTCCCCATAGTATTTATCAAGCTTTTACTTGGTTTGATTGACGGTTTTTTTTTCGCAAAAAAATAATGTTTAATGAGAACTCGAAATTCACTTTTTTCCATTTTTTAAAAAATTCACGAGGTTGTATGTTTTGAACAGCTGTTAAACGCAAAGTAAATGACGGAACTTGCTCAACATTTTACAGTACTCTATTAACAGGTGGTACTTGATGGGAGCAGAGTTGCATTTCATATAGCTACGAGGAAAGTTCGAAAAGTCACGAACCTATTGATCCGCCCTCGTATGTCACGCCGTAAACAATTTTATAAACTGTCAGCCATGTCAAAGGTCTAAATTGGAGAATTGATGAATTCAATCGATCCCGACATTGAAACTAGTGGCGAAGAGGATTCTGATAGTGACGATGACATTGAATTCCCTTCATGCTTTTGATGAAATGGATAATTTGATTGATGACTGCCTGAAATTCAGAGTATAAACCTGAGCAATATTGAACTGATCCGCCTCTGTAGAATGACGCTGCCCAACACCAAATCAGCAGTGAAAGTGCGGAAAGACCTCACTGAACCATTCTGTACCAAGCAAGGACTTAGACAAGGCGACACACTTTCGTGCACTCTCTTCAACATCTTAATGGAGATAATAATGAGAAAGGCTGCAGTAAATACGAACAAGACCATTAACACGAAAATCCATATGTTGCTGGCGTATGCTGACGACATAGACATCATTGGGCGAAATTTGCGAGAAGTTACTGCAGTATTTTCAAGAATCGAAAAGGAATCAGCGAAGGTGGGTCTTGCTGTTAATGAGGGCAAAACAAAATTGATGGTGTCAACGACTAGAGAAACCTCTCGACTTGGTCTGCACTTGAACGTCGACAACCGATTTAATTTGTCTACCTTGGATCCGCCGTGAACAAGGACAACAACGTCAGCCTGGAGATAGATAGGGGAATTGTCCTAGCAAATAGATGTTATTTTGGGCTCAGCAAGCAGTTTAGGAACAAAGCCCTCTCTCGACGGACAAAAGTCCAGCTATATCAGACTCTCATTTTTCCTGTCTCGACATATGGCTCCGAAACTTGGGTCATATCGCAGGCGGATGAAAAACACCTGGGAGTTTTCGAGAGAAAAATTCTCCGTAAAATATATGGTCCTGTTAGGGAAAACGGCGAGTACCGACGTCGCTGGAACGCAGAGCTATATAATCTATATTCTGACGTGGACATATATAGACGAATCACAGTGTGCCAATTGCGTTGGCTAGGCCATGTTATCAGAATGGATGAAGATGGGCCAGCGCGAAAGATTTTTGATAACATACCCGATGGAAGCAGGAAAAGTGGACGACCAAGACTCCGCTGGAAAGACCAGGCAGAAGAATCCCTTCGTATCCTTGGTGTTACCAACTGGCGAGAAAAGGCGAAGGATAGAGCCAGTTGGAAGAATATGTTGAAATTTATTTAATTTGTTTGTTTAATTAATATGTGTAAGACGTCTGACCTCATGAGGTTGTAATCTAGTCAATAAAAAAAAGTAAATATCAGTGCATTTGAAAATGAAGTGGCAGCTTCTTCATCATCATCATTGGCTTGCACAGCGTCTGCCTCAAATATTGATGTGCTTGAATATGTTTCTTCTAGCACCCGATCCCGACACAAGCGTACTTACTTCATCGAACTAGAAGAGGAAGCAGATAGGCCAAAAACAAATGTGCAATTCAGTGTAAGCGTTAATGAAATAACGAACGATTCACCGGTATTCAAATCGATGATCTGGAAAAAGAAATGTCTGCAGTTGCATGTGAACGAAATTGTATTTCGTAGTAAAAATAAAATGGCCGATGATCTGGCAAATCTCAAAACGCCACTCGATTGCTTCCAATATTTTAATAACAATGAGTTTTTTGAGTTCCTAGCCGAACAAATGAAACTATATGCCCGTCAATCAAACATAATTTGATGAAATGAAACCGATTTGATGAAATGCAAAAAATGTTACATTACAATGACAACTCTTCGAATCATGGACACAACAAACTGTACAAAGTGCGCCCCTTGGTTATGTATGATTCGGTTCTGTTCCAATGTTGAAATTCGGTTCTGTTCCAATGTTGAAATGTTCCAATGTTATATGAGTTGCCACATTGTAGGAGTGTTTCAAGACGGACTGCTTGCCATAAACACATCCTTATATTTTATTAATCGATTAATCGCTATGATTTGTTCGAGTTAATCGTTAATCGAAAAAGTTAATTTTTAAAATCTTCGGTTAATTTTAGAGCACGATTAATCGATTAACCGAATAATGATTAATTGAGTGGTTACCCTAGTACCTCCTCTTAAAATTGTAATTCTTGAAAAAAGAACCAATTCAAAAAAAATTCTCATTTCTAAAAAAAACCTATTCTTCAAAAAAACCACCTTCTCTTAAAACAATAAATTTTCTTACAAAAATTCCTTTTCTTAAAAGTACCTTTTCTTAAAAATAAATTAATACCTTTTCTTGTCTGTTCTTGAGAGAAAAGTACCGCTTCTTTAAAAAGTACACTTGCTTTTAAAAAAGTACTTCTTTGAAAAAAAATGCATACTCTTTGGCTTTATCTTACAGAAAGTAATTCTTATTAAAAATGGTGCCTTTTCTTAAAGAAACATTAGCTTTTAGTAAAAGAAGTACCTCTCATTAAAGAAAGGACCTTTTCGGGAAAATATAACACATATTCTTTCAAAAAGGACACAAAAATTTATATTTTTTAAAAATAAAAGAAAAATTATTAAAAAATGTTTATCATTTTACAAAAAGTATCTTTTCTTAAAGATCCATTTAAATTATAGTATATTTCGAAAGGCGCCTTAGGCGTGTTGGAACTGACTAGTACATAATATATAGCGAAGGGAACTTCGTTCCAACCGGGTGTCCCCTGACACCTCATTTATTTTTTGGAGTTCTGACGCTCCATGCCCGCCTGCTGGCGAGGTACACTTTTTTCACTCCTCAGGCTAAAGACACAACTTTTTTTACAAATTTGAGTCAGAAGATATTTTTTTGAAGGGTTTTTAATATTCTTTAATTTTCTGAGCGAAATCAATAATTTGGGAGTTACAGGGCCAAATGCGAATTTTCAGCAGCGTCTCTAGTTTAAGGCTCATATCGTTGTTTTTTTTTTAAATATTGGTAATTTTTTTTTAGTAATTCGGACTTTTAAAATCGGCTTAGCCGTTATTTTATGCCGATGAGAGCATTAAAAGGCGGCGGCGTGAACTTCAAAAATTTATCCACGACAGCGGCGCACAGTGGGATTTCTTCATACAAGCCGCGGCCAAAATTAGAAGGAATCGATCTAGGGCTTTGAAATTTCGCACACGTCTCTCATATTGCTAAATTAGAAAAAAAACAAGTTTTTGTTCAAATTCGCCCACAATCACGCCTACCTCCCATATAACGTAAAATAAAAAATCGTTGTATTTTCCTCATTTTCATACCTATGTCAATAAAAATTACTGCCAGTGCTTGGATTTGAGTCCTCAATTATATTAAAAATTTAAGTGCCACGCCCAACGCCCATATACAAATGTTCATAAAAATAAATAAATGGTTTCCCATTACATCCCATGAAGGGACTGGGGAGAACTTCTCACAATAACTGAGCTGTGCGCTTTCCAGTTTTCACTAACTGATTGGGACCTACAGTTTTACACCGATTCCGAACGGTAATTTGAGAAGCTTTTCCATGGCTAGATACTCGATAGTGTCGCCGTCACTATGCGAGGTGACCGCCGCCGAAAGAAATTTTAAGGTGGTCAGAGCCGGGTTCGAACCCAGGATCTCATGTACAAGAGCCGCGCACACTAACCATTGCACCACCGACGGCCACAATACAAATGTTCATTTTTCAAAATTTTCGAAAACACAGATATAATTCTTTGTAGTTTGTGATAGATGTAAATCAGCTCTTACATCTATATAAATAACTAACTAAATAACTATTTACAAAAAAATTAGGGGGCCATAGTTTACGATTTTTTTTTTTAACTAACCAATCATTCCAAATAAAAGTCAAATTTGTACTACAAAATTATCGAAATTTATTAATTTTTCAGCAATTTCTCAGTGCATACGTTTAGGGATATGATATACAGCTGTAAAAAAAACTTTAACTAACATTTCTATTATCGACAGCATTAAAACACATATGCCTAAAAGTATACACCATTTTATATGGTGTTTTCATCCATTTTTGTAATGAAATTTCGTGGCATTTTTTTATAAAATTTATAACTTTGTTCAACAGTATAAAATATTATGGGAATTTTATTTATGAAATCAAAAGAATACACTCCCACCTTTCACATTTTAGCAACCAGACCACAACGATCGATAACGACTACCTTTTTTTAGTCCAAGAAAAACCAAAAACACTTAGTTTTTTGAGTGTCCTCATAAAAGCATGAATATATTTTAATCTGTTATTGCTATTCAATTAGTTTTTCTTAAAACTTAATGTAGAAAAACCATATTTTTCAAATATACATATTCCAAATCGATACGACGAAAAGAAGTCATGTTTCCAGCCCATTGAAATGCATGAAAATTTGAGACAGGACAGGTTTTTTTGTACAAAAACAAAATTTGTTGAAAAAAACTAATGTTGTATTTCTCTTAATTAAACAATTCTCTACAAAACTGCATCATTACATTTTTGATATTTGACACTCGAAAAAGGTTATTTTTGCCGGCAAAATCCCTCTGTTCGGCGCACTGGCAAATTTTCTGTTGGCTTCGTTCTCGTGCAAACGAGTTCAGTCCCAAAACTAGCCAACCTAACGAAGAAGACACAAAAAAGTTGGGAAAAATTGTCTTTATTTGTCAACATAAAGCTTGGTTTTTTATTCCCTGCTAAACTAATATTTCGACGACTTTGTATGGAGTGCGCTTAAAATCGCTTAATATCGCTTAGTTCCCCATACAAAGTCGTCGAAAAATTAGTTTAGCAGGGAATAAAAAAACAGGCTTATAATCTCCCTCTAGCTCGATACACTTTTCCAGCGATATTCAATTGCTTCGACACCCAGTTTATAGTAAGAATTATTAAACTCCTTAAAATAGCCACCAACTGCAGACTCCACCTCTTCATTAAACTCCTTAAAATAGCCACCAACTGCAGACTCCACCTCTTCATATTTGGCAAATCTTTCACCACCGATGCATTTTTTCAAGTTCGGAAATTGAAAATAGTCCAAGAGAGCTAAATCTGCTGAATAAGGTGCGTGATGAACCAACTCGAACTTTCATTCATTAATTTTGTCCATCGCAATAATGGATGTGTGAATAATGGATGAAACAACACTTCCTTTTTCATCAAATTTAAGTATATTTTATATTTATGAAGCATAGGGACAATTTTCCGGGTAATTGATGCTAGAATCCCTATGTTATACCCATGTTAACTTAATGCGAGCGAACGGGTATACAGTAGACATCTACACAAGACATCTTGAAAGGGTATACAAGACATTTGCTTTATTTCAAGCATATACAAGGTGGCGCAAAAGTAATACTCCTATCGGAAAATGCTATAAATTTTGCGATTGGCCCCTAATGTCAGTTCTGTTTTGACATTTTTGTAGTAAACACATGCGAAATACACGTTAATAAACAATGTTACGCTACACTGCTCCAGAACGCGGAATATTGCTGACTATTTATTTGACCAATAATCGATCGGTGACTTTGGCACAACGTGAATTTCGTCGCAGATTTCCTGGCCGTCCAACGCCTACTGGTGAAACACTGCGACGTTTAGCCGCTCGCCTCGAAGAGACTGGCACAACACGAGATGCTGTCAGGCGTGGCAGACCCCGGCGTAGCCGTTCTGCAGAGAATATTGCTGCTGTAGCCGAGGATGTCATGGATGCGCCGTCGACATCGACCAGACGACGTTCCACGCAAATGGGTATCAGTCGACGGTCTTTACAGCGAATTTTGGTACATGATTTGAAGATGTTTCCGTACAAAGTCCAGACGGTGCATCAGTGCATTAGCTGCTGACCGCCAATCGCGTCTAACATACGCTCAAGCCATCCTTAATCACCACCAAGAGGAAGATGATTTTTCATCAAAAATAATCATGAGTGATGAGGCCCATTTCCATCTTAGCGGATACGTAAATAAGCAAAATTTACGCTTCTGGGGCACTGGGGCCCCGCGTGTAACCCACGAAGAGCCATTACACCCGCTCAAAGTCACTGTATGGTGTGCTGTTTTCGCTGGAGGTGTCATCGGACCTTTTTTCTTCGAAGACGTCGCGGGCCAAACGGTTACTGTGAATGGTGAGCGCTACAGAGCAATGATCAACGAGTTCTTTTTGCCGCAACTTGATGAATTGGGATTGGAAAACATGTGGTTCCAACAGGACGGTGCAACGGCACACACTGCACGTGCCACAACCGATATGCTGAAGGATGCATTTCCCGGGCGCCTAATCTCCCGTTTTGGCGATTTGCACTGGCCAGCAAGATCGCCTGATATGACCGCTCCAGACTTCTTTTTGTGGGGCTTTTTGAAGTCGCGGGTTTATGTCAACAAGCCTCAGACTCTTGCAGCTCTTAAAGACAATATCCGTCAAGAATGTAAGGACGTATCGCCGGAAGTTTTGGCCAGAGTGATGGAAAATGCCATAAAAAGGGCTCAAATGACAATCAACTGTGGCGGCGGTCATTTACATGACATCATATTCTCGACTTGATGTAAAAAAAATTAAAAGACCAAATAAAAATAATCCACAAGAAGAATCAAAGTTTTTCATTGTTTTTTTAAATTACAGCCAAAAAACATCGGAAGTTTACTTTTGCGCCACCTTGTACAATGACAAAGTTACGACAACCAAGTACTTCAGTGTTCTGGACACAAAACACATTCGTGTATGTGTGTGCCGAAAAACACAATACAACAGGGTGGGCCAAATAAGACCTACCAATGTTAAGCCCGAAAAACTTTTTTGTTATCTAATATAATTGTGTTTTTTTCTTTACAGGTTATAATTGAGTTCTTGGAAATGTATAATGGGTAGATACAGTACACAACAACGTGTTAAAATTATCGAATTTTTGTCAAAGATCAATAGTTATGACGCAGCGAAAGTATCGTCAACATTTTAATACAAGATTAGTTTTGAGGAACGTGGTTCAGTGGCCGACTGGTCGAAAATCCAAGGCAAGTTACATCCATCCAACAGAGCAATAATTGACAACTTCTTGCGGCCAATGGTGGAGCAGCATCCTAATTTGTGGTTCCAAAAGGATGGAGCGACTGCGCACACTGCTAGGCAAACTATGGATTTGTTGCGAGAAATTTTTGGCGAACGTTTGATTTCAAAAATTTCTGATTTCCCATGGCCACCTCGTTCGCACAGATTTAACTGCGCCCGACTTTCTTTTATGATGTTTAAAATAAAAAGTGAATGCCAATAAGCCAGAGACAATTAGACATCTAAAGCAGAATATACGAGACGAGAAACTGACCAAAAACATTACGTGGTGTTATTGAAACTCGCCTAAAACATTTGTCTGATGTCATATTTCATACATAGTCCCCCTAAATTTCCACGAAATGTATTTAATATATTAAATAAAAATTAATAAAAAAAAATACATGAGGTGTCAGGGGACACCCGGTTGGAACGAAGTTCCTTTCGCTATATAAATATTATGTACTAGTTAGTTCCAACACGCCTAAGGCGCCTGTTGAAAAATACTGTAATTTAAATGGATCTTTAAGAAAAGATACTTTTTGTAAAATGATAAACATTTTTTAAGAAATTTTTTATTTATTGAATGTATTTTTTTTTAAAAAAAGTATATTTTTAGGTCCCTTTTGTAAGAATATGTATTATATTTTCCCGAAAAGGTAATTTCTTTAAAGAGAGGTACTTCTTTTATTAAAAGTTATTGTTTTTAAGAAAAGAAGTGCTTTCTCTAAGAAAAAGCCTAAGAGTATGAATTTTTTTTACAAAGAAGTACTTTTTTTAAGAACAGGTACTTTTTAAAGAATTGGTACTCTTTTTAGGAAAAGGTTACTTTTTTAAGAAAATGTACATATTTTCATAAAGGCTACTTATCTCAAGAAAAGAGAAGAAAAGGTATTAATTTATTTTTAAGAAAATGTACTTTTAAGAAGAGGATTTTTTGTATGAAAATGTATATTTTTTTAGAGAAGGTATATATTTTTTTGACGCAAAGCTTTTTTTACTCAAGAAAAGTTATTTTGTTTTACAAAAAATGTACTCTTTAAAGAAAATGTAGTTTTTTAAAAAAGGGCAATATGTTGTAAAATAATGTACGTTTTTAAGAAAAGGTACTTATTTAAAAATAAAAATTAATATTTTTAAGAAAAGGTACTCTTTGTAAGAAAATTTACTTCTTTTTATTGCTTTTTTCTTTAAGATAAAGTAATTTTTTAAGAAAAGGAACATTGTTTAAAAATATCAATAGGTATTTTTTTTGAAAAAGTTACTTTTTTTACGAAAACGCAATTACTTAAGAAAATTTTATTATTTGAAACTTCTTTCACTTTGGCTTTTCTAAATTTACTTTTTATTCGGTTCAAAATTACAATATAATAATACAAATACAAAATAATATATGTATGCTAGAAAATTTCCCATTAAATAAAAAATATCCCCCGATATATTAGTCTAGACACAAACCAAACCAAAAGTACGAGTGTAAGAGTAAGGGTGCTGCCAAATGTAATTCCATGCTCAGGGTAGTATTTCATGGATTTGCCAGTCTTGCACTTTGGCTTTTCTAAATTTACTTTTTATTGGGTCCAAACCTAAAATATGTAATACACAGGCTCCACCTATAAAACTTCCCTTTAAACCAAACCAAACCAAAGTACCCAATATACATAGTTGATAATAATGGGTTGTAATAAAGTACTTAAAAAAGTTGTTGAAAACTTCCCGCAACGTGCGATATTTCGGCCCACCCTGTACTACTTCTACTTCGCATCGTATTGTGATTTTGTGCATACACCATACATGAAGGTTTTGTTGACAGCATAGATAAAGGCATTAACTAGATACCGCACATGCCTTGGGAAATTTCTTGTTCAATGGGATATTTTCTAGATGGAGCTGGATGCAATAATTACAACGTTTGATCCCAAACAAAATATACCTTGCAAGATTTATTTTGAACAGGTGCTAACTATAGGTATGTAAGGCAACATCAACAGGGATTTTGTTTTTTGGTCCGCTGCTCTCAAATCCAACACAAACGAAGACCAAAAATAACAGTAAACAAAAAGATGCAATCAAAATAACAAAATTTTAATTTGAAAGTGGGGAACACAACGACATGAAAAAAACTAAATTAGTTGTTTGAATAGCACAACCTGGAAAATTATACTTTTTTTGTATGTATCAAATTTCCCACAGTGTTGAATAAACGTCAGTGAAAGTTATGAGAAACTTCAATGAGAGTTACAAAATGATAACACAGCACCTAGTGGCAGTACTTGACAACGCCTGTGGGATATCTACTTATTTCCTTTATCTATGGTTGACAGTATCCCGATGTACTTGGTTGCCGTTATTTCGCTACAGTACATTCTTGATATAAACCAAATGTCTTGAATGTCCATTCGAGACGTCTAGTGCAGATATTTAGTGTACATCAAGATGATTGAAAATAAATACGTTTCATATATTGAATGGCAACCCTATTATCAGGGGTGTAGTTTTCTTAAATTTTTGAAAACTCCGACTTTAACTCCGCAATTTTTAAATTCTCTTGGTTTATTTGTGGAGTTGGAGTAGGAGTCGGAGCTACTTCGACTCCACAAATAAACCAAACGTATTTTAATGTATTTTTTTGTTTAATGGTATCAATTATAACTCAGACTGCAGGCAAAGTCATTGAACTCTCCGATTCCACACCCCTGCTTAATGAACCCCTCATTTGACGGTTGAGGTTAGAAAATGTCTATAAATTTAGTGAATGAAATTTATCTGTAATCTGAATAGATTTTTATTATGATTATCTGGCTTAAAGATTATAATGTCATATTTGAAATATTCGAATAAATTGTAACTTCAATTAAGTTTATTTAATCTCATTTAATTTAAATTTTATATATTAATTTTTTATTTGAAAAATAACAAAATTCTTCCCCCAACTTACCTTAATTGACAATCAATATATTTAACTGCTTTTCTGGTTTAGTTGTTTGTATTTGTTGTTTTCATATAATTATAAATAATTGATTATTTTATTTTGTATTTTTGTGTGTGTCTCCGTATTTAAAGTGTTTATTTATCCACTTATCCCATTAGAAGAAATATGAAATATTATTGTTTTTTCAATTTAATTAAATTTATACAAAATGTTATTCAAATGTTTAGGTTTTGTATAGTTGCAAATGAAAAACAACAAAAAAATATATTGTTGAATATCAACTATTCGTGTTGAACGAATATATTCATACATATTCATTCAACACGAATAGTTGATATTCAACAATATAAATTGGATAAATTGGAATATATTACACAAGTATTTACATATGTAAACACACTTTTACACAATTTTTAATAGTTTTTTTTTACATAAACAAATTTACTTTTCTATACGAAATGTAAAATTTTCTATGCGAATATACCAACAGTAAGACGACTATCAGTCAACTTGTCCAAATGAAAGGTAAAAATATTTTCAGTGAACTGTTTCACAGGGTGCCCCAATAAAAGTGCACGATTTAAATTTTTTTCTGTGCAAGTGGCAGCTCTGAAATTTGACAGCTGTTGTCTACGATTGTTTTGATTATTAAAAATTGACCTCTACACACAGGAAGAACGGGTTATCATTGTAAAAATGGGGAAAGTTACGCTCTGACCCCTAACAATCTTCGCCGAATTTTCGGTCTTGGAAGTAAACCTAATGTGTCAACAATTCAAAGAGTGTTCCAACAATTTGAAGAAACTGACTCGATTATGGATAGTAAATCTCCTGTGCGTAGATGTAGCAGCCGATCTCCCGAAAACAAACCCGCCGTAAATTAGAGTGTAAATTCGGGGAAATAATTCCGCATCGTTCACAATAACTAAAAATTTCGCGAAAGACTACGCAGCGAATTTTGACGAAAGACCTCGACCTTTACCAGTACAAGATACAGCTCACTCAGGAGCTCAAACCAGCAGACCCGGTAAATCGTTCAATGGGTTACGGAGCAAAGTGAAGTGAATGCCGATTTTTCGAAACAGATCATATTTACCGACACGTTGAAAAAATTTCCTTTTTTTGTTGTTTGGATGCAAATACAACGTGTTTGTAGCTTGTCATAAATATAGTATACTTGTGTCCAAACACATTGTGTTTGCTATTCAATATAACATGATTGGAACACAATGATTAATAGGTTATAATTTATGTATTTGTGACTCAAATATGGAGTTGTTTGTTGAAAACTGCTGGAAAATACTGCTGTCTGTCACCATAAGGAAACAAAAAGCTGCAGACCTTCAATTCAGGAAAGCAATGCTTGCAAACATGTACATGGTTGCTGCAATATGTTGCTGGGGCCGATATTTTTCTGCGTGGACAGATCATATAAACTGATCATATTTACAGATGATATTACACAAAAAGTTGTCGAATTTGGGGCTCAGAAAATCCTCATGCAATCATCCATGGGAAACAAATGCACCCACAACGAGCAACTGTCTGGTGCGGGTTTTGGTCAGGCGCGGAGATTGGGGACCTATTCGGAAATGCAACAACTGTTGCAGATGCTTGTTTGTTGGGCATTTTGTTTGCAATTACGGTCTCAAAATACCTGCAAAGTTGTCAGATGTTGCATTTACGAACGTGCTGGGCATCAGTTGCAGAGCAGTGATGCATTTCCGAAAAGGACCCTGGTCCTTACTTTTTTGAAGATGATGGCGAAATTATAGAGACTGCGAACGGCATTTATTACAGGTATAAGATAACGTAGTTCTTTTGACCCCAACATGATGCCAAAATATCGGCCACAGCAACATATTGCAGGAAATATGTACATTAGGGTGGGTCAAATTGTATGGAACGATTTTTTTTTGATGGAGCGTATAGCAAAAACGTAATCTATAGGTGAGTCTGAGAAATTTTGCTCAAGAGACCATAGCTCTAAGTCGGACTTGAAGCCCCCCAAATTTACAAAATAGATATAAGTACGCCTGTTTTTGTATTCCCTGCTAAACTAATTTTTCGACGACTTTGTATGGGGAACTAAGCGACTTTAAGCGGCACTCCATATAAAGTCGTCGAAAAATTAGTTTAGCAGGGAATAAAAAAACAAGCTTAGTGTTAATAGTGTTTTTTTGTTGAAACCTTGAAAATGTTGATTTTTTCAGATCGATTTTCCTACAAAAAGGAGTTCGAAAACGAAAAAATTGATCGTAATAAAAATTGTTGGAAATTATCTGAACTTTTATAATCTGGAAAAAAAAATTTCGAAAAAAATCGAAGAAAATTCAGAATTTATTAGTTAAAAGTTAATTTTAGGCTATTTTTCGACAAAAAATTCCTAATATCTCTACTAAAAATAAAAATTGGTATCAATACAGATTCTGAAAGGTGATAAAAATACCTTTCAAACAAGCCCACATTGAGAAATCTACTATAATTCTATCCGATTTTATGACGAATTTAATGAAATTATTCTGTGTATACATTATGGAAAAATATCTATTTTGAAATTTTGGGGGGCTCCAAATCCGACTTAGAGCTATGGTCTCTTGAGCAATATTTCTCAAAATCACCTATAGTTTACGTTTTTGCTATACGCTTCATCAAAAAAAAAATTAACCCGCCCTAATGTACATGTTTGCAAGCACTGTTTTCAGGAATTAAATATGTGCGGTTTTTTTTTGTTTCTTTGTTGTCTGTCTCGTATTTTGTTTTAGCGGTTTTCAACAAAAAATCCACATTTGGGTCGTCTCAAAAACAAACATATAAAGAGGGTGATTTTTCAAGCCCGATAGAACTTCAAATTGTAAAAAAATAACACAAAAAATTAAAATTTTAATAAAGTTTTTTTTTATTCGAAATATCAATACGTGGCATTAACATTTGAAAATGATTTCGGGCATATGGGCACCGCGGCTGTTCTTGACGAAGCGCATTCTGGACGTCCAATTTTTGGCCACTTTTTCGAGCACTGCTGGCCGTATGTCACGAAGAACACAAACAATGTTTGCCTCCAAGGCGTCAATTGTTGCTGGTTTATCAGCATAAACCAGTGCCTTCACGTAGCCCTACAGGAAATAATCGAGAGGTGTCAAATCGCAACGACCTTGGAGGCCAATTGACAGGTCCATTTCTCGAAATCAACTTATCGCCAAATTTTGATTTCAATAAGTCGATGGTTGCGATCGCCGTATGGCACGTAGCGCCATCCTGTTGAAACCACATCTCGTCTGGATCAATGTCATCCATATTTTCAAACAGAAAATCATTGATCATGGTGCGGTAACGATCTCCATTGACCGTAACGCGAGATCCGGCCACATTTTTAAAGAAATAAGGTCCAATGATGCCACCGGCGTGTAAGCCGCACCAAACGGTGCATTTTTCTGGATGTAATGGAGTCTGGAGGGTGTCTTGTGGACTGGTCTCACTCCATATACGGCAATTCTGCTTATTAACAAACCCGTTAAGCCAAAAATGAGCCTAATCGCTGAACACAATTTGGCGATAAAACAACGGGTCAGTTTCCAACTGAGTTTCAAAGTAAATTTCGATAATTTGGCAGCGTTGTTCAAGCGTGAGTCTGTCTATTCATGATGATTTGCCAGAGTATACTGAAACAAATAATAGTAATTTTTTTATTCAAATTTAATTTTTTGTGTTATTTTTTACAATTTTAAGTTCTATCGGCTTGAAAAAACACCCTTTATTATAACCTATTAATCATTGTGTCTCAAACACGTTAAATTGAATAGTAAACACAATGTGTTTCCGCACAAGTATAGTATATTTGCGACAAGCTACAAACACGTTATATTTACACCCAAACAACAAAAAAGGCAGATTTTTCAGCGTGTGGACGTCCAGAATGCGCTTCCTTATGAACAGCCACGGTGGTCATATAACCGAAATCAGTTTCAAATGTTAATGCTATGTATTGATCATAGAGTAAATCTTAATAGAGAGAATATTTGACTCATCTGACGTGACTTTTCACACTCTTCGTGGTGCGATAGAGACATGTTCGAAGAAAAGTGACATACACCAGGTGGAATTACAAGAACGTCTGACTTTAATTTTTTATGTCGTTTTGGTGAAAACCTGTGAAATTTAAATGTGTTTTACACTTTTTTATTGACTGTTATAAGCTTGTTTTTTTATTCCCGGTTAAACTATATTTTCGACGACTTTGTATGGGGAATTAAGCGATATTAAGCGATTTTAAGCGGCACTCCATACAAAGTCGTCGAAAAAATAGTTTAGCTGGGAATAAAACAACAAGCTTATTGTTACCATACATTTGTGTTGTATTTAACACAATAATTTTAACACACAAAACGAAATACCGTTGTTGTTAGTTTGTTGATTGTTTTGAACCACTGTTGCCTCTATCTGGTATTATTGAAGTAATTCTTTTCAACATCCAACGATCATTTGACACCAGGCCAAATTTCAGAAATTTGCTGAGAGATATGTTAAGTCTAGTATAGTAATTAGTCTATGGTATTGATCCTTCGAATAAAAAAGATTTTTTGATTAAAATATAATTCTTTGTGTTATTCTTTACAATTTCAATTTCTAAAATAAAAATAAATGGTTTCCCATTACATCCCATGAAGGGACCGGGGAGAACTTCTCACCATCACTGAGCTGTGCGCTTTCCAGTTTTCACTCACTGATTGATTGGGACGTACAGTTTTACACCGATTCCGAACGGTATTTTGAGAAGCTTTCTCATGGCTATATACTCGATAGTGTCGCCGTCACTATGCGAGGTGACCGCCGCCGAAAGAAATTTGAAGGTGGTCAGAGCAGGGTACGAACCCAGGATCTCATGTACAAGAGCCGCGCACACTAGCCATTGCACCACCGACGGCCACAATTTCAATTTCTAGCGGCCTTAAAAATACGCCCTTTATATGGATTTTAATTGTAAATGAAATCGTCAACTTTTATTGGAACACCCTTTATGCGAAAAGTGAGACTAGTTTCAGTTTAACTTCTCTATACGAATACTATGACTTTCAGTTAAACTTTTTGATAAGAAAATTTTGAGTTTTAGTTAACTTTGTGATTTCACAAGTAAACCTGTTGTCTATTATGGCAATTTCGTTTCTAAAAAATAATGTTGCCCTAGTATGAGCCGACATTTAAAAAATGTTGCCATCGTCCTTAAAGTTGTGCCTTTTTTAGGGTGAGAAATGAATATAGAACTGTTCCAGAGTACAAGGTGGCGCAAAAGTAAACTTCCGATGTTTTTGGCTGTAATTTAAAAAAAATATGAAAAACTTTGATTCTTCTTGTGGATTATTTTTATTTGGTCTTTTAATTTTTTTTACATCAAGTCGAGAATATGATGGCATGTAAATGGCCGCCGCCACAGTTGATTGTCATTTGAGCCCTTTTTATGGCATTTTCCATCACTTTGGCCAAAACTTCCGGCGATACGTCCTCACATTCTTGACGGCTATTGTCTTTAAGAGTCTGAGGCTTGTTGACATAAACCCGCGACTTCAAAAAGCCCCACAAAAAGAAGTCTGGAGCGGTCATATCAGGCGATCTTGCTGGCCAGTGCAAATCGCCAAAACGGGAGATTAGGCGCCCGGGAAATGCATCCTTCAGCATATCGGTTGTGGCACGTGCAGTGTGTGCCGTTGCACCGTCCTGTTGGAACCACATGTTTTCCAATCCCAATTCATCAAGTTCCGGCAAAAAGAACTCGTTGATCATTGCTCTGTAGCGCTCACCATTCACAGTAACCGTTTGGTCCGCGACGTCTTCGAAGAAAAAAGGTCCGATGACTCCTCCAGCGAAAATAGCACACCATACAGTGACTTTGAGCGGGTGTAATGGCTCTTCGTGGGTTACACGCGGTGCCCCAGTGCCCCAGAAGCGTAAATTTTGCTTATTTACGTACCCGCTAAGATGGAAATGGGCCAGGAAATCTGCGACGAAATTCACGTTGTGCCAAAGTCACCGACCGATTACTGGTCAAATAAATAGTCAGCAATATTCCGCGTTCTGGAGCAGTGTAGCGTAACATTGTTTATTAAGGTGTATTTCGCATGTGTTTACTACACACATGTCAAAACAGAACTGACATTAGGGGCCAATCGCAAAATTTATAGCATTTTCTGATAGGAGGATTACTTTTGCGCCACCTTGTATATGGATATGCAAGCGATATTCAGGAATTTTAAGCGATTCTATATACGAACTGGTCGAATATATACCAATACCAATTTTTTTTTGTTATTATTCCCGTTTATTAAAAATTCGACCACTTTGTTTGAGATTGAAAGCGAATTTAACTGCAGACATTTAAATTACCCTTGCTCCCCTACAAAAGGTAGAAAAATTAGCTTAGCGAGGACAAATAACACACACAAAATGACAGAATATTTGGATTTTTATCGGGCAACATTCTCCTTCATGAAAGGAGAAAAGGCAACATTTTTGAACTTTTTGAAACGAACACAAGACCTTCAAGTGGGGTTGCACTTTTTTCAAAAACGAACACAAAAAGGATTTTTTTCTCAGAATCGAAATCGCCATTAGAGTTTTAGTTAACTTTGTGATTTCACAAGTAAACTTGTTGTCTATTAGATACAATTTTGTTATTGTGAATGGATAACGTTTCAATTTAAATTGAAGTTTTTTTTTATTTGAGGAAATTAAGATTGTCGCCTCCCTTAGGTTGCATAAAACAACATTTGTTTGCTTCACTGTATGCAATTTGTGTCTTCTCTTTATTTCAGCAAATACACAAAACGTAATTTAGTTGTTTATAAACTCCAACACTTGAGTTAAATTTAAAATTTTTATTTAATTATTTTTTTTTTTTTGTTGATTTGCTCTGCATGTTATATTTATTGATTTTATAACGTTATGAGTGGTTTCCACTCGAGGGATTTTGATGAAACTTGTTTTGTTTGTATTTAAAAATAATGAAATTTAATTACATTTTCCACTAAGTACCTGAGAATTGTGGAACAAATGTGGTAAATGAAACAATTATATTTAAGTTTATTTATTTAATCTTAACTGCGCGTGTAATGTGAGGAATAATAAAATACGCTTGATTGTATATTTTTTATTATATTTTTTGTTTGTTTATAACAACACTTTCATACACTTGTTTTTTATAAAATCTCCAACACTTTATTAAATTGATTTTTTAAATTGATTAAATTTTCATACATTTCTGGTTTTATTAATAAAATTACATCGGCGAGATTTGCCGCCAACTCAACCGTAATGAATTCACTGACTTTCGCGTATAACCGCTTACAACCGTCGCATTCATCCTCCTACTAAATCATTTAGCTACTTCTATTAAATTTAAAATTTCCATTTAACTTTGCTGCTTCTCAGAGTTTTGAAATTCAAGATTTGTTTATTTTACAAATCGCTTTGCTTGAACGACCGTTTCACGTTCTTTTCTGTAGGGGATTTGTGGCTGTTGCTTCGTTACACTCGCACGCCGTTTGATCTTTATTGTCGCATATCAATTTGTCGAATGATCTCTGAATGTTGCTGCTTCGTATTTGTCAGCAGTGCCAAGACATTCAATGACATAAATATGTATCAGTAGATTAATTTTGTTTTGATATTCGTGTGTACTAAAATCTACTAAGAAGTGAAGTCATATATCTTGTCTTAACGTTTCAGACGTTCTTAAGGGGTTATCCGGTATCACCATCCAGTTTGTAATAGTTGTGAGCTACCGCAATAGTTGAGAGTATATGCAGTTCAGCTAACCATTCGATACGTTAATCAATTTTCAAGTATTGAGTTGGCAAGAATGTTCCTAGGTATTCTCATATACAAGATGGCGCCAAAGTAATCGCCCTATTGGAAAACCCTATAACTTTTGCAAATGGCGCCAAATGTCAACTGACATTTGTGAAGTAAACAAATGCAGAATACAAAACGGCAAGCCATGAATCGTTTTACTCCGCAAGAACGCGGAATAATTGTTTCTATTTTTTTGCGCAACAATTCGTCGATTGTGTTGGCGCAGCGTGAATTTCGTCGCAGATATCGTGGCCGTACGACACCAACTGGACAAACACTGCGGCGTTTGGCCAATCGCCTTGAAGAGACTGGGACAACACGAGATCTCCGAAGGCTGGTCGGCCCCGGAGAAGCTGTTCTGCTCAGAATATTGCCGCTGTTACCCAAGATGTCGAAGAGGGATCCGGAACATCGACCAGACGACGTACCACGCAATTGGGCATTAGCCGGCGGTCCCTTCGCAGAATGTTGGTGAAAGATTTGAAGATGTTCCCTTACAAAGTGCAGATAGTGCAACAGCGGTTAGCTGGTTAATGCCAAACGCGTGTAGCCTACAATCAAGCCATCCTGAATCTCAACGAAGAGGTGGACGATTTCTCATCGAAAATTATCATGAGCGATGAGGCTCATTTCCATTTTGGCGGTTGCGTGAATAAACAAAATAATCGTTCTTGGGGCACCGAAAATCCGTGTATAACCCACGAAGAACCATTACACCAAGGAGTACCGATGAGACAGCTGATCAAGTCAGTGCTTGGAGAACTTTTAGAGAAACTGTTTTCAAAGAAGAAACGGTGATAGGTGTTTTGCAGCAGCGTGTCAAGCCAAAAGTACTAAACACATCATCTGGGGGTAAATTTTGCCAATTAAATCGAATATTTAGTGAGAAAAACTAAAATGTAATGAAGTGTTAGATTAAAATTATTTGTGTAGATCCGAATTAACACGCACATTAAAGATTCCTCTCATTCTCTATATCTTTTGCAAGTCTTCCACTGACTTTGTTAGTACATAAAACAGCTGTTGCAAACTCTTATTAATATTACTCGGTGCATTACACCCGCTCAAAGTTACTGCATGATGTGCTGTTTACGCTGGAGGAATCATCCGACCACGATTTTTTTAGAACGACGCGGGCCAAACGACGACTGTGGACGGCGCGCGCTGCAGAGCCATGAGTGCCGATTTTTTCTTCCTCAAAGTCTAAACACAATCAAACACGCTACAGACGACGACGTTTTTTCTACACAGGTTTTTATGGGATGGAAAAATTGTCACGAAAACCCTCTGTGGCTGACGACTCGCCGCTAGAATAGAAACTTTTCAAAATTGTAGGCGGCGCTCTCACGACATCACTCAATTGAGAGAACAAAGTTGCCACATTTTTATGAAAATCATAAGAGCCACCAACCAATACATACGGTATCAACGTGGATACAAAGGAAAATTAAAGAAAGGATTTCAAAATGATTTATTTTTAAACACAATACAATAAAAGCGAATACAACATTTTTAAAAGCAGTAAAAATAATTTAATTCCTCTGCAACTACTTCCAAACAAATACCAGAAGAGTCGCAAACATATACGACGCAGGGATAAAAAATCAACAGAAGTCGCCAGACCCTCTCTCTCTCATTTCGCTTGGGCGCTAGGGATTTTGTTCCGTCGTCGTCTAAAGCTTCTCTGCTTCTGTTTTGACTCTTAATTGGTTGAATTGAGACTGGAGACCATGGGGATCTAACAAGATGTTGAAACGGCGTAAGAATATCTGGGTCGCTTAATCTATCGTTTTGGTGATTTGCACTGGCCGGCCAGATCTCCCAATTTAACCGTTCCAGACTTTATGGGGTTTTTTGAAATAGTGGGTTTACGTCAACAAGCCTGAGACTCTTGAACCCCTTAAGGAGAATATTCGCCAAGAATGCGAGAACCTCTCGCCCGAAGTTCTGGCAAGAGTGATGGAAAATGCCAGAAAACGAGCCCGTATGGTCATCAACTCTGGCGGCGGCCACTTGGCCGATATAATTTTCTCAACTTAATGGAATACATTCCAATGGATTAAATAAACAAATTTCAGAAGAAGAACCAAAGTTTTTGAATAAAAAAATACAGCAAAAGAACATTGCGTGATTACTTTTGCCCCACATTGAAAATGGTGCTTTTGTTACTTTTGAAATGTTTTTGATCAGCTGACCCAATTCTTTGTTATACAGTTACACAGCTGACGTTTCGAGCTTAAATTTGTAAAAAGTGGTACCGATGAGACAGCTGATCAAGTTAGTACTTGAAGAACTTATAGAGAAAATGCTTTCAATGAAGAAACGGTGATAGGTGACTGGGTTGCGTTGTGCGATTTTTATACTTTTGCAACAACAGCGTGTCAAGCCAAAAGTACAAAACCAGAGTTCGTATTTACCCCCCCTCCCCCCCACCCTGTGTAACCCATACATATCGTCGTGGGGTATGTGCCCTCAGGGCAATGGGGAAAATAATGGGTAGCTACCCACGACAATGAGAAATTTCTCATCTCGGTTACTCATTACCGAGGGTAACCCATCCCCATTTTTGATCGAAAATATCAAAAAATTAGGAAAAATTTCTATATCTCGGAAACGGAGCGTACAATCGAAAAAATAACCAATTTTGCGAATTTCTAAGGGATTTTCATAAAGTGGTCCAATTCGTATGGTAGAATTTTTTTTCGCAAATTCGCTAAATTAAAAAAGTGGCTATAACTCGAAAACGGTGCGTCCAATCGAAAAAATAATAAACATTGTACCTCTGTAGAAGGCTTTAACCAATGAGTCTCCAATATGGCATCACTTTTTTTTCGATTTATAGCCACCATTTTATTTTAGCGATTTTCTTATTTTGGCGATTTTTCGAAACACTCCGTTTCCGAGATATAAACATTACCCTAGAAACCAGTAAACATTGGTTATTTTGCGATTGGACGCTCCGTTTCCGAGATATAGAGATTTTTCCTAATTTTTTGATATTTTCGAGCAAAAATGGGGATGGGTTACCCTGGGTAACCCCATTTCCCTGATGGTAATGAGTAATCGTGATGAGTAATTCCCCATTGTCGTGGGTAGCTACCCATTATTTTCCCCATTGCCCTGAGGGTAATGGGTAATCGTGATGGGTAACTCCCCATTTCGTGACTTGCTACCTATTATTTTCCCCATTACCCAGAGGGTAATGGGTAATCGTGATGGGTAGTTCCTCATTTTCGTGGGTAGCTTCCCATTATTTTTTCCCCATACCCTGTGGGTAATGGGTAAACGATCGCCACCCATTCCACACGGCAATAATAATGGGTAACTCATTACCCACGAAATACGAACCCTGTTCAAAACACATCAACTGGGAGTAAATTTAGGCAATTAAATCGATTAAAAAAATTGAAATTTGATATTTAGTGAAATGTCAATAATGTATATTTAAAATTTATAAACTATATAAAGTATAGGAAAAATAATCCAACAAACCTATAACCAATGTCACAAATATGGGGGAGATAGGAAAAAATCCAGTCAGTATTCGAAGTCACGGGCGAACACATTATGAACACATTAGTAAATGTTACCTTGGAAAATAAAAAACCGCGTTCAATCATATGATGACGTTACATTTGAATAATATTAATACTTAAAATTATTTAAAGACCAGTGCAAGCACATGTGTCATTATTTTCTTGCTTAATAATTTTTGTTTTATTCCCACAAACAACAAAGAGAATGCAAAGCAACAGATATATGTACATATATACATTATTATGTTCGTACATACGCTACACAAGTTCACACAATTTTCGTTGCTCTCTTGCTATCTCATTTTTATATTATTCTCATTATTCTCTTTGCTCTGAGAGTCCTCCGCAACCACACAAGAAAACTATTCGCTGCTGCTACATCAGTGTGTGGTATGTTTTTTTTGTCGCAGTCTGACAATCTGTGTTTCGCAGTCGGATAAATCTGTGTGCTATATAGGGGTGGGTCACCCTTATCATTTAGGGGTATGAAAAATAGATGTTGGCCGATTCTGAGACCTAACCGATATGCACACAAATTTTCATACAAATCAGTCCAGCCGTTTCGGAGGAGTTTAACGCCAAACAATCTGTCATCGAAGTTGGACAAACTGTGTTTGGATGTATTCACTTTGTGCGTTTAGTCCCTACCCGCGCCTATAGATGTTAACACATCAAAAAGGGATTAAGAGATATTCTAACAACAGTGACTAATTCCTTATACAGTCATAAAAAAATTGTTTGCAGTTACATTCCATGGAGAGATTAGGGAGAGCTTCTTACAACCAGTGAGCTGTGCGCGTTCTAATGTTACACTCTCTGTTTGGGACCTACAGTTTTACCCCGGTTCTGAGCAGTATTTTGAGAAGCTTTTTCATGGCTAAAGACTCGATAGTGTCGCCGTCACTAAGCGTGGTGACCGCCGTCGTAAGAAATGTAAGATGGTCAGAGCAGGGACAGAACCCCCGTTTTCAAGCACAAGAGCCGAACACACTACCATTGCACTAAACCGCACAATTTTTGAGGATACTTGGCATAATTTTTTTAGTAGGTCTCTGGCAACACTGCTGTGGATATGTTACATTATTGTCAGTGGTCAGTTTTCATTTAAATCCCATTGTGAACAGAGAATGACTACATGTACACACAGTAAAAGTATACACGTGTATTTACTAATATTTCTCATACATGTGTAGACATATTCTCATACCGCCGAGAATACACACCACACACATTTTGTCGCGACAATATCTATGCATAACCAATATAAAAATTTAAATAACATGACTGTATGATGCTGTTTATACTGGTTGTGCATGGATGAGTACGAAAATTACGTGGATTTTTCACACACAGTATATTTCATATCAGTTACAACTTCTGTACTGTTTACGATGTTGGGGAATTCGGAAAATAACGAGGAATGATCGGACTGATGTCGATACATTTATGATTTTCGTGCACATGCACTAAACCGGTGATCTCACACCACATATTTTGTACACGTGTACACAGTGAACATCTCCATACTTATGCATTTTTCGTACTTACTGTATGGACAGTGCAAACACCATACAATTAATCACCATAAAAGAGCTACAAAGTAAATCAAAATTTCGAATGGTTTGCAAGATATGAGCCTGACAAAATGATCACTTTTTTGAAAAATGACACCGAGGCTCTAAATCTTTGGGGGCCCATAAAAAAATTGCATGACTTTGGGCAAAACTGGGAGGCACTGGTCTTGTTTTTTTTGGTCTTTTATCACGTAGTGGTGTCCGTACATGGCTATATATTTTCGTATTGGACAGTGTTATTAAAGCCATATTTTTCAACATGCAACAATCATATGCAACCACACCAAACTTCGCTAGTTCACTGAGCGAAGACGCTACTTTAAAAACTGAGTACAAGTGTAAGTAAATTTTGTTTTTATTTTTAAATCGCTTTCTATATTCTCAATTGGAAGTTTCGTTCGATCTTTCCTACTAAAATTAAACATCAAACTAAAAATTCTTTCGGATGCCATATTAGAGTCCAAACAGAACCAGAAACGCTTCAGATGACGACGAAAAATGCTTTAGCGTCTAACCGAAATAGGAGAGAGAGCGTCTGGTGACTTCAGTTGATTGTTGTCTCTCTTCGTCGCATATAAAGGGTTTTTCAACAGAGACGCTACAAAAGTAAATTGATAGGGACAGCAAATGACGCCATATTTTTTCCCGCTCTTTTGACATTTCTCTTCAGTAAGGTTAGCCATTTCATCATGGACAGATATACGAGCCAACAACGAGTCGAAATTAGTAAAATTTACTACCGAAATTTGTAGTCAGTGGCCTCAACTTTAAGAGCGCTACGTCCAATTTCTGAATTCTGAATTTCATTTCTGGCTGAATGGCTTCGTCAATAAGCAAAATATGCGTTATTGGTCAGGCAGCAATCCACACGTAATCCATGAGTCATCATTGCATCCCGAAAAAATTACGGTTTGGTGCGGTTTATGGGCCGGCGGCGTCATTGGGCCGTACTTCTTTCATGATGATCAAGACCTGCACATTACTGTGAATGCGATTCGCTACCGTTCAATGATAACCGAATATTTTTGGCCCCAATTGGATAATAAGGACTTGGAGGACATGTGGTTCCAACAGGACGGCGCCACAAGCCACACAGCGAATGCCACAATCAATTTATTGGAAACCAAGTTTGGTGAACGTGTTATCTCACGAAATGGCCCAGTCGATTGGCCGCCTCGGTCGTGCGATTTGACGCCGTTAGATTATTTCCTCTGGGACTACGTCAAGTCTATGGTCTATGCCAACAAGCCAGCGACGATTGATGAACTTCGTACGAATATCGAACGTGAAATTGCAGCAGTATCGGCCGATTTATGCCTGAAAACCGTCGAAAATTGGGTTCAGCGTCTGGACTTCTGCAAGCGTTCCTGTGGAGGCCATGCAAAAGAAATCGAGTTCCATACATAATGGCATCGAACGTACTTTCACAGGAATAAAGAATTTCATTGGTATCTAAAACCGGTTTTGTTTTATTTAAAAAAACTTTTGTAGCGCTCTTATTGAAAAACCCGTTATTTGCGTCTGTTTTCTCGCACTGTTTTGGATGTTTCAAAAAATACTACAGTTGGAAAGTATTACATTGTTTTTCCTGGTTTTAAACATAGAATAATACATACCATAGAAGCTTTTATTCGCTCAATAAATTAAACGTCATAGATACGATGGAAAGTAAACATTAGATTTTGGAAAACATGGGTTCAAAAATACCAGATAGTGGCAATAGTATACAACGATCAACAAAGGTACAACAACCGAATTTCGGGTTTTTGTGGCAAACTAGTTGTGTTAAATACAATAGAAATGTATACCAACGATAAAAGTCAACAAAAAAGTGCAAAATACATTTCAATTTTTCAGTGCTACACCAAAACGACTGGAAAAAGTTAAGTGAACATATTTTGTAACTACACCTGGTGTAAGGTAATTTTAAATTTAATTGCTCTCATTTCCACAAACCTACGATGAAGAGTGTGAAATGAAATGTCAGATGAGAGAATAAGTTTATCTATGGATGTATTATTCTATGGTTTTAAAATTTTGTTATTCACTTTTATTGTATTGTGTTTAAAGATACATCAATTTGAACCCGTTTCTTGTATTTTCTTTTGTATCCACATGCATTGATTAATTTATATTTAGAGTTGTTAACCGTCTTATCTGACGTTTCTCTTTGCGCTTCTTCAATGAATGAAGCGAACTTCTGTTTGCAACATCGAACAAAATCCTCCATTTTTAGTTTTGTGCATTCACGATATTCATATACATACATATTTTCAACATTCCCCGTACCGATTTCAGCTGTGTTTGTCAAACCTCCGCGACAGAATTCTTGCCGTAACTTTCAAACACAAGTTCGCTTCCCTTTAATCATTAAACCGATGAGAGAGTTAACAAATCTATGTGTAAATTAATTTAAGTCCATATGTACCAACCGTATGTTTGGTTTGGTTACTCTTATGATTCTCATGAAAATGTGGCAACTTCATTCTCTCAATTGAGAGATTTCGAGAGAGCGTCGCCCAGAAAGTAGAAAAAATTATATTCTAGCGGCGAGTCGCCAGAGCAGATTTTCGTGACGATTTCCACTGCCATAAGAAACCTATGTGAAAAAAACGTCATCGTCTGTAGCGTGTTTGATTATGTTCGGACTCACGCGATAATAATTTCATTACACACTAATTTATATATTTAATTGTATAAAAATTCACTGTAGTCACTGACCGTTATCTCACGGTCGCCTAAATGTTCGCGCAGACACCAGTTATTTTGTAAGTTAATTGATGATCATTGTAGGGTGATCTCACTCAACAGATACGTTAACAAGCCAAACTTCCGCAATTGGGGGTGCTGAAAATCCACATGCCATTCAAGAATAAAGTATGCATGCACAACGAGGCACAGTTTGGTGTAGTTTTGGGCTGGCGTAGTCATTCGACCTTATTTATTTGAAAATGATGGCGGCATCTCTGTTACGGTGTACCAAAGAGAATGTACAACTAGAGAAGAAAACCCCAACGCAATGTGGCAGCCCTCGTAGAAGAGAATCAAAAAACGAGTGAAGCGCCTCGTTTTTCTGCTGTCTCTCTTCGTGGATTATTTCAATACACGAGCTGTTTGCTGATGATGATACAGTATATAACTATTGAAATTCCAACCAAGTTTATATAAAATTACAAAACGTATGTAAAAAGTATGAAATAATCAAGTTATGACGCGAGAGAGAAATGCGTTTGAGTGAGTCGCGTCGACTGTTTGGTTCTCTTCTACGAGCGTTGCCACATTGCGGTGGTTTTTTTTCTCTACCTGTACATCCTTTTTGAGTGTACAGTGAACCAAAGACAAAAACGATGTACAAGTAGACAGTCAAAATTTCTCTTCACTCAAATGCCAACAAACAAAACGAGTGAAACTCTAGTACTTCTCTACTCTCTCTTACTATCTTCATTGAATATTTCAATACACGAGCAGCTTTTTGATAGTGTTATAGTATATAACTATACAAATACCAACCATGTTGAAGTAAAATTACATAAACTATGCAAAAAGTATGAAATAAGCAAGTTATGACGCGAGAGAGAAATGCGTTTGAGTGAACTCCTAGCACTTTTTGGTTCTCTTTTTCCAGGGTTGCCAAGTTGCGCACATCTTCTGGTCGTCTAATTGTAAATCGTCTTTGCCAAAGACGATGAAGAATTAGGCGACCAGAAGATGAGTGCAATTTGGAAACCCTCGTAAAACAGAACCCAAAAGTGGTAAGAATTCACTCAAACGCAATTCTCTCTGGCATCATATCTTGATTATTTCAGACTTTTTGCATAGTTTTTGTAATTTTACTCAAAGACGATTTACAATTAGACGACCAGAAGATATGCGCAACTTGGCAATCCTGGTAAAAGAGAACCAAAAAGTGCTAGGATTTCACTCAAACGCAGTTCTCTCTCGCGTCATATCTTGCTTATTTCATACTTTTTGCATAGTTTATGTAATTTTACTTCAACATGGTTGGAATTTGTATAGTTATATACAATAACACTATCAAAAAGCTGCTCGTGTATTGAAATATTCAATGAAGAGAGTAAGAGAGAGAATAGACAAGTACTAGGGTTTCACTCGTTTTGTTTGTTGGCATTTGAGTGAAGAGAAATTTTGACTGTCTATTTGTACATCGTTTTTGTTTTACTTCAACATGGTTGGTATTTGTATAGTAATATACTATAACACTATCAAAAAGCTGCTCGTGTATTGAAATATTCAATGAAGAGAGTAAGAGAGAGTAGAGAAGTACTAGGGTTTCACTTACCCATTACCCACGGCGATGGCTAATGGTTTGCCCGGGGTAACCCATTCTCAATTTTGTTCGAAAGTATAAAAAATTAGAAAAAATGTCTATATAGCTCGGAAACGGAGCGTCCAATCGAAAAAATAACTAATTTTTATTGTTTTCTAAGATTTTTTGTAAAGTGGTCCAATTTGCAGTGACGATTTTTTTTAATAAAAATCGCCAAAAACAAAAAACCGGTAAATAAAAAACAGCTAAAACTCAGAAATGGCGCGTCCAATCGCAAAAATAATATTTTTTTTATCTCCGTGGGAGGCTTTAACCAGTGGATGTCTTTAATATGGCATCACCTATGGTAACACAGGGTAACCAATTTTCTACGAAATACGAACCCTGGAGTATAGTGAGGAGGTTAGGACGAGCACGGCTTTGTAAGGACATACGCTGACGCATACATACTAAAAAATTGGATTTTTTGCTGTTGTTTGGATGCAAATATAACATGTTTGTAGCTTGTCGTAAATATAGTATACTTGTGTCCACACATATTGTGTTTGCTATTCAATATAACATGTTTGGGACGCAATGATTTATAGATTATAATATATATATATATTTGTGACCCAAATGTGGCTATGTTTGTCGAAAACTGCTGAAAATGAAATCGTGACCGACAATTAAGTAACAAAAGACAGCAGATCTTCTACTGACGATCACAGTGATTATTATCACTGTGATAGTAATCACCGTGTCTCCAACATGTAATATTGAATACCAAACACAATGTGTTTCGACACAAGTATACTATATTTGCGACAAGCTACAAACACGTTGTATTTGCATCTGAAAAACAAAAAAAGGCAGATTATTCAGCAAGTATATTGTACATGAGATTAAGATAGAAAGAAAATGTATGTGTGTTTCAGTTACACCAAATTGTCGCCGAAAGTCTCAGGGGTAACAGCAATTTTGATAGACTCTTGTTATGCCAGGTTTTTTCTACCAGAATTTGGGCGTAATACAAATAAAAATTATAGAAAATTGTTGTGTTCGTTCAAATTAAAACTAATTTGTTGCATATAAAGTTATTTTAAAAGTCAGAAGTTTCAATAAAATGAAATTTGTTGTCAGTTTTTAATTGTACCTCAAATTATATCCTGTGTCAAAAATGGCAAATTGCAGGTAGGAGGTCGAACAGCTGTTTCATAGAAACCCCCTGATATGTTATGATAGCAAAGATGAAGTTGTAGAACAAATGTTGTATGAAAATTTTTTAATTTTCGCCTTCGTAACAAAAAACACGCAACACTTTTCGTTGAAACAGCAACGATATACTCCGATTTCACTGACGAGGTTTTCGATTTTATCATGGAATTTGAAATTCAAATTTTAAACATGAACGTTTTAAATAAATTCGAAACAAAAATAAAGTAGAAAATCGAATGAAATTATATAATAATAAAACAATGGCAGGTGACGAGAAATGTCTGTGAACAACAAATAAATACTATTATACTATTTTCATAAATGTAATGCAGAACGCAGCTTGGAGAAATTTCACTGTACGTAACCCATAATAAATAATTCATTACTCGCTATTTCATGATAATGCAGGGAGAAACAATAGCTTACCTCGTATATTATACAACGTTAATTTAATGATTTTTTTGCGTGTCACAGTAAGGGTTCTGAATATACATAGAGTAATGCGTCATTTACACTGGCAACGATTTTCTTGATTTCCCACTTTTGTTGATTTAAAGCAGAAATCAAGAAAATTTACTCGTGTTCCCTACATTTTGACAACCGACAAATCGGGTGTTATTTCCTGGTTGTCAGCGAATCAAGAAAATAATGCTTGATTTGGTTTATGCAACACTGCTTTACATCACACTACGGATGAATTGATAGAAAGAGGAGTGAAACCCGGATAACGACAACTGCAATCAGTTACAATGCGAACACGGCGGTCACTGGCCTAGAACGGTAAGGCGCTGATGAGAAGTGGCACAATCTTTGAAACGATCGTCCGCCAACGTGAGTTCAAATCCTGGTGCCGAATATTTACATTTTTTCTAATTGCAGAAAAAATCCCTGAGCTGTATTCAACCCTGATTTGCATGGAAATGGAAAAATATTCTTGTACAAAAAAGAAAGTACGTTTGTTTACAACCATTTTATTAAGGCACATTGAAGTGGGTGGTGGTACCACGAGAACAGCCGACTTATGTTTTTCATTTCGTATGTATTTCTTGTTTCTCAAATTCAAATGTAGTTTGTTTTTTGTTCTTTTTTGTTTACTTTTATTCTTGGTATATATTTGTGCTGTATATATTTGTGTTCCAGACAAATCGAAATGGCTATTGTAATGTTTGTTGTCGTAGTAACACCACCTCTTGACTTTCAACCATATTCAGAAAAACACCAATGTGAACACCATGGCAAAATAAGTAAGGTAGAAGCAGTAGGAATTGAAGGCATTTTGTTTTTGATGTGTTAACATTAGGGCGGGTCAAACTGTATGGAACGATTTTTTTGATGAAGCGTATAGCAAAAACGTAATCTAAAGGAGATTTTGAGAAATTTTGCTCAAGAGACCATTTTTGCTCGGATTTGGAGCCCCCCAAAATTTTCAAATTTGTGACAAGTTTCAAAAAACTTGTGACCACATCATCCGTGAGTTCGAACACTCATTGGATTTTTTATTTCAGCAGCCGACCTTGTCAAATTCAGCTGATCGAAATTGTCAAGATGTATTTATTTCAGGTTATATCAGGAGGAATTGTTGTAATTTTCGGCAATAACCGCAAGGGCAAGAACAAATTTAATCTGCTGTTTTAACGCTACCACCTGGGTTAGATACATCTTGGAATTGGTACAAACATCATTTGACAAGGTCGGAGCACAAGGACAAGTAAAAATTTAAATCAGCTGTTATACGCTTCCACCTGTAATATACACATCTTGGTGAACACATTCGAATTTTTTCGAACTTTTGATACGAAATCAAGCTAATTTTTTCCAGTTCGAATGATCTATAAAATATAAAGAGTGTGCGTGTGTGTTTCAGCTCTACCAAATTCTCGTCGAAAGTCAATGAGCTAACGAGAGTTTTTAGACTGTTCGTTTATGGCAGTTTTTTCTGACAGAATTTGGACGTAATACAAATTAGAATGAAAGAAAATTGTTGTTTCGTTCAAATCAAATCAAATCAAATCAAATCAAATCAAATCAAATCAAATCAAATCAAATCAAATCAAATCAAATCAAATCAAATCAAATCAAATCAAATCAAATCAAATCAAATCAAATCAAATCAAATCAAATCAAATCAAATCAAATCAAATCAAATCAAATCAAATCAAATCAAATCAAATCAAATCAAATCAAATCAAATCAAATCAAATCAAATCAAATCAAATCAAATCAAATCAAATCAAATCAAATCAAATCAAATCAAATCAAATCAAATCAAATCAAATCAAATCAAATCAAATCAAATCAAATCAAATCAAATCAAATCAAATCAAATCAAATTAAATCAAATCAAATCAAATCAAATCAAATCGAATCAAATCAAATCAAATCAAATTTATTGCATATATGTATGTATATCAAATTTATACAGGTATGTAATGCAAATCGATCGATTTAAATCGAATAAGATTTGACATAATAATCATGCTATTTTTTCAAATAATGGGTATCAATTAATTTATTCCTGTTTTTCTGCCATTAAATAATGTATATTTGTTCCCCAATGTTAGGAATTACGCCAATAAAATTCGTCAAATAGTCAAATCGTATTCGAACGATTTTCATCACATGCCCGACAGTCCATTTTTTCAATTGTATCAAATTTGCAGCTGGTAGGTCGATCAGCTGTGTCATCGATACCTCCAGAGAAATATCTAATATTACATAGGAATCTATTAAAAATCTATTTAGAATTAATAACATCTGCTAATGTACTGGATGAAAAAGCTTCGTCACAGAATAGAAAATGTGCGAAGCCTAACAATTACTGTGGTCGAAAGTGATCTACCGTACAGTTTCATCAACGCAAAGAAAATGTGTTCATTAACAGAAAATGTTTCGCCACTGCGACGAAAGTTGGACTAACATCGATTCATAAAGTGACTGTTGCTCCGATTAATTTATTTCATTGTTGTAATAAATCATTAAATAACGATGAATATATTTTACAGCAGCGATGAATATTTCATTGATGCAATAAATAAGTTTCTCATTGCAATGATTACATCGTCACTACATCCATTATAATGGCTTCCCATCCCACATCCCATGAAGGTAATGGTTAGAGAGCCTCACAACCAGTAAGCTAGTTTTCTAGTTTTTTTGCACTGACTGATTGGGACCTACAGATTTACACCGGTTTGGAACGGTATTTTTGAGCATTTTTTTCTTGGGTAAGTTCTCGATAGTGTCTCCGTCACTAAGCGAGGTGGCCACCGTCGATGGAAGTGTAAGGCGGTAAGAGCAGAGATCGAACCCACGTTCTCATGTATTGCATTGCACTACATCCATTACATTAAGTATTGTAATATGTTTCATTTCTTTTATGAGTATTTAATTACTTGAATAAACATGTCAAAAAAACATTCGTTGCAGCTACGTTATATTCGTCGGATGTACTAAACTTTTAATTGAAGTTTAAAAATATGATCCTTGTAATACATTTGAAGTTCTTCAAAATCCGAATTGACTTGTACGGTATATCATATTCTACTTGGCCGACCCTGCAAACAACTCAATATCCACATTAAAAAGTTTATGAACCGATTTCAAACTTGTTATTAAACCACAGATTGAAAAAGTGTCAGTTATGTGACGTTTGCGTTTTGTTTACATTTATAGAACAAGTATTTGGTAGGATGATTGCCCACGATTGAATTACTCACTGTCGAAATACTCGAATTGTAGTACATACATATAGGTAAGCGATATTGGAAGGGGATTTAATTTTAAAAAAATTCCACAATACAACTTTGTTAATATCATCATGTGACGGAGTTGATAAACAACGGTTTACCAATTATTTCCTGAACCTGATATAGAATTCCTTTGCAAGAAATAATTTTCAAATCGTCAACAAAAAAGATTGCATCATTAGGAAGGAGAAACCTGTTAAGCTGTCTAAAGTTGTTCCACGAAAATGTGGTATCAACCCGAGAAACATTTGTGACAAATTTCATAGCACTCAGTTAATATTTGTAACAATATTTGTAACAATTTCTAATTAGCATACATGGGTTGTTTAATTTGTATTGGATTCTAATTTGCTTTACTTTATCTAAAACAAATGCAAAAGAATTACCATTGTTCCCAATGGCAATTAAAAAATTTTGAATTTACATTTGCAGGTTGTGGAATCGGATGTCAATTGTAATGAAATTGTTTCGAATTTTTTTGACTGCTGGCAATTCTGTTTTTAACGTATTTTCATAGATAAATAAAACACCATAGATAGTGAAAGATAAGTGGTGGATTTGAAAGTAAAGGAAAATTTTCTAGATGGCGCCGGAGAGGTGGATATGGGCGAATTTCCCTGGAATCAAAAGCTATTGAAAAAACTATGTATCATGCTTTTTGTCTTTTGTATTTTCTATTATTTACATTTACATTTTATTTTCCAATTTAGACAACAGAATCGAAATAAAAATTATGTTTGTTTGAGCGCTTTTTCGTCGCATCCGAGTGAAAAATGGTTGTACGGAAACAGCATGTGCCCTCTGGTGAAAATGGTGATTAAGCAAATGAATCTATGTTCATAGTACTTTCACATTCATAAACATGTACTGTATAAAATATTTGAAAACCAAAAGTACCAATATGAAGAAAATGTTTTGAAATAAGTGCAATTGCCGATGGTATTGAAAGTTTTTTGAATTTGCATTTGGACAGGAAATACAAATTAAACAACATATTATAATTTTCATTAAATTAGTTTGCCCCATTTATGATAATTAGTTAATATTTCTAATTTGTAATACTTTTAGATGAACAATAAGAAAGAAAGTCTATAATTTTAAATCTAAACACACATTTTTTGATATACATATACATTTTTTAAGGATTTCAGGATCCTTACTGCTTCTTTTTTTGACTCAAATATTGTTAACTACCTCTACACACAGCGGCTCATTGTACGAGAAGGAGGCCAAAAGCGACTTTCTTCGTCTCCCCCGATTTTTAAATTGTGTTATATCTATGAAGGATTGTACTGTACAACCTTAGAAATTAAAAATGTAGATCTCTTTTTGAACTAATTCACCACGAACAGGGTGATTCAAAATTTACCTTTTCAGTATTTGACTGGAATCGGTGTTGGTATTTCTTTAGTTTGCATTGGATTTTAATTTGCATTACATTATCTAATGCAAATGCAAAAGACTTACCATTGTTCGTAATAACAATTAAATAATGTTGAATTTTTGCAATGCAAAGGCAGGTGGTGGAATCAGATGTTCTTGGTAATGACATATGAGAATGCTTCTGATATTTTGAATTTGCTTGTCTGCGGGCAAATTTGATTTAAAGAATTTATACGTAAAGGTTTGTGGCTTCGATTGGTGTTGCCTCAAGGCATATATGGTCAAGATATGCCGATAAGAGAACCGAGTTCCTCATGACTCTGAACAGGAATACAATAGTCAGAATGACACCTGCCATTACCGGTCAGTGGACAATTGGTACATATGCAGCTAATATTGGAATATAACACAGGCGTTACTGTCACAGTTGCAACGACGATATTATGGCGGAAACCCCTGAACACTATTTTCTACACTATCCAGCCTTGGCAAATATAAGGAGGACAACTATGGGAAAGCTCTTTTTTGCGGAATACTGACAATGAGGAGGATTGAACTCAGTCTACATCTAAAATACATCAACAGTACTATTAGGGTGGTCTCAAAACAAACCGACATGACGTATAGATGGTGCCAGTAGTTTGAAAAAAAATATTTTGGTGAAAAGTGGTAACCTTATAAAACATATATTTTAAGTTTCAATGTACCACATTGTTGAGTATTTTGATTTGAGCCACCAAAATTAAGCTATCGCAGTGAATTTGTAAACATGGAAAAATTGGTCAGCTTTATGTCCCAACGGCGGAAGCCTTGACATGGAAGGCCTGAAATCATGACCACACAGGCCTTCTTTAAAGTACGGAAGACCTTCCCTACACATTACCTCCTCCTTTTCTTTCAACATTGCGTAAGATTGGGAGGCAAGCCCTTCCTTGCCCGTTGCCTAAAGAAGGACTGCAAAGAGGAAGGCCTGAGAAGGCATTTACTTTAATTTATTTTTGTTAAACAAAAATAAAATTAAAATAATTTATTTTATCACAAAATCATTATCCACTTCTACATATTTATTTGTAAGTATGTCTGTATATATCTTAGAAAGTTTTACCACGCCCAACTTCAAATTGAAAATTTTAAAAATACATGAAAAATATTAAATAAACAACATAATTTTAAAATTTGTGTGAAATTTTCCAATTAAATTACGGTTAAAAAGGATCGGAAAAGAAATTTCTGAAAATTGTAAAAATCTTCTTGGTTATATCTGATGAAAAATTCATACATTCCGCAGGCCTTATTTTAGGAAGGGATTACAAAAGAACCATTCCGCATGTCTTATTTTTGAAAGGCCTTGCGACTTCCACTTCTGGGGTCATTCAATATTTCTATTTGGGAGGTCTCAGTCCAAACAATATTAAAGTCGAGCTAGATTCTGCTCTAGGGGAGTCTGCTCCTTCGTTTATGACTGTAAAATATTGTGTAGCAGAGCTTAATCGAGGCCCTACGAGCTGCCACCACGAACACCATAGTGGTCGACCAATTGAGGTGTCCACGACGGACACAGTTAAGAAAATCCACAAAATGGTATTGGATTATCGTCGGCTGAAGTTGCGTGAGCTAGCTGAAATGATGGGCATATAAAAAAGTGCTATATATCGAATATTGACCGAAGATTTGAAGATGAGAAAGCTATGCACAAGATAGAGGGCGGATAAATAAGTCCGTGACTTTTTGAATGACACACAGTTTTTTTGGGGAAAAAAATTTATTTTTAAACAAAATCTGCTTTTAGCTCAATACACTTATTCCAACGTTTCTAGAATTTTTGTATCCCTTCCAAAAAAATAGGATTTTTCGAGGTCCATAAAATAGGCATTTGTCAATAATTTCATCGTTGGATCTAAACCTCTTTCCACCGAGCCATTTCTTTGGGTTTGGAAATAGGAAATACTTACTGGGGGCTAAATCCGGAGAATATGGCGGATGAGGTACTAATTTGTAGCCCAATTCATGGAATTTTGCCATTGAGACTACACAGGTGTGCACCCCTGCATTATCTTGATGAAAAAATAAAGATTTTCTTGGCCATATGGGGTCGATTTTTTTTAATCCTCGTTAAATCGGTCCATAAAATTCCATAAAAACTCGATGTGGATTATCCCGCGTGCATCCCAAAAAACTGTTGACATCACATTATTTGCCGACAAACTTACATTGGCCTTCTTCGGAGCCAGTTCACCGTGAGAGACCCATTGTTTACACTGCTGCTTGGTGTCCGCAGTGTCGTAATGGATCCATGTTTCATCCACAGTTACAAAACGCCGCAAAAACTCCTACGAATTGCGGTTAAACAACTCCAAACTATCCTTTGAAGTTGTCACACGATTAGGTGTATGGTCAAATGAGAGCAAACGCGGCACCCATCTTGCAGACAGCTTTCTCAAATCCAACTGAATCCAACTATGGCATCAATAATCTCACGCACTTTTACTCTTCGATCGGTCAATACCATAGCGTGGATTTTTTCAACATTTTCGGATGTATTTACCTCAATTGGGCGTCCAGAACGTTCAGCGTCATTTGTACTTGTGCGACCACAACGAAAGTCAATAAACCACTTTTTTGCCATTGAAATCGATGGAGCAGAGTTCCCATAGTATTTATCAAGCTTTTCCTTGGTTTGATTGACGGTTTTTTTTTCGCAAAAAATAATGTTTAATGAGCAATAGAAATTCACTTTTTTCTATTTTTAAAAAAATTCACGAGGTTGTATGTTTTGAACAGCTGTTAAACCCAAAGTAAATGACGGAACTTGCTCACAATTTGACAGTAGTCTATTAACAATTTGACAGTAGTCAGGGGAGCAGTGTTGTAATTCATATAACCACGAAGGAAATTCGAATAGTGACGAACTTATTGATCCGCCCTTACATATGTGAATTTATAAATGCGGTTTAATTTACGTTTCTGCGAATGCATTGCGGGACGTGAAAGGATTAATGGTGTTTTTTTGAAATTTTGTGTATGTATTCTGCTTGACCTTTAGAATGATCGTTTTGTTAACCAAATCCTGTAGCTTCAACTTTTTTCCGGCTCTGCCTGCTGTACACTATTCCAATGTTCTCACCACATTCCCAAATTTTCACAAACTGACTTACACATGGACATAGATAAATAAAAACCCATAGATGTTGAAAGATAAGTGGTGGATTTGAAAGTAAAGGGAAATTTTCTAGATGGCGCCGGAGTGGTGGATATGCGCAAATTTTTCTATTATTTATATTCTATTTTCAAATTTAAACAACAGAATCGAAATAAAAATTGTGTTTGAGTGCTTTTCCGTCACATCCGAGTGAAAAATGATCGTACGGGAACAGCATGTACCCTCTGGTGAAAACGGAGATTAAGCAAATGAGTCATCTATGGTTGTCATTTATCTATGACGTGGAGCGGTCTGACAGGAGATTTACTGATATCGAAATTAGCAACAACCACTCGGATGCAATGTAAAACTGTAGATCCCAAAAAGTGTAACTAAATATAGAGCACGCATAGTTCACTATTAGTGACAAGCTCTCCCCTCATCGTAATCCCTTCCTGGAGTATACAAGGAATATAAACCAGTAGTAAGTAATGCTTAATATGTACGCACTTGAACTTTCACCTCAACTTGAACTAATTTCTGCTAATTGTATTAAATATTTTCAGCGAATCTCCTATTAACATCTTTATTTGTCGCAGCATTTATTGTCAGAATTCTTAAATTTCCCAAAGACTCTATAATTCATATCCTCTTATCAACTGTCATATGAATAGCACCATCAATCGAATATGTACTACGTTTCCATATATAAATCGGCAAGAATATCAGCAGCAGCAGTATCAGTAGCCGTCGTATAACATGAGATATTCATTTACAGGTCTTTGGCTTTGTCGCGCATGACAGCCAAATTATCTGGCGTCTTGAGTGCCGAGACATAAATGAACTTTAACATGTTCAGCAAACATTCAGAGTCAGTCTCACCCAGCCATACAGTTTGCTATTGTTTAGATTGTATGAATGAGTCTGCCAGCTGGGGATTAAACTCGCGTCACAATCAAGATGTGATAACGAACGACGTGGAACCAGTTCTCCGGCACTTTTGAATGAATGAATGAAATGTAGTTCATATGGTTGTATACACGTATTAAACAAGATGTGACAAACTAATTTGACAATCATTCGAACACATAAAACCCGAAAATTAACAATTTGTAAGTATGTTGATTGTTATTAGCAGATAGCGTAATATGAAACACTTGATTTTCGACTAAAGAGGGAGTACACTCGAGAAAAAATGTTAAGGCAATTTAAAAACGGAAGCAAACTAGAGCAATGTTGGATACAGAATAGGTGAATAGAGGTGAAATAGGATCATACATGGGGCAAATTAATTATGTGACAATAAAAATTTGTAGTTTAATTTGAATTACCTTTCAAAATGCAAATTCTTAAAAATTTCAATACCATTGACAATTGAGGGCATGAGAATTAAAACTCGGTAAAGACCATTTTTGCAACTTTTCAGGAGAAGCAAAAAACTGTTTTCTGTTTACCTTGTTTTCATACTCACTGACAATATGATTGTACTTTGATGCTCCCTAGCGGCCAAACTACGAACTATAGAGGTGTGGATGTTATATCAGAGGGTGCGCCTTGGTCTAGAGAACAAGAATATGTGAAAAAACGCATTTCAACAAAAATGGTCTTTACCGAGTTTTAATTCTCATGCCCTCAATTGAACTTATTATCAAAGCATTTCCTTCCTATCTGGCACTTTTGGTTTTTACATATTTTATACAGTACAGGTTTATGAATTTGAAAGTACTATACGGCTATACCTATCAAAGCCTCAAACCTCTACATATTAAATACTTTAAAAACAGAACTGCCATAGTCAAACAAATTCAAAATAATTAAAAACGTTGCCATATTTCATTACAATGGGCGTCCGATTCCACAACCTGCATTTGCATTGCCTGAGCAAATGCAAATTCAAAATATTTGAACAGCCATTGCAAACAATGGTAATTCTTTGGCATATGCATTGGATAAAGTAATGCAAATTAAAATCCAATGCAAATTAAAAAAAACCATGTAAGGCCGTTATACAGTCATAATCGATAATAAGATTACTTGAATTGTATTACAATAAGACGACAAGTTCATCGTTTAGCCTGGTGGGGTACAATACCAGAATATATCACCTTTTCTTGACTTAAAACCCCGCAAGAGTTTAAAAAGTACGATGGGAAGAAAACAGTGTTGGGATTTTTTAATTTGCGTTTGAGATTGGTTGGTTGAAAAGGCGGCAAGCCAGCACGCTGTCTAGCACACTTAGGCTGAAGAAGTCCATTGTGATACCTCCAGTTTCCTCTATAGCAACTATTGAGTAGTCGTCTAGCCAATTTGCCCTTTCAATGAATTTGTCTATAAGACCTACAGGAATATCCTGTAGGGCTACCGTGCTAACTAAATGTGTTTCGAATATCCTACTTCTCAGTCCTGCCAGAGTAGGGCAATCAAAGAGAAGGTGTTTCCTCGTTTCCTTGTCCTCTTCCACGCAGCATCTACAGAGAGTGGAGTTTTTATGTCCCAATCTTAGGGCCTGTTTTCCTACAAGACAATTTCCTGTCAGCGTTCCTATCATTATGGATAACCTGCCTCTCGGCAAGTTAAGTAGTTGCCT
The DNA here is from genome assembly GCA_963931995.1 of Phaonia tiefii. Taxonomy (NCBI): domain Eukaryota; kingdom Metazoa; phylum Arthropoda; class Insecta; order Diptera; family Muscidae; genus Phaonia; species Phaonia tiefii. The sequence goes on from OZ008371.1 coordinate 42,445,211, forward strand.
AGTCCTCTTCCTGTCCACCTGTGGCCAGAGGACCCTGGCTTTTTTGCAAGTTGAAGTAAGTCTCCACTTGTCCTTGAAGATATTATCGGCCCACTGCCTGATCTGCAAACGGGAGTTAGAGATTGGCATACAAACACTTTCCATTGCCGGAAGAACCTGTGCCGTAGTACCCTGTCTAGCTAACGCATCCGCTACGCAATTGCCTGGAATATCGCTGTGTCCCGGTACCCAGATGAGGCTGATGTCAAAATACTCTGCCATCACCCTAAGTGATGAGTGACATTCTTTCACAGTCAGGGACGTAGCAAACATGGCTTCCAGGTATTTTATGCCAGCCTGGCTGTCTGTGTAGATACATATTCCCCGGAGGGTTATGCCACTACTTTCAGTAGTTCAGCAACCTCCAGTATGGCGGTAATTTCAGCCTGAAATACACTACAGTGATCAGGCAGCTTGAAGGATATATTTACATTTAGGTCCGATGAATGAACCCCATAGCTTACTTGCTCGTCCAACTTTGATCCATCCGTGATAAATTTAAATTTGACTTTTCCCAGGTATTCCTGTTCGGAATAGAAGTCCTTAGATTTGCCGCTGGTAGAAGGTAGGGGATACTGTAGTCCGTTTTTACGGGAATAGAGTTGATCCGGTGTAGTAATTCAGCGTGTCCGGAATGCCCCGATATCATGACGCCACAATCTCTGATTCTCACCAGGGATGTAACGGCTGCCGATTCCGCCATAATATCAGGATTACAGATGTTCAGAATAGCACTAAGCGCAGTGTCTGACGTCGTGCCCATTGCCCCACTAACGCTAATCAGTGCGGATCTTTGAATTTTCATCAAGGAATTCAGAATATATTTCTTTTGGAGCGACCTCCACCAAACTAATGCCATAGAGAAGTATTGGTCTGACTATTGCCGTATAAATCCACATGGTGATCTTAGGAGACAGTCCCCAGCGCTTTTCTATCGCCCCTTTATAGCAGTAAAGAGCAACAGGCGCCTTTTTCACCCTCTCCTCCACATTCGGTTTTGAAGACAGTTTTCTGTCGAGAGTTTAGTTTGCAGTTTAGTTTGTTTGAGTTTAGTTTGGATAACTTTAAGAAATGCCATTGCTCGCAATACAGGTTATGGAATCGGATATCAATTATAATGAAATACGCATTTTTCATTTGCAAATCTACTTCTTTTAAAAAAACGACCATATCTCTATTTAAAGAGATATAGAATGGTTTTGAGCTTCAATATTAAAACGAAAAGTACCAATAAAAAGGGCGAATAAAGAAAACTCATCGTTGGTGTACAACTACGCCCTGAAAAAATTTTCTTTTTTTGTTGTTTGGATGCAGATATAACGTGTGTGTAGCTTGTCGCAAATATTGTATACTTGTGTCCAAACACATTGTGTTTGCTATTCAATATAACATGTTGATGAGACATAATGATTAATACGTAATAATATATGTTTTTGTGACCCAAAAGTGGCATTGTTTGTTGAAAACAGCTGAAAACAAAATCGTGATAGACAAAAAAGTAACAAAAAAGCAGCAGCTTTTCAATTCATGAAAACAATGCTTCCAAACATATACATGGTTAAGGCAATTTGTTGCTGGAGTAATTTTCTTCAATGTGTACGATTGATGATCTACCGATGGTAACAATTCAGACACAGTAATTAAGCATTTAATTATGAACTCATCACGGAGTTCAAGACAGATCATGCAAGTGCGTTTGCCCTGAATTGTATATAAAAAAATGGTTTCCTATTATATACCATGAAGGGATTAGGGAGAACTTCTCACAATCAGTGAGCTGTGCGCGTTCTAGTTTCACACTCACTGATTGGGGTCTACGGTTTTACACCGATTCCAAACGGTATTTAAAGAAGCTTTTTCATGGTTAAGTACTCGATAGTGTCGCCATCACTATGTGAGATGACCATCTTGGAAAGAAATTAAAGGTGGTCAGAGCTGGGATCGAACCCACGTTCTCATGTACAGGAGCCACGCACACTAACCTTTGCAGCACCGACGGCCATTTATTGTATATTATTCCTACAAAAGCCAAGCACTGTTCCTGGAGAAAAATTTCCGTGACCATTTAGCTTGAAATACAAAATTCTCATCCAACAACTTGTATAAAATTAAAAAAATCGGTTAAAACAACAATAACTTCACAACATCCGCATGTTAGCTCATTTTCATAGAATACATTCGTTGAGAAGACCAACAAATTCATCACTGTGCCAATAGTTGGATATAAAATGCAGTCGCATTAAAATTAACTCACTAAAAAGCAAAGAGATTTTATTGAATATCCTTAATATCTACATAAGTTTGATGCATTTAGAAAACACGTAATTCTCTTTTAAGGAACTACCCATCATTAATTTCAATTTTGCCCTAAGAGCTTTAAAGTATTTCCTTCTTGTTGCCAAAAATATGTAAATGTTGGCAGTTGTGTTTACTATTTTGGAATTAATGGTTGATGATTCTTGACAAAAGGTTACGGTGGTGATGTTTGTTGTATCTACCTGCTGCCGCTACCAACTCAAATTGAAGTATACACTATGCAACATTTTTGAAGTCATCGAGTGCAAAGCCCTTCTCGTGTAAAATTTCTCAAAGTACTTATCGAAACTAACAAAACCCTACTTGGGTTTTTTCAGAAACTTTAGAAAGAATTCACTAATACAACTTATTCCTAGCATTAAAATATATTCTAAGGACTAACCATTCTACTACTTATGTACTTTACAAAGTTTTCAGCATGAGGTGCTTACATATAAATCATACATTCTTAATTCTAATCAACGGCTACTTGAGCCTGAACCCTAAAAACCTGGTCCAGTTAAAACTGGGTTAAATTCAACCTTAACGACTTACAAACTAACACTTATCACTAACACTCAATACTACTTAAAACTACTATTTACATATTTACAATATATACAGGTAAGGTGCAAATCATTGTGAGGTGTTATAGAGAGTGTTGCTAACATCAAACGTCCCTGCGCTTCTATGGTAAAATAACAACAAAAAGCATCCCCTCCCTATTCAACGTAGCGAGGCTGAGCGGCGCCCGATAATCATCTTCTAACAGTCTACCCAGATCCCCGTCATGGTCTAAACTGTGCCTAACTAATCCATTATCCAGCGAGACCCTCCTCTCTAGAAATTCCAGCACCCCCCTTACAAGTAATACGTCAATCCTACCGAAATCCACCATCCCGTATACTTCAGCACAGGATGGGAAAATATACGAGCCATCGTCAGCTCTTTGCGTCCGCAAGCCCAAACAGCTCTTAAGGATGCGTCTCTCCATTTTCCTACGTTTCTTCATCTGATTGGAAGAGATTCCAAACCAGACTGGGAAAGCATAGGCTAAAATGGGCCTGATGATCTGTTTGTAGACCAACAAGCGAACCTCTGTCGTGAGGCCTCCACGCCAGCGAAGCACGTGGAGGTATGTGTGGAATATCATTTTCGTCTTGACCAAAATGTGGTCAACATGGCGATTGAATACAAAGTTCGAACTGAACACTACACCCAGGAATTTGAGCCTGTCAGTGTAAGCCATGGGTCTGTCCCCAACCCGAAGGTTGGGTTCAAAAGCCCTAGCCTCCCGGGGCAGTAACCGCCGCAGTCCCCGGAAGATAGTGGCCTCGCACTTATCAAAACTTCCAGGTAGTCATTCAGCCTGGAGTATGTAACACTAGTCCACGGGCCCGTAAGGGCCACCAGGATATCATCAGCATAAACCAGCAGCAGCCCGCCATCCGGCGGTTCTGGTAGATCGCTGACGAATATGTTGTACAGTACAGGGCCCAAGAGCGAACCCTGGGGTACTCCCGCTACAACATCTCTAACACTCGAGAGTGCGTTTCCGACCTTGGTCCGGAATTTGCGCCCCTCGAGAAAAGTGGCCACCATCCTACATGTGGCAGTGTCAAATCCGAGTCCAGTAATTTTATGATGGATTCCATCTTGCCAGACAGAATCAAATGCCCTGGAGATATCGAGGGCCACTGCAATAGTGGCTTGCCTCGCATTCAACCCTCGCGTCACATAATCGCCCAAAACTATGAGCGCATGCGACGTAGAGTGCCCTCCCCGAAAACCAAACTGGTTGTCTTTGAGGACTCTTTTATCCTCCGCTGTGTCGACAATCCTAGTCAAGACAAAATGCTTGAAAAATTTGACAATGGACGACAGCATCGAAATCGGTCTATAGCTACCACACCTACTTGGGTCAGCGCCCGGCTTAAGGACAGGAATCGTCACCGCTTCCTTCCAGGCAGCCGGAAACAGAACCGCCAAAAAAAGCCAGATAGCGGCATTCACCCTCTTCAGTACCGCGTCCGGGATTACTTCCCGGCCTCTGGACATTCGGTTCGGTGTCTTCCGCAACGCCCCACCGATGTCTGCAGGTCTAACAAAGTCCTGTCGACGCCAGCATTCGTCCTCACCCGAATGTTGCTATTGAAACAATCATCAAGCTATATACTAAAGGAAACTCTAAATGAAATGAGAATTCTTTAGTACGCACATGATTAAGAAAATATCAACAAACAAGGAAACATCTTTACTTTTATTGACTATATTATAACCTCATGAGGTCAAACGTCTTACACATATTAATTAAACAAACAAATTAAATAAATTTCAACATATTCTTCCAACTGGCTCTATCCTTCGCCTTTTCTCGCCAGTTGGTAACACCAATGATACGGAGGGATTCTTCTGCCTGGTCTTTTCAGCGGAGTCTTGGTCGTCCTCTTTTCCTGCTTCCATCGGGTACGTTATCAAAAACCTTTCGCGCTGGCTCCTCTTCATCCATTCTGATAACATGGCCTAGCCAACGCAATTGGCCCACTTTGATTCGTCTTGCTATGTCCACGTCAGAATATAGATTATATAGCTCTGCGTTCCAGCGACGTCGGTACTCGCAGTTTTCCATAACAGGACCATATATTTTACGGAGAATTTTTCTCTCGAAAACTCCCAGGTGTTTTTCATCCGCTTGCGATATGATCCAAGGAAACATCTGTAAAACGAATTTTGTATATGTGTTAAAAAGTTATGAACAAATTAACGGGGTTTTGACCTTTTTCAATGAACTGGCCATTACATAGTTATGAACAGATTCATTAAATTTACAAAACTATTCATAACTTTAAGGAATTTGTTCGTAAAATGAATGAACCAAAGTTTATGAACAGATAATTTGATCTTTTATGAATTAAATTTGTTCAGTGTGTTGCGCTCGTTAGAATTTCTGTACATTCTGTAATTTATTTGGTGTAACTACGTGTAATTTATCTTAAATTTTATGTACGTTTCTACCTATTATATACGTAGTGTGCGCGCCTCTTGTACATGAGATCCTGTGTTCGATCCCCGCTCTTACCACCTACTTGCGGCGGCGGTCACCTCGCAAAGTGACAGCGACACTATCGAGTATATATCCATGAAAAAGCTTCTCAAAATACCGTTCGGAATCGGTGTAAAAATTTTAGCTCCCAATCAGTGAGTGAAAAATTAGAAAGCGCACAGCTTACTGGTTGTGAGAAGCTCTCCAGAATCGCTTCATGGGATGTAACGGGAAGCGGTTTTTTTATTGTATGCGTTTAGTGCATTTTGTGTACTTTTTGCACAATATATGATTCATCATTTTTCTTGCGGGAGTTTGTAGCCGGTCAGTTTTTTAAACTTCATTTTTTAAATTTATTCAAGTTCAAGACCTTCTTAACATTTAGCTTGTATATTAGCTTTATATTATTTTCACAAAAGTTGAGCTCAAAAAAGTTGTTCCAATACCTGGGCTGTCAGATCTTGTCAAGATCTTCATCAGCAGACCCTGCTGTTCAAATTTTATGACCTCATGCATATTTTGGCCAAAACTTAATTTTTCTGAAGAACATGTAATTTTCTTGACGGCCATATCTCGGAAACCAATTGAAATTTTATTTTCTAGTCTTCGGCATAATTGTAGCTACGGACTAGGAGAAAAAAAGTGTAAAACAAATGAATCGCAAGAAACTGCATCTAGTGCAGTGGTCTTCACAAAGAGAAACATACTTAAAATGAGAGTGTTACACTGAAAGAAATTATTGAATATTGTGTATTCTTGAGTTAGTGCGAATTACAAAAAACTTTAAAAACGAATTTCAAAAAACTTAAATCCAATATAGATTAAAATATGTCAATCTGACGTACCTGATTACATACAAGCCACTCAGTTTCCTTAAATGTGTACATAGAAAATAAAAAAAAGTGGTTCCCACTCAACACCCCACATATTCATTAACTATTTTGTTTTAAAATGCTGAAAAGAAATAGGTATTTATACGAAATGTAAACATGCATAAATTTAGGTAGCTTGTTATTATGATTTCTCAGTGTAGCAAAACATGTTTTAGCTCTCTTTAAAATCTTTAAAACATAAAAACGTCCGCTATACTCCTACTCTCTTGAAAGCTAACAAGCTACCAAATGAAATTCTTGTCAAAAACGATGTATAAATAGACAGTCAAAATTTCTCTTCACTCAAATGCCAACAAACAAAACGAGTGAAACCCTAGCACTTTTCTGCCCTCTCTCTTACTCTCTTCATTGAATATTTCAATACGCGAGCAGCGTTTTGATAGTGTTATTATATATACATAACTATACAAATTCCAACCATGTTGAAGTAAAATTACATAAACTATGCAAAAAGTATGAAATAACCAAGATATGACGCGAGAGAGAAATGCGTTTGAGTGAACTCCTAGCACTTTTTGGTTCTCTTTTACCAGGGTTGCCAAGTTGCGCACATCTTCTGGTCGTCTAATTGTACATCGTCTTTGTTCTTGTTTCACACACATGTTTTTTGTTGTAATTATGGTTGCCGTTTGGCACGATGAAAACCAAACGAATGGATTTTTTTGTGCAATTTTTTTTAGGGTTGTTAATTTATTACAATTTCTTACATTTTTGAAAGGATTATAAAATAAAAATAGCTTTCCATGAATTATAAAAACAATATCAGTAAATACCCATATTTTCATTAAAAGACAATGTAATAAGGATTAGCGATACAGTTTGTTTTGGTACATTTACAGAAGCTGTTTGGTATGATTTTTTTTCTTTCAGCAACCCTGGTTGTAATATTCACGAAGAGAATAAATAAATATCCAAACAAATTCGTTAGCTGGGTAATATGAACGAAGACCACTGATCTAGTGACTCAAGATTGCAAAAATTTTAAAAATTAATCATTTGTTCTATCTTTTTTTCACCATTTTTGGCCCATAGCTGCCAAACTGTGGAATTTCGAAAACTAAAACTTTTAACTCATATCTCGTAAATTATCCACACAGATCTCATTATTTAACTTTATTCCCATCAAAATAAGAAAAAATTATTAATTTTCTAGCTGTATTTTACATCGACAATTCGAGAAATGAAGCAAGAGGCACAAACAACTTAAATTAATCAAGATCCATTGAAGTTGATACTCCTGGTGAAGCCTGTGAAATTGATGCTCTTGGTTTTCAGGTCCATGATCTGGAACTTCAAATTGTGATACCTTATGACTCCACCAACAAACTTCTGCAAGCAATGCATCCAGCTATTTTCCTTGGTATCGTTTTTCCATTGGCTTGGTGACCTGATGGAATCGGATTTCTTGTTCGTCTAATTCGGTGGCAATTGGTGTAAGAACTCATCAAAGTGGTAATGCAGAAAATGTAATTTCAATATCGTAGAGATGTTATGAAAGTAATTCAGCATTGTTTCCTGAAAGGGATTTCTGAATGGGTGCCATTGTCAAGAGTGGTATATCTGCCTGTTCCAGTTTCCTGATACAATACGAGAGTTGCCATTTATATTTCGGGTCCAGCAATATCAAACCAATAATTTATCATTGGAAATGGTTTAATTGTTTTTCAAAATATTCTCCGTGAAGATCAGTAAACTTTTGTATGCACTTAAACCAATTTTCGAAGCACTTTCCACTCCGATCGAGACACCACCAAAACATGGTTTTTGAACGCTTCAACAGTCGCTTCGGGCGTTGAACCACGTAGTAAAAAGAAGTGATTGGGTACCAATTCACGGCTGTACGGCGGATGACCTATCAATTCGACATGTTGTGTGCTCAAATAGTCCATTCTTTCAGCTGATGTGTGAGAGCTCGCATTGTCCTGATGCAAAATGATCAGTCTTCTCTTGTTGGTTTTCCTTATTTCTTCGAACACTGTTGGCAACCAGATGGTGGTCTACCACTCAGAATTGATCGTCCTACGTTCCACTAATGGCACTGTGGCCACATGACCGGTTATACCGGGAAAACGCAATCATATGCTTCTTCCACGAACAACTGCTCGTATTGAAAGACCCATACGGTCGATTGCTGTTTTGTTTCGGGCTCTTATGCATAGATTGATGATTCGTCACCTGTGATGATATTATACACTTTATTTGAGTTATCCCGGTTGTATTTTTTCAACATTTCTTTGCTCCAACCGACACGAGCATTTTTTTCAACTTATGTGGGATTCAACCATACATGGGATTTTTACATTTGCAGTAGATTTTCATTACTTTATCTGAGGCAAATGCAAAAGAATTACCATTGTTCGCAATTGCTATTAAAGAATTTTGAATTTGCATTTGCTCAGGCTTTGGAATCGGATGCCAATTGTTTAACTGATGGCAATTCTGTTTTTAAAGTACATATCATAGATAAATAAAAAACCATAGATGGTGAAAGATAAGTGGTGGATTTGAAACTAAAGGGAAATTTTCTAGATGGCGCCGGAGTGGTACATATGGCCAAATTTCCCTGGAAACAAAAACTATTGAAAAACTATATAAACATACTTTTTTGCCTCTTGTATAGTGAGCAAATATCAAAAGCGATATGTTTTTTTTATTATTTATATTCTGTTTTCAAACTTAAAACAGAATCGAAATAAATATTATGTTTGAGTGCTTTTTCGTCGCATCCGAGTGAAAAATGGTCGTACGGAAACAGCATGTGCCCTCTGGTGAAAATGGTGACTAAGCAAATGAATCATCTATAGTTTTTATTTATCTATGTCTATGCTCGGATGCGACGAAAAAGCAGTCAAACATCATTTTTATTTCGATTCTGTTTAAATTTGAAAACAGAATATACATATATACTATTTGTTATTTTGTTGTATTGATATTTGTTGACAATACAAAAGACAAAAAAGCACGGTTATATAGTTTTTTCAATACTTTTTGTTTTCAGGGAAAATTGCCCATATCCACCACTCAGGCGCCATCTAGAAAATGTCCCTTTATTTTAAATTCCACCACATATCTTTCACCATCTATTGTTTTTTATTTATCTATTTTTCGATTTGTTTTTATTTTTTGCTTGGTTTTTAATTTTTTATTTTGTTCGATTGAAAATGGTGTGCGCGGCACTTGTACATGAGAACGTGGGTTTGTTCCCTGCTCAGACCACCTCACATATTTTTCGCCGACGCACAGTGGGATTTCTTCATACAAGCAGCGGCAAAAATTAGAAGGAATCGAGCTAGGGCTTTGAAATTTCGCACACATCTCTCATATTGCTAAATTAGAAAAAAAAACAAGTTTTTGTTCAAATCCGCCCACAACCACGCCTACCTCCCATATAACGTAAAATAAAAAATCGTTGTATTTTCCTCATGTTCATTTCTATGTCAATAAAAATTACTGCCAGTGCCTGCATTTGAGTCCTCAATTATATTAAAAATTTAAGAGCCACGCCCAACGCCCATATACAAATTTTCATTTTTCAAAATTTTCGAAAACACAGATATAATTCTTTGTAGTTTGTGATAGATGTAAATCAGCACTTACATCTGTATAAATAACTAAAGCCTAATATGTTAGCTGAATACTTGCAAAAAAAATTGGGGGCCATAGTTTACCGTTTTTTTTTAATTAACCAACCATTCCAAATAAAAGTCAAATTTGTACTATAAAATTATCGAAATTTATTAATTTTTCAGCATTTCTCAGTGCATACTTTTAGGGATATGATATACATATGTATAAAACACAACGAAAACATAATGTAAATAAATAAAGAAGATTCTGTGGGCAATACACTTGAAAATTCATATTGTGGTGTGCCTAAAAGTAGACACCATTTGATATTGTGTTTTCATCCATTTTTGTAATGAAATTTCGTGGCACTTTTTTTATAAAATTTATAACTTTGTTCAACAGTATAAAATATTATGGGAATTTTATTTATGAAATCAAAAGAATACACTCCCACCTTTCACATTTTAGCAACCAGACCACAACGATCGATAACGACCACCTTTTTTTAGTCCAAGAAAAGCTAAAAACACTCAGTTTTTTGAGTGTCATCATAAAAGCATGAATATATTTTAATCTGTTATTGGTATTCAATTATTTTTTCTTAAAACTTAATGTAGAAATACCATATTTTTCAAATATACATATTCCAAATCGATACGACAAAAAGAGGTTATGTTTCCAGCCCATTGAAATGCATGCAAATCTGAGGCAGGTTACTGCAGAGTTTCATTTTGTTGACTTTGGCGCGTTTTTTGGTACAAAAACAAAATTTGTTGAAAACAACTAATGATTTATTTCTCTTAATTAAACAATTCTCTACGAAACTGCATCATTACATTTTTGATATTTGACACTCGAAAAAGGGTATTTTTGCCGGCAAAATCCCTCTGTGCGACGGTCACTTCGCTCAGTGACGGTGACAATATCGACTACTGAGTCATGAAAAAGATTCTCAAAATACCGTTCGGAACCGGTGTAAAACTGTAGGTTGTCATCAGTGTGTGTAAACTAGAAATCGTACAGCTCACTGATTGCGAGAAGCTCTCCCTTATTCCTACATGGAATGTAATGGGAAAATATTTATTTAATATAAACAAAATCATTTATCATTGGAAATGGTTTTTTGTTTTTCAAAATATTCTCCGTGAAGTTCAGTACAATTTTGCATGCGCTCAAACCAATTTTCGAATGAACTTTTTCCGTTCCGATTGAGACACCTCGAAAACATGGGTTTTCAACGATTCAGTACCTGCCTCGGTTTTCGAAAAACATTGACCAAGCAGTAAAACTAAGTCATTGTGTACCTAATAATAAGGGCTGTTGTGGAAAACATGGTCCGAAAATTGCGGAAAAAGATGGAAAACGTGAAAATTTTTCGACATTTTTACAATTTTAGGGCACCAAGACAGTAAAACAAAATTCCAATCGGTTTCCGAGATATAGTCGCGAGAAAAATTGCCTATTTGCCTAGAAAAATTAAGTTGTAACCAAAAAATACATTACATCATAAAACCAGTACAGCAGGTAAACCAAAGACGATCTAGAAATGGACGACGAGAAGAAGTGCGTAATTTGGCAACCCTGGTAAAAGAGAATCAAAAAGTGCTAGAAATTCTCTCAAAGGCATTTCCCTCACGCATCATATCTTGATTATTTCATACATTTTGCATAATTTATGTAATTTTACTTCAACATGGTTGGAATTTGTGTAGTTTTATACAATAACACTATCAAAAAGCTGCTCATGTATTGAAATGTTCAATGAAGAGAGTAGATAATAGATAATGACTAGGGTTTCACTCGTTGTGTTTGTTGGCATTTGAGTGAAGAGAAATTTTGACTAGCAAAAACCAAATAGGAGTTTCGTTAGTTTCGATAAATACTTCGGGAAATTTCACACGACAAGGAGTTTGCGTTTTATGTGTTGCACTGTGCTTTCAACCACCGTTGGTTGCCTTTAACCCTTATACAAACACGTCAACTTGAGCTTTAATTTCCCAATTCGCGGAATTCTACTGCCGCAAAGCGAATTCAAGTGTGTAAAATCAACACCAACACGGTTTGTTCTGTTAATGAAAGTGAATGTATCATGCACAATTTGCTGCGGAAGTCTCTAGCTGGATGCAACATTTGATAATTTGCGTGGATGCATAAAACCCTTCCTTCATTCACCCACACGCTAATATACAGTTCACATCCTGTCAAATTGTATGACTGACTATGCGGAGGAAGCTGAGAAGGCAAGAGAATGCTCAGCTAGAAATGCATATTAATGTCGCCTTGAATTAATTAGTAAAAGGGTGGAAATTCTAATTGGCGGTGAAATTTTCAACACAATTTTTAAATCGAATACTCCAATTTAATATGAAGGTTAGAAAGTTAAATTGAAAAATATGGAGCAAAATTATTTTAGTACCTACTTACTTAGGTGGCCTCAAACAACTCCAGAGGGTTCAACGGCCTTGGAAAATTAGGATAAAAGGTTTCTCCAACCGGCTCGATCCTCAGCTTCTCTACTTCAGTTGGTAACACCAAGCTCTTGTAGGTAAGAAACAAAACAAGAAAGCGCATAGCTCACTGGTTGTGAGAAGCTCACCACAATCTCTTCAAGGGCAATCATTTATTTTTATTTTTGGATCAAAGTACAATAATAGTGCAATACTGCAATAACGTTGCGGGATGGGAGCTAAATGAAAAAAAATTAAACAACATTTGTTTAAACACTATTATGCTACATCCCACTATTATCAACTATATTGATTTTGCTTTGGTTTGTGTCTAGACCAGTGGTGATCATGCTATTGCCCCAGGCGCCGAACGCGATCGGCTTTTTACACGTAAACAACACGACTGTTAACGAAACTCTGTGCAAAGAGCGTAAAAACTATAATTTTCATTCAGTTGTATGATAGCTTTCAATAATGCTTTAATGAGAAAACAAAATATGTTCAGTACATTTGGCATATTTTTCGTTTATTTTGGAAAGTAGAGTGGGAAAAACTTTTTTGTTTTTGTAATTTTTATATTTTAAATATGTAATTTAAATATATATATGTATTATAATTTAAATATGTATATTCGAAAAATGTTTGAAGAAAATAATTATTTGTGAAGATAATGTAATTATTTTCTTCAACTGATGTAACCTAACAAAACCTAACAAAAAACCTAACCTAACCTAACAAAAAAAATTCAAAATATAAATATTAAGAAATGTTCATCCATACTTGGATTCATATTTTTATTTACGCTTTTTATTTATTTTATTTACTTATTTATTATTATTTTATTTTTATTTACGGCACGTAACTAGGGAACTATGGGCGACCGACAACAAATACAAGAAATTCTGTTGAAAAATAAAGTGCGAAAAAACAAAACAAAAAAAGAATTTTTTCATTTCATTTTTCATTTCAAGTGATTTTGTTCTGTGCATAGTACCAATACATCGCCTTTTTTTGTAACATAACTAATACATTCTCATTTCTCTTTGTGGCCATCACTGGTCTAGACTAACTAGAAGTCTAGAAGAAGTAATTTATTATTTAGTGGAAAGTTTTCTAGGTGGAGCCTGTAACCAATATTTAGTATAGTTTTGAAGCCAATTAAAGGTAAATTTAGAAACGCCAAAGTGAAAGTAGTTTAAAAAACGAACATTTTCTTAAATAGTGCCTTTTCTTAAAAAAAGTAATATTATCAAAAAAAAAAATTCATATTCTTAAACAAAGTACCTTGTCTTAAAAAAATACCCTATCTTAAAAAAGTACCTTTGCTTAAAAAAAGTAAATTTTCTTACAAAAAGTAGCTTTTATTAAAAAAAAGTAATTTTTTAAATAAGTGAATTTTCTTAAAAAAACTACATTTCCTTACAACAAATTGCCTTTTCTTAAAAAACTACATTTTCTTTAACGAGTACCTTTTTTTGTGAAACAAAATATCTTTTCTTGAGATAAGTACATACTCCTAAAAGTGTACCTATTGTTGAAAACAGGACCAATTTAAAAAAAATTACCATTTCTTAAAAAAAAACCTTTTCTTCAAAAAAATACTTTCTCTTAAAAAAAAAACATTTTCTTACAAAAATTCCTTTTCTTAAAAATAAAATAATACCTTTTCTTTCCTTCAGATAAGTAGCCTCTCTGAAAATACATAAGTACATTTTCTTAAAAAATTACCTTTTCCTAAAAAGACTACCACTTTTTTAAAAAGTAACTGTTCTTAAAAAAGTAAAAAATCATCCCCTTATGGCTTTTTCTTACAGAAAGTACTTTTTCTTAAAAATAGTACCTTTTCTTTAAAAAAAATATTAGCTTTTAATAAAAGAAGTACCTCTCTTTAAACAAGGACCTTTTCCTTTTTTAATAATTTTTTTATAAAAAAAAAATTTGTTAAAAAAAATTTATCATTTTACAAAAAGTATCTTTTCTTTTAAGGACCATTTAAATTATCGTATTTTTCAACGGCCGCCGTAGGCGTTTTGGAACTAACTAGTACATAATATATACCGAAAGGAACTACATTCCAACCGGATGTCTTCTGACATCTCACGTGATTTGTTTTTTATTGAAGATCTGCTGCTTTTTTGTTTCTTTGTATTCTATCACGTTTTCGTTTTTAGAAGTTTTTACAAACAAATCCAAATTTGGAGCATTATCACATACGATATAACATATTAATCATTGTGTCTCAAACATGTAATATTGCATAGCAAACATAATGTGTTTGGACACAAGTATACTATATTTGCGAGAAGCTACAAACACGTTATATTTGCATCAAAGCAATAAACAAAAACGATTTAGTGTGTAACTACATAGATGTTGGGATAAACATTATACAGGTCGTGGTTCATCCGTCGTCGATACTCGACGTTTTCAATATATAGATATTTTGGTATATTTTTCTCTCGAAGACTCCCAGTGATGTTTCATCAGCAATCAACATGACATAAGATTCTACGCCATGAAGCATGACATATTTTGTGAGAGTCTGATGGATATCTGAAGTGCGTGCTTAGTCCAAAACAACACCTGACTGCTAGCACAATTTTCCGCTTGATATACAGGCTCACTTTATTGCGTCTGTCCATGGCAGATCCGAGATAAAGAAATTCGTCCACTACCTCGACACCATAAAGGTTATCAAAGTTCACCCTTTTATCCAATATCTCTGCTTGCCGATATCATTAATATTGTCTTGTCTTCGTTTACTACCAACCCCACTTTAGCTGATTCCTTCTCAATTCTCTAAATCATCTGCATACGCGAGCATCATGTGTCTTTTGCTTCTGGTAGTTTTGTTCGTATTGACTGCAGCTTCTCACGCGATGATCTCAATCAATATATTGAAGAGATCGCATGATAGCGTGTCGCCCTGCCTGAGGTCTCGCCTCGTACTAAATGGCGTGGAAAAACCATTACTGAGGATTTCGTGTCGGTCAGTGTCATTCTACAAAGGCGTGTCAGCTTAGCAAGAATACCAAGCTCTGACATAGCTCGTTACAATTTTTCCCGTGTCGTGCTATCGAAGGCAGCCTTCAAATATACGATACAACGAGGTGGTAGGTGTCGATTTTTTCTTCGTGGGTTTTCTCCACGATTTGTTTCAGTGTAAAGATCTGGTCAATTGTTGACTTTGTAGACCTTAAGCCACACTGATGAAGTCCGATCCGTCCTGCAACCAACAGCGTTAGTCTATCAAACATTAAGCTCTAGCGCATCTTGTAGGTGATGGATAAAAGGCTTATTTTATGATTGTTGGTAATCATACTCGGGTCACCTTTTTTTTAAACAGGACACAGTATGCTAAGGCTCCAATCGTCGGGCATGAATTCGTCAAGCCAGATTTTGCTTATCAGCTGATGCATGCACCCTTCCATCTCATAGCCACCAGTCTAAAAAATTCAAGACATTAGCTTTTTTCATGACATATACTGTAACAAAGTTGCAACAACCAAGTACTTCGGGGTACTGTCGGCAAAGCATTCGTGTATGTCTCCACTAAAACACAATGCGATGTGAAGCGAATAGGAAGTATTAGTATTATGGTTTTGGGTGCTACAGCTTCACACACATACACGAATACTTTTTTCAGAACGCTAACGTATTTGGTCGGCGAAATTTCACTACAGCGCATGTCTTGAAAAAAGCAAATCTCGATAATTGAAGACGTCTTGTGCAGATGTCTAGTGTCTACGAACACCATCGAGAATATTCTCAGTTCCCTCCATGTGAGGTGGGCTGGCTGAGATCCACGCATTTGACCTGGGATGGATTTGAGTTTTTCCCCCCGAACAACATCTAGTGCTGCCCGTGGCTACACTTCACCTACATTTTTCAATCCAACATCTACCGACCTCTGATTTTCAAACGACACTTACTTTGCTGGGCCGTGAAACCAGGTCCCACATCGTCCATTACATATTTCCATTTATCTTTCCGAATGATTTCATCTTCCTCCCCCTGATTGATAACCGCATTTATCAGGTTTTTTTTACAACCTCACTAAAGGACTTTCGGCCAGAGTTCCAACTGGCCACCTTAGCCCTCTTCGGCTGCAGATGCTCACGAGGTGAGAAAGCCTCTTCTTCGCTTGGTCCGATGTGGAAGCCGCTGTAATTTATTGATTGCCAATAACGCTACGAACATTTCTCTGTCTAGTTGTGAGTGTCTTCAATTCACTAGATAATCCTGAGAGCTTGAAGACGATTATTAAGTTTCCTTTTGGAGGGTCACAGGTGTGAATTTCTACCTACGACTGGTGCACCGACATGTTTACCAGACGTGCGTCCTTCCGTCTCCAAGGAACTGGCAACACAGAACCTAACATCCGGTCCTCACAGCGCTTTAATTGCGTCCATATTTGGGGACTGTACCATGTTGGCATTGGAGAGGTTTTCGTCACACTCTATGTCTAGCGGTCTGCCCTCCCTTAGTTTGTGAAGTAGCTTAAAGCCCTTTCCTTTATATCCATTTCCATAGTGATTCCCACGAGTCCGCCGCACTATTGCCCCCAGTAGTACGGACAGAAATTGGCAGTCGCCCAGGTATCAGCAGTCTGACCACTTTAAAATTTTTTTCGGCGGCGGTCACCTCGCATATTGACGGCGACACTATCGAGTATATAGCAATGAAAAAGCTTCTCTAAATACCGCTCGGAATCGGTGTAAAACTGTAGATCCTAATCAGTGAGTGAAAACTGGAATGCGCACAGCTCAGTGATTGTGAGAAGTTCTCCCCTGTCCCTTCATGGGACGTAACGGGAAACCATTTTTTTATGTCCATGGACGCAGTGACACCAATTTTATGGACATTGAGACTCTTTTGAAAGTGTCATAATGCCCATGGACCTTACGACTTTTTGTAGTATCATAATGCCCATGACATGCCAACTACGAAACTACCATGGATTCCCATAGAAGGTACCTACCACATGTTGTGCATTTGTTAGACTCCGTCATTTTGTGCAAACTTTTGGTACTTTGGTCTACAGCTTTTTAACGTCTATGTACACTTTTTGTACTTGTGTGTACTCTTGATACTCTTTGAACTTTTGCGTACCCTTTTTTACTTTTGTGTACAAAGTTATACTTTTGGTACACTTTTGCATTTTGTTATACTCTTCTTGTGTGAGTCTAACAATATTTATAATTCTGAGTGCACATTTTGTACTTTTGTGTAGACTCTTTGTAGTTTTGTGTCTAGTTTTATACATTTTATGTATTGTTGTGTGGACTACCTCTACCTCTGTATAAGATTTTGGTGCTTTTGTGTGCACAATTTGTACTTTTGCATCTCATTCTTGTACCTTTGTTAGAGGCTTTGTAATTTTGTGTACACTTTTTGTTCGTGTGTCTCCCATTTTGAACTTTTTTGTACACTTTTGCGAATAATTTTTCATGTCAATCACCCTAGCGCGACCGACTTTAAAATTGCTGCGCATGAAACGTTCCTTCACCAAGCATTCATTACCCTACATCCCAAAAATAATATATTGAGATGCTCTGCTATATCCTTCTCTGTTAACAGTTGTATTAGATGTTAAACTTCGTACAACATTCTGTAAAAAAAAAATTTTATCGTTTTTTACAAAAAAATAAATATTCTGTAATGAGTTTAGTACTTTTAATAACAGAGAATCCATTACTGATTCCAACAAAAGCTTTAATAGGTAGTAAAGTCACGAACCTTTTAATGTATTACAGTGACACTGTTATAAATGGCACAAATATTACATTTTTGACTGTTATACAATGCAGTCACTCTGTTAAGAAATATGTGTCATATTATATTATAGTACATATATGTATAAATCTTCCTATATTGGACGCAAAAAATGTTTCATACTTAGGTATAGCAAAAATATGTTTCATATCACATAACAGGAACTATACTCCTCTGAAACTGAAAAACTGGGGGAAAAAGAACAGAGGTACTCGCTGAAAAATTTGTCTTTTTTTGTTGTTTGGTTGCAAATATAACGTGTTTGTAGCTTGTCGTAAATATAGTATACTTGTGCCCAAATACATTGTGCTTGATATTCAATATAACATGTTTGAGACACAATGATATTAATAGGTTGTAAGTGTATGATATTAGAACTTAATGACTGATGTGCACATGACATTTAATATTTTCAGTTTAACCATTGACTTCCTTCAGAGTCTTCAGAATGGCGCGGCTTGCTCACAGTTTGCTGTTGGCTATTAAAAGCTGATAAAGGGTGATTCAAATGCTATGCAATTATTTATAATATATTAATGTTTGTTGTTTATTTTGTTTCAGACAATTGGTAGCACAGACTTTGGCAAACATAGTCATGGATCGATACTCAGTCTGCTAAAGTCAATTTCCCTAATTGCGTGATTTTTTCGGTCAAAATAAACGGCCATCTGAGTTAACAATGAGCCCTTTGGTGCAGAAATTCGAAAAGACTAGGTCGGTACAAAATGGAACAACAGCCGTTCGTTCGTCTTCGTACAGGACTTTCGGCAGGAACCATTGTTGCTGCCGATCAAAGTGTGGACCTGTCCGCGACACCCTCAATTCGTCTTCGTGCACAGCAATTCAACATACATCATCGTTCAGTGGATTTTAACAAAAGGAATATTTTTACACGCCTACAAATATCAATTCACAAAGGAACTGAATCCTATACACAATTGTCAGTGCCGTATATTTACCAATTGGATGCTTGAAAAACAAACAGTTGATGCAGATTTATCAAAAAAAAAAAGTCATAATGAGCAACGAGGCACATTTTAAGCTAATCAGATTCGTTAATAAATAAAACTGCCGCATTTAGTGTACTGCAAATCCACATGGCATTATTGCAAACTATGCACTCACAACGAGCCACTGTTTACTGTGGTTTTTGGGCTGGTGTTGATAGCGGAATGTAGTTTTTCGAAAATGATGCCAGTAACGCTGTTAAGGTGAACATTATCGTGACATGATAACACACATTTTAAAGCCTGAAATAGATGGCATGGACTTTGACAATATGTGGTTACGACACACACAGAGGGATTTTGCCGGCAAAAATACCCTTTTTCGAGTGCCAAATATCAAAAATGTAATGATGCAGTTTTGTAGAGAATTGTTTAATTAAGAGAAATAAATCATTAGTTTTTTTCAACAAATTTTGTTTCTGTACAAAAAACAACGCGGCAAAGTCAACAAAATGAAACTCTGCAGTAACCTGCCTCAGATTTTCATGCATTTCGATGGGCTGGAAACATAACCTCTTTTTGTCGTATCGATTTGGAATATGTATATTTGAAAAATATGGTATTTCTACATTAAGTTTTAAGAAAAAATAATTGAATAACAATAACAGATTAAAATATATTCATGCTTTTATGATGACACTCAAAAAACTGAGTGTTTTTAGTTTTTCTTGGACTAAAAACAGGTGGTCGTTATCGATCGTTGTGGTCTGGTTGCTAAAATGTGAAAGGTGAGAGTGTATTCTTTTGATTTCATAAATAAAATTCCCATAATATTTTATACTGTAGAACAAAGTTATAAATTTTATAAAAAAAGTGCCACGAAATTTCATTACTAAAATGGATGAAAACACCATATAAAATGGTGTATACTTTTAGGCATATGTGTTTGAATGCTGTCGATAATAGAAACGTTAGTTAAAGTTTTTTTTTACAGCTGTATATCATATCCCTAAAAGTATGCACTGAGAAATGCTGAAAAATTAATAAATTTCGATAATTTTATAGTAAAAAATTTGACTTTTATTTGGAATGATTGGTTAATTAAAAAAAAACGGTAAACTTTGGCCCCCTATTTTGTTTGCAAGTATTCAGCTAACATGTTAGGCTTTAGTTATTTATATAGATGTAAGTGCTGATTTACATCTATCACAAACTACAAAGAATTATATCTGTGTTTTCGACAATTTTGAAAAAAGAAAATTTGTATATGGGCGTTGGGCGTGGCCCTTAAATTTTTAATATAATTGAGAACTCAAATGCAAGCACTGGCAGTAATTTTATTGACGTAGATATGAAAATGAGGAAAATACAACGATTGTTTATTTTACGTTATATGGGAGGTAGGCGTGGTTGTGGGCGGATTTGAACAAAAACTTGTTTTTTTTTCTAATTTAGCAATATGAGAGCTTTGTGCGAAATTTCAAAGCCCTAGCTCGATTCCTTCTAATTTTTGCCGCGGCTTGTATGAAGATATCCCACTGTGCGACATGACGGCGCACAGTGATGCCTCGTTGGACAAATAGGAAAAGTCAAGAGATATTACTTTTTCATAGAAAAATACGTTTTAATAGTTATTGATCTTGAACCGAACAGGTATTAAAAACATAACAATTGAAAGATCGAATAATATAAACTTAAACTGATATAATTTTGAGACAGTACAGTCTAACACCAATCTCATCCATGCAATGGCTTTCAACGAAAGCATGCATAGGAAAGAAATGTTGTGAATATTGATGGTTATGGCAACGAATTGTTGTGGATGTTTTCGCACAAGTAGGAGTTTAGACAATTCTCGCTTACTTGAAATTTGTTTATCCCTATAATGTGTGTTGATATACTTAAATACTTGTGCAGAAGGGAGTTCATGATATGCCTTGGTGGGCATTGAAATAGCTATATTCCCAACCATCCACTATAATACTCAATTTCACACATTTCTTTAGAAACATTTCTCTGAGAAACTACATTTTAATAGATATTGATCTTGAACTGAACAATTATTAAAAACTTAAAAGTAAATGTATTTTTATATTATTTACTTAAGAATATTGTTATATATATTTTTAAAACTATTGTTATGAATTTTCTATTCGTCCTCTTTGCGCGCGGTTTTATTCCAAGTTCGTGAAGGTTCGTTTTAAATTACGATAAGTACAGTCAGTACAAAATTTTCACTTTACAATTAGTCTAAACTTCGACCTTTCTACTATTACCATAGACATAGCTAAATAAAGACCATAGATGATTCATTTGCTTAATAACCATTCTCACCAGAGGGCACGTGCTGTTTCCGTACGACAATTTTTCACTCGGATGTGACGAAAAATCACTCAAACCTTTTTTTTATTTTACCCTGTTGATTAAATTTGAAAATGGAATATAAATAATAGAAAAGCCCATCACATTTGATATTTGTTGACAAAATAAGAATGGTTATATAGTTTTTTCAATGGTTTTTGTTTCCAGGGGAATTTTCCCATTTCCACCATAGAAGCACCATCTAGAAAATTACCCCACTTATCTTTCACCTTCTATGTTTTTTTATTTATCTATGGGCAATACAAATGCAGGTTGTGGAATCGCATGCCAATTGTAATGAAATATGGTTATGATTTTAATTGTTTTGAATTTGTTTGACCGCTGGCAATTCTGTGTTTAAAGTATTTTATATATAGAGGTGTGTAGCTTTGATAGGTATTACCTCATAGTACTTTCAAATTCATAAACCTGTACTGTATAAAATATTTGAAAACCACTACTGTCAATGTGACGGAAATGCTTTGAAAATGTGTACAATTGCCAATGGTATTGAAATTTTTTTGAATTTGCATTTCGAAAGGTAATTCAAATTAATCTACAAATTATAATTGCCATATAATTAATTTGCCCCATGTATGCTTAAAACCATAGATAAAGGAATTAAGTAGATATCCCACAGGCGTTGGCAAGTACTGCCACTAGATGCTGTGTCGTCGTTTTGTAACTTTCATTGACGTTTCTCGTGACATTCACTGACGTTTATTCAACAGTGTGGAACATTTTTTTCAATACAAAAATAGAATCATTTTCCAGGTAGTGCTATTCGAACAACTAATTTAGTTTTTTTATGTCGTTGTGTTCCCCACTTTCTAATTCAAATGCATTTTGGTTATGTGCTTGTTTGTTGTACTGTTATATGTACACTAAACAAAACAAAATCCTTGTTGATGTTGCCTACCACACTTTTTGTTAGCACCTTTGCTAAATACATCTTGCAAGGTATATTTTGTTTGGGATCAAACGTTGTAATTATTGTATTCAGCTCCAACTAGAAAATATCCCATTGAACAATAAATTTCCCACGGCACGTGCGATATCTAGTTAATTTCTTTATCTATGCTTAAAACATACGTTTTATAAGGTTGCCACTTTTCACCAAAAAATTTTTTTTTCAAACTACTGGCATCATCTATATATCAGGTCGGCTAGTTTTGGGACCGCCCTCCTACATCTCACTTGCATAGGTAAGAATAAATATTTAATTACGAATATTTAGATATAAAAATAAAACTTACCGGCCGACTAAAGACTCCAGCAAGGGGAATGATAAAACTGTTTCTTAACCTATAAAGCTTTTGCTTGTCATTGTTCCTCAAGACGCAGACATCACTACTATTTTCTGTCCCAAAAATAATCTGTTAAAATCTGAAGGATCTGATCTGAAATCTGTCTATTAAGGACCATGTTTCAAGACCAAAATTTTTCGTTTGTTAGCAAAAATATATATACAACCAGCCTTGGCATACAATGGGGGTATAGATAAATTGGGAAGAGTTACCCTTTTTTACTGCGTCGTCACAATTTTATTAAACTTGCCAAATTTTTATATTTATTGTTACCTTCAAGATGCATCAATGTGTTATGTTTACAGTAGATCTGTAGTTAGACTTAAGAAGAAAATGTCCAGACTTTAGCTCGACATCTTTGCAGCCATAGATTGGTTAAATTTCTTCAAATCATTGTACCAGCCAGTATCATGTGTCTTTATTGTTGCCACTATCGTTTTACTACCCCCATCCTATTCACTCGTCAAAATATAATGTACAAAATTGAAATGGATGCTAATTATCAAAACTAGGAAACACAATCTGTACCATGACACGGATGATTGACATTATTTATTTTACATGTCAGTAATACATGACGCTTATGATTAATATTGTACTCTCGATTTCAAAAGTATATATGGCGTATGATACATATTATATTTGACATTTAAAAAACACCTGCGGCGAAATACTAATGCTTTTAAATAATTAACACCTTATATCCACGATACCACAACGATTCTAATTTAACCGGAACTATGGGCTGTATGATTGATTTAAAATTAGATTACATGTCAATAATATCTTTGCTATGTTGTATTAGGCAGGTCAATTATAACTGTGGCGTATGATTTACAATATTTTTTATATCACCAACACCTAAGGCGTATAATTGTTATTTTTTCCAAATAACAACTGTATCTCCGTTAAACTTCATCAAAAACGACTTGTTTACGTATGAGGATTTAAAACAATTTGAATTTGTATGTAAGTTCATTTGTTGTGACAATCTCTACAATTGTTGATATACTACTAATGATTTCTTGCAAAACCTTAGGTATTCAATTTAAAACTAATCCCACCACTAATCTTATTTATTGCAATATTGGATACCAAAGCACTAATTAAGTTCCATAATTAAAACTTAATTCCTTTCGATTATAAAGCGTAATTAAAAATCTCATACAAAAGGTAGAGGAATTACAAGCATCTTATTACTCTAAATTGATTTACGCCATATCTTAAGAAACCTTAAACCCGCATCACAATATTATTGAATTACTACAATATTCCAAAATTAATTGCAATTTTATATAATCAAGGGGGTATTTTCAATCCGCAAATTAAAATGAAGTGAAAATCGAAAATTAAATTTAAAATTTTGCAATTCTAGTAAATCGCAGTATTAAACTAATGTATTTACACAATGGCTGTAATACTAATACAACTCTATACCAGTATGTTCGCACATAATCCTGTAATTGAATCCTGATGTTATCTATGATGACATGAATGGTTTCACTTAGGCACTATTACACACAGGATATTGTGGACAAATACACGCAGGTCCTGGGCATGACATTGACTTTTAAAACTGGCGGATAATTTAAATGATTTAATTAACTCAATACTTAATTGGAATGATGGTTTATGCAAAATTCCGTGTGCGCTCGATGTGTTTGCCGAATTTATCCTCCTTTTATAATGTATTTGCAGCTGCATCCACTAAATAATAACGACACTATCAAGCTACTAGTTAATTCTCAGTAGATAAACGTTTTGCATTTGGTCGAGGCTGTTGTTGGTCAATAAATGAGAAAGCGTTCCCGCCTCAGTGGGTTTTGCGAAGCTGCCCCCTATATGTTTCGTTGTGGGAATTCATTAAGTACACTCACAGTTCAAATGAGATTTCTACATTGGCTGCCTGTACACTGTACGCACACATGAATATTCTTTAGAATATTATCATAATAACCGCCTTAATTATGCATGTGTATGGACGGACGTCTGTTATTACTGAACTTCCTAATTAAATCTTATGAGTATAAATAAATGCGTCAAATGTGTAAACAAAAATATTATGCCAATAACCTAATCACTCGGAAACCCTTGCAGTATGAGTAATATTAAATATGATTGGGCCACTATACGTATGATTGATATGCAATTATAAATATCACTCATACGTATGACAAATCTAGAGTTGTGGAAAATATTGTTCAATTCGAGACAAATATTAATAAATCATTCGAATAATATTGTGTGCAACAAAATGAGCAACAATTTCGTGATAGGGCTTTTATAACTTTGGGTTGTTGTAGGTAGTTGGATTATTTTACGAAGACAACAATAATATCTATTCCTTTTTTATACTTATGAGGGTTTTCCAATAGGTACTTGACAACATTGAATTTAATATGTGAACGCACTATTTCACTGATCATCTAACTGTTACTTTCCTTTTTTTCAGTCAACTCAACATATTCATCATGGTAAAGTACACGAACGAACAACGTATGCAAATTATAAAAATGTACTACCAAAATTCGGAGTCGGTGACCGCAACTTTAAGAGCGTTAACTCCAATTTTAGGTCGCTATTCTCGCCCTAGTAGACAAGCAATAACAAGTTTTGTGCAAAAATTTGAGTCTACATAGTCATTGATGTGATGCTGCCGTGCCAGTGACACAACGGGTTCGTCGAAGTGTGGAAAATATCGCTGCCTTTCAGGCGTCCACAGCAAACGATACAAATCAGTCGATTCCGCGGCGTTCTCAAGAACTGGGCATCGACAAGACCACTTTAAGGCGACTTTTGCGAAAACATCTTGGTTTGCACCCATACAAGATCAAGCTGACTCAAGAATTGAAGCCGATGGAACATTTGACGCGACGCACAGAGGGATTTTGCCGGCAAAAATACCCTTTTTCGAGTGTCAAATATCAAAAATGTAATGATGCAGTTTTGTAGAGAATTGTTTAATTAAGAGAAAGATATCATTAGTTTTTTTCAACAAATTTTGTTTTTGTACAAAAAAACGCGGCAAAGTCAACAAAATGTAACTCTGCAGTAACCTGCCTCAGATTTTCATGCATTTCGATGGGCTGGAAACATAACTTCTTTTTGTCGTATCGATTTGGAATATGTATATTTGAAAAATATGGTTTTTCTACATTAAGTTTTAAGAAAAACTAATTGAATAGCAATAACAGATTAAAATATATTCATGCTTTTATGAGGACACTCAAAAAACTAAGTGTTTTTAGTTTTTCTTGGACTAAAAAAAGGTGGTCGTTATCGATCGTTGTGGTCTGGTTGCTAAAATGTGAAAGGTGGGAGTGTATTCTTTTGATTTCATAAATAAAATTCCCATAATATTTTATACTGTTGAACAAAGTTATAAATTTTATAAAAAAAAGTGCCACGAAATTTCATTACAAAAATGGATGAAAACACCATATAAAATGGTGTTTACTTTTACGCATTTGTGTTTTAATGCTGTCGATAATAGAAACGTTATTTAAATTTTTTTTACAGCGGTTGTGTTTTATATATCATATCCCTAAAAGTATGCACTGTGAAATGATGAAAAATTAATAAATTTCGATAATTTTATAGTACAAATTTGACTTTTATTTGGAATGATTGGTTAATTAAAAAAAAAAACGGTAAACTATGGCCCCCTATTGTTTTTGCAAGTATTCAGCTAACTTATTAGGCTTTAGTTATTTATATAGATGTAAGTGCTGATTTACATCTATCACAAACTACAAAGAATTATATCTGTGTTTTCGAAAATTTTGAAAAATTAAAATTTGTATATGGGCGTTGGGCGTGGAACTTAAATTTTTAATACAATTGAGGACTCAAATGCAATCACTGGCAGTAACGATTTTTTATTTTACGTTATATGGGAGGTAGGCGTGGTTGTGGGCGGATTTGAACAAAAACTTGTTTTTTTTCTAATTTAGCAATATGAGAGATGTGTGCGAAATTTCAAAGCCCTAGCTCGATTCCTTCTAATTTTTGCCGCGGGTTGTAGGAAGAAATCCCACTGTGCGACGTAACGTTCTCCGATTGGGCTCTGGAGAACATGGGCCAAGATGATGAATTTCATCGCAAAATCATCTTCAGTGATGAAGCTCAATTTTGGCTCAATGGTTTCGTCAATATGCAAACTATACGTTATTGGTTTGGTGAAATATCCACATGTGCTTCATGACTCACCACATCATTCACAATAAATAACTGTGTGGTGCGGTTTGCATGCCAGCGGGGTCATTGGGCCACATTTTTTCGTCGACAATAACGATCGTCACGTTACTGTGAATGGCGATCATTATCGTGCCATGATTACCGATTATTTTTGGGGCGAATTGGAAAACATGGACTTGGATGACATGTGGTTTCAACAGAACGGTGCCACAAGCCACACAACATACGTTACAATCGATTTATTGGAGAGTAAGTTTGGTGATCTCAAGAAAAGGACCAGTCAAGTTTGGTGATATCTCAAGAAGTGGACCAGTCAATTGGCCGCCTCGTTCGTGCGATTTAACGCCTCTAGACTTTTTTTCTTTAGGGCTACGTCAAACCGTTGGTCTACGTCAATAAGCTGATGACGTTGGTCTTTTATATCTCCAGTCTCCTGCAATAATTGTATTCACCTGTAGACGAACATGCGACTAATACCGAGCGGACACAGCGTTTTGAAAATATCGTTTGTTATAACTGCGATACGGGTTTACTTACCTGACCACTCTATGGTAAAAGTTGCCACACTTTCAAATACCCATAACTGACTAACGCTATAGAGGTTACCCTTTAAAACCATATGATAATAAAAGGATATGTTCAATTTTACTATTCTAATGGGTATGTTCAATTTAGTAACAATATTTATTTCCCTACAAAATTTGGGTTAAAGCTCAATACTAAAAGTTGCAACAGCAGTTATTACATCCGAATAAATCAATAGTTCGAGGTATTTTATGGGTTCTTGTAGTCATCGGTCCATACTTCTTCAAAAGTAAAGTCAGCCGGAACCTCAATGTGAACGGCGACCGTTATCGCGCCACAATAGCGGACAATGTGCTGTATGAACTTAAGGCTCGAGATCTCGACGACATTTGGTTCCAACTAGACGGCACAACTTGACACACAGCCCGTGAAGTGAATATTGCCATAAAAATTCGGAAAACAGTCAATTTCATAGCTGACACCTGTGAGTTGGCCACCTAGATTATGTGACATCCCACCTCTAGGATTTTTTCTTTGGATGCACGCAAAGTCTAAAGTCTACATGGATAAGCCGGTAATGGTTAGGGAATTGGAAGCCAACATTACGCGCATCATTCGCCAAATATCTCGTGAAATGGTCGAACACATCCTTGAACATTGGCATCTCAGTTTGGACCATGTTAGCTATAGTTAAGGCCAACATTTGAAAGAAATAGCCTTTAAAAAGTAAATGCAAAAATGCTTCTTTTGCATAATTGTTAAATTTTTCCCCAGGGATGGTTTTTTGAAGGACTTATTTTTAAAAACTATATGTGTATTAATAGAGACATAGAATTGTCTTGAGCTTGAATAATAAAATAAAAGAGTTAAGGTTTTTCAAGAAAATGTATTTTTTTTGAAAAACTTAAATGAATCAACCTTTATATTTAATTTGCATATATGTACTTCTATGTATTTAATCCTATTTTTCGAATCATTAACAAC
Organism: Phaonia tiefii; assembly: GCA_963931995.1. Lineage (NCBI taxonomy): Eukaryota > Metazoa > Arthropoda > Insecta > Diptera > Muscidae > Phaonia > Phaonia tiefii. Next base: position 42,473,591 of record OZ008371.1, read on the forward strand.
TGTGACGTATAATTAATTTTATCTTGTTTATACGCTCAACTACGCCTTGCGTGACACATATATCGAAGGCGTATGATTTGTTTTATTTATTCCAGAGATCAGTTATACCTGTGTCGTATGATTAATATTATAATTGCAAATTAATTTTTATTTTATTTATTTAAAAAAAAACCGTTTCCCATTACATCCCATGAAGGGATTGGGGAGAGCTTCTCTTATTACTTCCCCAAATAATTGAAGTCGTAGTGTACAAAGTGTACCAAAGACTGCATTTCTCAAACTGAAAGGAAAAGGTATTCAGATTAGTTTAGAATTGAAGACAATGGTTCATCTTTTTCTTCTAAATTTAACGCTATTTCCTTTATAAATCACTAACCTTTGTCGGAATTTTATTGGTTTCATCGCGAGTTTTACGTACTGTCTGACGCAAACAGTGCAAGTATCCCACAGTGGATATAATTGTAATCTTACTTCAATGGAAACGGATCCCTTTCAGGCGCAGTTATACATTTTCCCACAGAAAAACGGGACAAGATTTGTACTCAAGCGCAACTGCTAACTAAAAGTTAAACTAGTTATAATGAAATATTGTTTTGAATGTAAATTAATGAAGCGCTTCATCAGGCTGCCATATAGTTTTATAATTATTGAGAATTTGGAAATGTTTTCAAACTGTACGAATCCCAGAAACAATGCTCTGATTTCGTGGGAAGAGTTGAAATTTATTGAACAACATATATTGTGTACTGTTACTTTTCAAGTGAATCTGTTGTATGTTATCACTAGAAAAATCCATTAATTTTGATATTTTCCCCCGCTACTGTTTACATGATGTTGCAACACCATTCCATGAACACTTATACATCTCGAAAACAGTTTCCATAGATGCATGGCCACAACAATTTCTATTGTGAAATTGTAAAATGATTCACACCCTCATCATCATAATCGACGCAATTTCCATGCTAAAGTACTAAATAATTCCTGCAAATGATCCATTAACAATTATGTTCCATGTAAGCAATACAAATAACTCTACATGAGCGAGTGTTTTTCCATGCCGCGCTTTACTGCCACGCTTGTTATCGTTGCAATGCTCTATAGATATTGTGCTCACCAGCACCAGCATTCCGGGAACAAAACAATACATGAATGTGTTCCAAATACAAATGCATTGTCATTACGAGCAACACAAACTACAGCAGTAGCAGCAACAGCAACAGCAATAGCAGCATCCATGACAAGTAGATATTTTTCATAGTACAGCTGTTTAACCCACACACCCTCGTATATGTGTAACATCGTTGTGGCGAAAGGAGCAATTTAACACAGATAACTACCGTAAGTAGTGCCAAACTACTTACATACTTTATCAGGGATTAAGAACCAGTGCGATAGCCTGAAATTTAAGGATAGTTTGCCTATGAGTTCGATGAACCTTCCTAATGTATTTGTATATTTAAACAAGCTATTTGATGAAAATCCATTGTGTTTCATTCCAAGAATATTATGTGTTTATCAACAACATATTATTTTTGACTACTAACAAATTGTTACGAATTTGCTAATTGTTCTTTTTAACACTGACAAACTTGGCAAAACAAAGTTCTGTTAAATTACCAGTTTAATAGTAGTATTGTTTATTGTTACAGTACAAAACTTAAGAGTATTCTTTTACGCGTTTTAAATCAGATATACTAATAATATCCTCTCTCCAGCCATTTCCACAACCATCTCTTAATGTCGTCCTCTGTTGTCTGCCCATATCCACCATTCCTGCGCCATCTAGAAAACTTCCCTTGACTTTCAAACGCACTAGTTATATTTCACCACCAAGGGCTTTCCAAAGATGATAGAAATACCATAGATAGTATATTCAATTTTAATTTCTAATTTGTATTTCGATTCTGTTTTTTGAATTCTATGGTGCAATGATTCACCATTTTCACCACATGGTAAAAACTGTTTCCGTACGACCATTTTACATTCGCAGAGGGTGAATTATTGCCCAAAAATCGTTTCTATATCGATTCTCTATATTGAATTTGACAATAAACTATAGTTAATAGAATGCCAATTTGCTTTTGTTATTGTTTGAAAATACAAAATTCAAAAAAGCATGGTTGAATAGTTTTTTAAATTGATTTTGTTTTCAAGGAATTCTGCCTATAACCACGATTCCTGCGCCGCCATATAGAAATCTTCCCTTGACTATGAAACCCACCATTTACATTTCACCATATAGGGCTTTCTATAATCTTTGGAAGTGATTTTATCGTTTGTTGTGATACCTTATAGTACCGTCAGCGAATTCACAAACCGTTCATCCTGAGATCGTACATGGTAGCTTTCAACTAAAAGTGACCACTTCTCGACATTATTGACACTAAATACCACAGTTTTTCTGACCTTTGCCGTAAAAGTTACTTTGAAAAAATTGCAACCCTAGTTCAAGGTTTTGTGTTCTTTTCTGCGAATGTTGCAATCAAAAGGTACGAAAATTTTGCACTTCTGCCCTTTCAGTGAGTCACGGGGGAGAATGTTGTTCGACAAAATGGCTGGCTTTCTGTCAATTGGGGTAGTGTTCTTTGTCCTTGCTTAGCTAATTTTTCAAGCTTTTGTGTGGAGCGCTTCTCCAACATATTAAGCTGGTTTTTTTAATTCCAGCTAAACTAATTTTTCGACGACTTTGTATTGGGAGCCGCTTCAAATCGCTTAGCTCCCCATACGAAATGGTCAAAAAATTAGTTTAGCAGGGAATACAAAAACAGGCTTATTGTATCGGTACATGGTTGAACAGTTTGTATGAAGAGTCGCTTAAAATCGTTTAGGTCTCAACATAAACTTGTTGAAATTTTAGCTCAGCGAGATAAATATATACAAAAAAGGTTTGCTGTTAGATTCCATGATTAGATTGGGGAGAGCTCCTAACAAACCAGTAAGCTGTGCGCATTCTAGTTTTACTCTCACTGATTGAGACCTACAGTTTTACACCGGTTCCGAACGGTATTTTGAGAATATATTTCATGGCTAAATATTCTATAACGTCGGAGTCACTAAGCGAGGTGACCGCCGTGGGAAGAAATTTAAGGTGATCAGAGCAGGGATCGAACCCACGTTATCATGCACAAGCGCCGCACACACTACCAATGCACAAGAGCCGCACACACTACCAATATAACATATTCAAAAACCAACAGTACGAATAGAGAAATCTCACCATAGAAAATGTAGAACTTTGAAGGGGTGTTGACAATATATATGTTAATTATTTAATTTTTATTTCGATTCTGTTTTTTGAATGTGAAAATGAATAACGCCAAAGCGGTCGAAATGCTCGAACGTGTCATCCAAAATTGGACCGCCAGAATAGACACCCTGGGGCGTAGTTGCGTCCAACTTTTAAAGGAAATTATATTAAAAAAATAAATGGCATAAACAGTCCTTTCGAATGAAAAATAAAGATTCCACACTTGAATTGAATTTTTGTATTATTTTATTTTGAAAAAAAATACCCAATAGTAGCGCCAGCGAATTCACAAACCGGTCATGGTGAGATCGGATATGGTAGCTTTCAACTAAAACTGACCACTTCTTGACTTTAATGGCGATTTTGTTTCTGACAATAAGAGAGAGTGTTTTGTTATTCGCTGCTAAATAAATTTTTCGACGACTTTGTACGTGAAGCCGCTTAAAATCGCATAGCTCCCAATATAAAATGGTCGAAAAATTAGTTTAGCAGGGAATAAAAAATAGATCTAAAGAATGCCACAGTTATTCCGGCCTTTGCCCTAAAAATTCCTTTTTGTGTTCGTTTGCGAAAAAAGACCAACCTCACTTCAAGGTTTTGTGTTCCTTTCTGAGAATATTGCACTAAAAAGGTGCGAAAATTTTTAGCCGAACATTTTAATAATTAATTTTTCGATTAACGATTAACTAGAAAAAAATAAGTGCGATTAATCGATTAATAAAATATAAGACGTGTTTATGGCAAGCAGTCCAGTCCGTCTTGAGACACTCCTCCAATGTTTGCGAACAAATTTCATAACTTTACACACATTTCGAACAGATTTGATAATTTGTTGAGAGAAAGACAGAGACATAAATCAAAAAAAAAAATTTCTCAAAATTGGTTCATTAAATTGGGTGTTATAGTCTGATGAAATTTTTTATCTTCCGCTAAACTAAATTTTCCACGAATTTGTATGAGAAGCCACGTAAAATCGCTTAGCTTTCTATGCAAAGTAGTCGACAAATTAGTCTGGCAGGGAATAAAAACAGGCATATTATACTCGATGTAAAAGTATAAACGCTTGAAATTAGACTCATTCACGACACGCTCTAATCGGTGATTTATATCAGGAGTAGGTTCTGATATAAATAATTGCTTGGAACGTTAACAGGGGCACCGCAGGGGGGAGTTCTGTCTCCACTATTATGATTAACTTCTGTCAATGAACTGCTTCTTGAATTGGACAGGGCCGAATGCCAGGTCTTTGCCTATGCCGATGATATTGCTATCATATGTACGGGTAGAAACCTCAATTTACTTAGCATTCGTACAACCAGCCTACTTAGTCTGATTTCGAACTGGACCGCTAACAACGGACTATCACTTAAGCCACTTAAAACAGAGCTTATCTTGTTCTCTCGGAAATATAAAATACAGGCATTTGAACTGCCGTCAGTTAATGGGCTGCAATTACAGTTGACGGAAAAGGTCAAGTATCTGGGAATAATTCTCGACAGAGATCTGTCTTGGAAACCGAATGTGGAGGAGAGAGTGAAAAAGGCGTCTGTTGCTCTTTACTGCTGTAAAGGGGCGATAGGAAAGCGCTGGGGACTGTCTCCTAAGATCACCATGTGGATTTATACGGCAATAGTCAGACCAATACTTCTCTATGGCATCGTAGTTTGGTGGAGGTCCCTCCAAAAGAAATATATTCTGAATTCCTTGATGAAAATTCAAAGATCAGCAACGGTTAGCGTTAATGGGGCAATGGGCACGACGTCAGGTACTGCACTTAGTTCTATCCTGAACATCTGTACTCCTGATATCATTACCGAATCGGCAGCCACTACATCCCTGGTGAGAATCAGAGATTGTGGCGTCAGGATATCGGTGCATTCCGGACACGCTGAATTGCTACACCGGATCAACTCCATTCCCGTAAAAACGGACTGTAGCCCCTACCTTCTACCAGCGACAAATCTAAGGACTTCTATTCCGAACAGGAATACCTGGGAAAAGTCATTGGAAGGGGATGGATCAAAGTTGGACGAGCAAGTAGGATATGGGGTCCATTCACCGGACCTAAATGTAAATATCTCCTTAAAGCTGCCTGATCACTGTAGTGTATTTCAGGCGGAAATTACCGTCATACTGGCGGTTGCTTAACTACTGAAACCCTCCGGAGAATATGCATCTACACAAACAGCCAGGTTGCCATAAAATCCCTGGAAGCCATGTTTGCTACGTCCCTAACCGTAAAAGATGCCACTCATCACTTAGGGTGATGGCAGAGTATTTCGACTTCAGGCTCATCGGGGTACCGGGACACAGCGACATTCCATGCAATTGCGTAGCTGATGCGTTAGCTATACAGCGTACTACGGCACAGGTTCTTCCGGCAAAAGAACGTGTTAGTATGCCAATCTCTTCCTGCCGCTTGCAGATCAGGCAGTGGGCTGATATGTTCAAGGACAAGTGGAGACTTACTTCAACTTGCAAACAAGCCAGGGTCCTCTGGCCACTGGTGGACAGGAAGAGGACTAGGCAACTACTTAAATTGCCGAGAGGCAGGTTATCCACAATGATAGGAACACTTACGGGACATTGTCATGTAGGAAAAGACGCCCTAAGATTGGAACATAGAAACTCCACTCTCTGTAGATGCTGCATGGAAGAGGACGAGGAAGCGACGAAACACGTTCTCTTGAATTGCCCTGCTCTGGCAGGACTGAGAAGTAGGATATTCGGAACACATTTAGTTAGCACCGTAGCCCTACAGGATATTCCTCTAGGTCTTATAGACAAATTCATTGAAAGGGCAAATTGGCTAGACGACTAGTCAATAGTTGCTGTAGAGGAAACAGCAGGTATCACAATGGGCTTCTTTAGGCTAAGTGTGCTAGACAACGTGCTCGCCTGCTGCCTTTTCAACCCAACCAACCAACCATAGGTTCTTGCTAACCGTTTCCGGAACCATTTCGTATTAGTGTCATCTGTTATTGATTGTTCCAGAAAATTCCACAGAAAATTAATCGTTAGTTGTGAGATCGTATAGACGCATCAGCAAATTCATTAACCGTTCGTGGTGAGATCGCATATGGTAGCTTTCAACTTAAATCGATACTGTGGTTATAAACTATTACTATGTTTTTGCGAAATTATCCTAAGAAATTTTGTCAGTTATCTCTAAACAGGAAATTTTGTTGCAGAGAGTTACCACATATCTCTGATTTACCTTACAAATATTTCATTATTAAGTCCTTTTCGTACTGCATTTTATTTTTAACAAATGTGGTGTTATTTTTGTTTGTTAATATATGTCAAAATTCCTGTTCCAAATAACAACGTGTAATAATAACCCTGCACTTGATTTTTCTTACAACATTTTCGCAACGAGCTGAGTACCCAGCAAATGAAAAGTGAGCGAAATTTTCGGTTCATGAAATTTTAGATATATTTTATACACGTAATTCTTATGGCAACGAAAATTTCATTAAAACTGAATATCGGGCTTAATAGTTGAAAGCTGCTATTTAATATTGTTTGCCATTTAGCTGCCCCTGGGTAATACAATACCGGATTATATGGCGCCTTGCTCCGTTATTTAGGGCTATAGAATTCGATTCAGAGATATGTTGACCTCAATCGCAGCAGCAGAAATCCATAAAATGGGTCAACAGTTTTTTTTATTATACAAGTGTACACAAAAGTAACTACCGTGATTTGTAGTTAGCGAAGTAAATAGGGAAAAGGCGGCAATGCTTAGTTTGCTGCACAAGAGGGAATATATACCAGGTGTTAACAAATATAAATGTATTGTCAGTACAAGCAACATAAACACTTGCAGCAACATGCGCCACAAGTAGATGTTTCCCTTATTGCTCTGGTTTACCCACACATACTTATATACATACAAAGTAGGGATATGATTTTTTATCACTATATTTACTTGGTCGTAAATTATAAGGAGTGTGGCCGTCGGTGGTGCAATGGTTAGTGTGCGCGGCTCTTGTACATGAGATCCTGGGTTCGAACCCTGCTCTGACCACCTTAAAATTTCTTTCGGCGGCGGTCACCTCGCATAGTGACGGCGCCACTATCGAGTATATAGCCATGAAAAAGCTTCTCAAAATACCGTTCGGAATCGGTGTAAAATTGTAGGTCCCAATCAGTGAGTGAAAACTGGAAAGCGCACAGCTCAGTGATTGTGAGAAGTTCTCCCCTGTCCCTTCATGGGATGTAATAGGAAACCATTTATTTATTTTAAACTATAAGGAGTACCTAGAAAATTTAATAAAACAGATTCATTGGTTAATTTGGAAACATAAACCTTCTTAAAGGAACAGGTCAAGATTTATTTTATATTTATATATTTATAATTTTTTTCCAGTGTTCTAGAAAAATTTTAATCTCTATTTAACTACGGAACATTAGCTTGAAATTGATTAACTTTAATCTGGTTATAAATTTGTGAACCTTCTATAAAATGCCACACACTCTAAAGATTGGTCATAATACGTATCCAACTTTATAAAGTTCAACTGACTCTAAGGATTTCAAAAATGGGTCTGAAAATAAGTCAATTTATGAAAAATTTTAAATCACAAGTTCCACAATTTTGTAAAAAATAAAATCGAATAACAAATGAAAATTTTCTCACTTCAAGGGTCGTTAAACAGAACTCTGTACGCTTTCAATAAGGTATAACGTGTGACACTTTATCAACGATTTCATGGTGAGATGGTGGGTCAAAGAAGGGTGACTCGCGGAAGGGTCGTCAAGATGGCATAATATGGCTATCAGATCATTAAGAAGCTGAAACACACTAATTGAAATTTGAAACACATCAATTGAAATTTAAAAGACATCAATTGAAATTTACAATACATCAATTGAAATTTAATATTCGTAACTTGAAATTTAAAAATTATTTACCGATTTTATGTATTATATTTTTAAATTTCAATTGGTGTTTATCAAATTTCAATTGATGCCTATTAAATTTCAATTGATGTGTTTCAAATTTCAATTTATGTGTTTTGAATTTCAAATGATGTTTTTTAAATATCAATTGATGTACATATTTTAAATTTCGATTGATGTCTTTTAAATTTCAATTGATGGTTTTTAAATTCCAATTGATGTATTTCAAATTTCGAATAGAATTTGTAAATATAAAATGATTTTTTTTTTAAATTTTAATTGGAAATGGTGTTGAACACTGGAAAAATGTAATAAAATTCCAACACCCCCATGTTTTGACCTTTTGTCTGGGAATGGTTTTTGTCATCAAATTAATCGATAATGTTTTTTTTTATTTATTTTTGTTCAGTTTCTCATGAACGTACGATCATGTATTTTTAATTAAAAAAAAAAATATGTAAAAAGTCATATCCCTAATACATAAATACGTATGGCATTTGTATGCTTTAGCTGTGTATTTGCTAAAGTATTCATAATTATTACCACTCATATAGACACAGCAGCAAAGAAATGAACTTTGCATGCCTTCTAGCAGGCCTGAGAATACAGTGAGCAGGCAACCTCTACAAATACAATCCTCATTGCAGGTGCTCTGCAAACTTCCCTTTTCTTGACATGTCTATTAGTTGGCCTGTACATAAAACGCCTGCTAGCAGTCATTCTCTTTCAGGCATGCTGGTACGCCAGCTAATGAAAGGTATTCTAAGACGACTGCAATAGAAGGACTGGTAGGAGGCCTGAAAAGGAAAGGGCTTAATCAAAAATTGAAAGATATATGCGAATTATTATTACTTATTTATAATTAAAGCAAAATAAATAAATCGATTATCATTACTTCCCATTAACCCTTTGACTACCATACGTTTTCGGTAACGCACACTAACTAACCATTGCATCACCCATGGCCATTTTAATGGTTGAAAGGCCCTCAGTATCTACTTAAAATCGGCTACTGCGTGCTCCGGTTTTGCAATGGCGAATTTCGAATATATTATTATATACATATTATTATATTTGCCTCCTTTAGCGGGCCTGACAACAGGCCTGTATAGAGAGGAGAAGTGGGCATGCATCTGAGCTAGAAGTCCTGTCAACAGGCCTATATAAAGAGGGACAATATGCATGCCCATTTGAATCCTTTTAGCCCTGAAAACTTCTATTGAGATAACCGTATAAACCGTAATCGAATTTAAAGGTTTTCACAGCCACGCTTGAGGACACCACAGCCGAATTAGAGGTTAAAAAAAATAAAAAATCCTTTCCCATTACATCCCATAAAGGAATTGGGGAGAGCTTCTCACAACCAGTGAGCTGTGCGCTTTCTAGTTTTATACTAATTGGCACCTACAGTTTTTACACTGATTCAGAATTGTATTTTGAGAAGCTTTTTCATGGCTAAATACTCGATAGTCTCGCCGTCACTATGCGAGGTGACCGCCGCCGAAAGAAATTTAAGGTCGTCAGAGCAGAAATCGAACACAGATGCACAAAAGGCGCGCACACTAATCATTGTTCTCACAATCCAATTAGAGGGTGCCACTGCCGATTTAGATGTTGTCATAAACGAATTAGAGGTTACCACACCCGAATTTGAGGTAGGCACAACCGAATTAGATATTGCTACAGCCGATTTAGAGGTTGTCACAAACGAATTAGAGGTTACCACACCCGAATTTGAGGTAGGCACAACCGAATTAGAAGGTGCCACAGCCGAGTTGGAGGTAGTCACAAACGAATTAGAGGTTGTTACAGCCAAGTTAGAGATTGTCACAGCAGAATTATTGGTTGTGTCAACCGAATTAGAGGTTGTCACAACCGAATTTAGATTGTGCCACAACTGAATTTTTAAATGATTATCTATTGATTTAGAGATGATTTAATGTCCTGTTTTCTCACAAATTATTACAAGGCGATGAAATAATTCATATGGATTAATCCTTACAGTAACATCCACTTTGCATCCACTTGCGACCGTTTTTGAAGACCCAGCTAGTAGGTTCACCACACCAATTCTGACGTGTTTAGGTCCTAACCCTTTGTATAAAAAGACGATGACAGCACATCTCAGACGACTGACCTTGAGAATCTCAACTGTTGGCATCTGCTTGTACTACACGCTGAGAAATGTGGAAATTTTCTGCAAAATAGGATGTTTTAATGCAGAAATAATGTAAACAATATTTTCCCTTCCTTTCCTAATATTCACAAACAGGTCATGATATCACCGTCAGTTTGGTATTATGTTGTGGTAACCGAATTGAAAATGAATTCGTTTGTGGCAACAGGATTCATGAGAAATTCGGTTATAGTAACCGAATTGACGCCAAATTCGTTCGTTGGTCAAATTCAGTTATTACGACCGAATTGATGCCAAACTCAATATTTTCAGCCGAATTGATACCAAATTCCATAGTTGCAACCGAATTGATGCCAAATTTGGTTTTTTTTTTTTCAAACCAACACTCAGGGGATGCCCCCTATAAATGCAGTGGATTGTGTTGGCGAAGGAAAATCGAGGTAGTAGAGGGTGGAAAGAGGGAGTAGTGTCTGTTGACATTTGCCTTGAATGCTTGTATGTCACAATTGGTGGGAAATACACTAGCCGGAAGTTTATTCCACATACGGACTGTACGGCTGGAGAACGGATTTTCTCTATAGTGTGTAGTGCGGTCAATTGGCCACTCGATAAAAAACGGATGAGAGTTCCTGGAAAGCCGCGTACTTCGGCTAAATATCCTCACGTCCGGCATAAGTTGACGGATGTCCGAGGAACACATACCGTGGAAATATCGATAGAACAGTGACACGCAACCCACATTTCGACGATGCTCCAGGGAGGCAATAGAGTTGGATACCCTACTGTCCCCTATTAACACCGTAGCTCTCCTGTGGACACGTTCGAGAAGCTCCAAAGAAGTCCTAGGAGCACCTGCCCATATATGGGAGTTATACTCCATCTTTGGCCTGATGTAGGTGGTGTAGATATTGAGAAGATCAGATGGAGTGAAGTATTTCTTGCACCGCTTTAAAAAGCCTAGACACTTGAATGCATCTTTCGACACTTCAAATACATGTTTTGCCCAACGTGCCCAGAACATCAAGAGCGTCTGATTCATCAATATCCACACCGTCCATAGACAATGACGACACACCTCGGTCAGCAATACGTTTATGCGACAACAAACAACACTGGGTCTTACTCGCATTAAAATCTACTCTATTCTTTCGACCCCATTCAACAATGGACACCAGATCGCGGTCGAGTGTTTCATTCATCGTCCGACGTTTCACTTCAATCTCTTGAAGACTTGGCCTACGATCGAATGAATAAGAATGACAGAGATTACTGTTATCGGCAAAAGAGTAGATTGGATTCACAGTCTGACCCAGGAGATCGTCAATGAAAATAAGAAAAAAGAGAGGGAGAAAGAACAGAGCCCTGTGGTACACCTGCAATCAATTTATGCTCGTCGGATGAAACCCATCTACAACAATTCGCATAGTGCGATCTCTGAGAAAACTCGATATAAAACGAGTGAAGTTATCACCGACACCAACAGCAGCGAGCTTTGACAAGAGTGCATCGTGCCATACTCTGTCAAAGGCCTTGAAACTATCAAGAGCCACTACCTTACTCTCACCAAGCCGGTGGATGGATCGACTCCACTTCCGAAAGGAACGCCATCAGGTATCCAGTAGATCTCATTCTACGGAAGCCATACTGCCTTTCGTTAAGAAGGTCATTGGACTCAAGATACTTCACTAGATGATGGTTAACCATGCTCCCCATAACCTTCGAGAGCGCATAACAAATTGCAATTGGGCGGTAATTTGCAGGGTTACTTGCATCACCTTTTTAGGGATTGGCTGGACATTAGCAACCTTCCAACGCGCCGGGAAGACTCCGGCACGGTATGCAAGGTTGAAAAGATTGCGCAGTGGACACGCCAGTGTCGAAGAGCACCTACTCAAGACCAGTGCAGATATGCCATCCGGGGATTTACCTACGACGAGATTCGCAAGAACCTTTTTAACTCCTTGCGTTCGAAAAAATATCTTGCGCATGGAACAAGATACGTAATTAATCACGGGGAGTGGTTGATTGCTATACGGCAAGGAAGAGTTCCTTGCAAACATTTCAGCCAAGAGGTTAGCTTTATCAACCGGTTCAGTGAATGTTATGTCATCTGTAAGAAGAGTTGGGATAGAGGAAGAACTATCCTTTATTCTTCTTGCAAATGACCAAAAGCTCTTACTTCGACTAGGGAAAGAAAGGACTTTAGCACGAATACGCTGTTCCTGGAGCACCTGAATTGATGCCACATTCGGTTGCTGCAACGGAAATTGGTATCAATTTCGGTTGTTGCATCGGAATTAATTCCTAATTCAGTTGTTGCAACCGAAGATTAAGTTGTCACAACCGAAACAATTACGAAACGAGCTTGGTTCAACTGAATTTCAGGTTGGGGGATTAAATTTCGTCGTGGCAGCCTCAATTCGGTTGTGGCAACCGCAATTCGGTGGCAACAGCCGAATTTACGCTTGATACAAAGTATTTTCAAACTAACCATTTTTCAATTAGAAAAATGTTCATGACTTGTAAGCTTGTAGAATGCAATTTCTCATACATTAACCAACAACTATTAGTTCTCAGACTGAAAGGATAGAAGTCTGAATGCCTATGAGCAACTCATTCCGGGTGCGACTGCTTACAAAGGAGAAATGTGCATGTCTATGAGCAACAATTTTGCCTTTGACTGGTAGGCCTGCCAACAGACCTCCGTAGGGATATGACCTGCAACAGGCCTGCTTAAAGAGGAGACGTGTGCAGGCGTATAAGCATTCATTATGTCTTCCACTAGTAGGCCTGTCAACAAGCCTGCCTAAAGACGGGAAATCTGCATGCCTATGAGCATCCATTCTACTGCCCACAAGTGGGACTGCTTAAACAGGGGAAGTGATCATGCCCATGAGCATCAATTTTGCCTTCGACTGGAAGGCCTGTCAACAAGCCTCTGTAAAGATGCGAAGTTTGCAAATATGTTCAATATTTTTAAATGCTCAGAGAATGCCCCTTTATAGGCCTCCCTTAAGACGCAGTGTGTAAATGTGTATCGAATTTTTTGTCAGTCTAAATAAGGTGCAATCAAGAGATCTATGAATAACAGTCCGAAGAAGTTATAGTTAAATGTTAGCAGACTGTTACAGAAGCCCTATTATGTACAGGCCTTTTCTAGCAATGCCTCAGCATTTCCGCCCTGGGGAAAATGCTTTATCCGAATGAATGTGACTTGTGTGATAAGGTAGTATGTGTGATAGCCTGTTGTTCAAGTGTGTGTAGGTATTGTTGTGAATTAATGCACTGCCTGTTTTGCTGACAGCATCAACATATTTGATGTAATTTTAATACCTGGAAGGTGTCATGGTCATTGTCACTTTACTGCTCGAAAAATGGCCAAACCAAGCAATTGAAAATATTATTTCAAGTAGAACATGTCCATAATAAGGTGGTCTACTCGAGATTTACATTATCGTGCAATTATAGAAATTTTTTTTAAGGGTCTGTGGCCGTCGGTGGTTTTATGGTTAGTGTGCGCGGCTATTGTACATGCTCTGGCCACCCTACATTTCTCTCAACGGCGGTCACCTAGCTCATTGACGGCGAGACTATCAAGAATTTGGCCTTGAAAAATCTTCCCAAAATTCCGTGAGGAACCATTATCAAACTGCAAGTTCCATTGTTAGGGTGCGCGACTTTTGTACTTATACATGAATAGTCGGGTAGGTATCAATCAATCAACAATTGTCGATCGTTTCTTGTACACTCAGAGAACTAATGGTTGGAAAAGAGGTTGTAGCAGCAACCGTAAATTCGGTAATTTCGCCCACAATTTGCAGTTGCCACAACCTAATTGAGCTTGTCACGGCTGTATTTAGTCTTCACAATTGAAATTAGGTTGAAGCAACCACGTTTCATAACTGATTCGGTTGTAACAACTGAATCTTAAATTATATTCATTTTGCAATCAAATTTTCTAAATTTTCGGTTGTAACATTCGAACTTGGAACTTGGACATCAATTCGGTTGCAACTATCGAATTTGGTATCAGTGCGGTCGTAATAACCGAAAATGTCATTAAATCATTTGGAACGACCGAATTTGGCGTCAATTCGGTTGCTGTAACAGAATTTGCCATGAATTCTCTTGGGACAACCGAACTAATTTTCAATTCAGTTACCACAACAAAATTGTATTTATTTCAGACGTGACGTTCAAAATTTTAAAAGCAATTATTATATTAAATCAGCTAAAAAGTATTTACAGTTTTTGCTGTAGCGGTGCTATTAAGATTTATTATGGTTATGAGGAAAGGCTAGGGAAATATAAAGCATCCTATTTTGCAGAAAATTTTCACATTTATCCGCGTGCAGTACAGCAGTTCAGTTTTTCATGGTCGGTCGTTTGAGATCGACACAAATCGTCAGAATAAATGTGGTGACACTGATGGCTGGGACTCCAAAAATGGTCGCAAATGGATGTAAAATTAATTGTTCATATAAAATATTTCCCCGGTTTGTAATTATTTATGAGAAAACGGGTAAATAAATCATCACTAAATTAATAGATTAAAATTTCGGAATTCAGTTCTGACACGTCCTAAATTCGGTTGTGACAACGTCTAATTCGGTTGTAGCAGCCACTAGTTCGGTTCTTACAACCTCTAATTTGGTTGTTACAACGTCTAATTCTGTTGTAGCAACCACTAATTTCGGTTACATCTAATTCGGTCGTGACAACCACTAACTCGGTGGTGACAACCTCTACTTCAGTTGCAGCTACCACTAATACGGTTCTTGCAACCTCAAATTCGATCCTGACAACCTCTAATTCGGCTGTGATGACATCTAGTGTGGTTATGACAACCTCTAAACTCGGTTACATCGAATTCGGTTGAGAAAACCTCTAATTCTGTTTACACACCCTCTAATTCCGCTGTTAGAGGATTAAATTTTATGCTTCGGGATTAGAGAACAAAAACAAATATTAATCATCGAAAATCACTTTATTGTTTTTCAAAATATTCCCCATGAAGATTTATACACTTTTGCATGCGTTTGAACCAATTGTCGAAACACTTTTGCCACTCTGATTGAGGTATCTCCAAAACATGCATTCTGAATGCAACAACCGCTTCTTCAGGTGTCGAAAAACGTTGACCACTCAGTTTGGTTTTTACGTACGGGAATAAAAGGAAGTCATTCGGTGCCAAGTCAGGACTATACGGCGGATGACCCATCAAATCGATGTTTTGGCTGCTCAAAAATCCAGTTGTTTCAGCCGATGTGTGAGAGCTCGCATTGTCGTGGTGAAGAGTGATCCGTCTTCGGCGGTTGGTTTTACTGATTTCTTGGAAGACAACTGGCAAACAAATGGTTGTGTACCACTCAGAATTCACTGTTCTACGTTGTTCTAGTGGTACGGTTGCGACATTTCCGGTTTTTTCGAAAAAACAGGCGACCATTTGCTTGGAAGTGTTTCGGGCGCGAACAACTTTTGTTGGATTTGGCTCATCATGAAACACCCATACAGTTGACTGCTGTTTACTTTCGGGCTCATACGCGTAAATCCAGGATTCATCACCTGTAACGATGTCATAGACGTGTTTCGAGCCACGCGATCGTATTTTTGGGGCATTTCTTTCGACCAATCGACACGAGCCTTTTTTTGAGCGATTGACAAATTGTGTGGGATCCAACGCGAACAAATTGTTTTGACAGTCAAATGTTTATGCAATATTGAATGTATGCTGGTCCCACTAATGCCTAAGGTTGCCTCAATCTCACTATAGGTCACATGACGATCTTGCAAAATCAGTTCCCGCACAGCATCAATGGTTTTCGGAACAACAGCTGATTTTGGACGACCTTCTCGAAATTCGTCTTTGACTTAACTACGACCACGATTGAATTCACCATACCATCGATTAACACTGGTCCTTAATGGAGCTTCATCGCCAAAAATTGAATTAAGTTCATCCATGCACTGTTGCTGAGTTAATCCACGTCGAAAGTTGTAAAAAATAATCGCACGAAAATGTTCACGATTTAATTCCATTTTTGGGCCGAGATGAATCTTTTAAGTTACTGTAAACAACACAAATAGCGCTCGTATGTGTCAAAACGTTCTGGGTACGCATAACCTCAAAAATGTCCAACTTTACGATAGAGCTGTCAGTTGCCAGATTGCAACACTGCGGTTGCCAAATCCCGAAACATTAAATTCAACCTCGTATGACCTCTAGTGTGGTTGTGACAACGCCTAATTCGGTGGTGACAACCTCTAATTCGGCTGTGATAACCTCTAATTCGGTGGTGACAACCTCTAATTCGGTTGACACAACCTCTAATTCGGCTGTTGTGACCTCTAGTGTGGTTGTGACAACGCCTAATTCGGTGGTGACAACCTCTAATTCGGCTGTGATAACCTCTAATTCGGTGGTGACAACCTCTAATTCGGTTGAGACAACCTCTAATTCGGCTGTTGTAACCTCTAGTGTGGTTGTGATTACCTCTAAATCCGGTTACGTTTAATTTGGTTGTGACAATCTCTACTTCGGTAGAGATAACTTCTGACTCGGCTGTGACAACTTCTACTTCGGTTGAGACAACCTCTAAATTCACTTACAGCTGATTTGTCTGCCTCAACCGAACTTTTCTGTGAGTGCAGTATGCGGTTTGTATAAATCGGCAACAAAATCTAAAAATTAAACATGAAACATCTTTCCAGAACATATTTGTGAGAACCAATTGCAAATTATCGGTTGCCCACTAGTGAGTCCACATATCAATGATGCGATTTATGCCCACTCTATGGGTCGAATGTGGGAGTACAGATGGATGGATTAAGCCCGTTCAAACGTAGGTTTCAATTTGGTGGTTTGACTTCAGTTGCGCCCATTTCAAAAATAATAAAATGTCTGTTTAAATTTTTTTTAAAATAATTAACAAATTCACTTTCACCTTCAGCATCGCAATAAACTCCTTCATCGAAACCGAGTTTCTGTAAAAAATAAATATTTTCTCTTCTGCATTTGTTTTACTTTCTTTACCTTAAGGTGGTGTTGAAATTAAAACCTTTAAGATGATTACTTTTCAACAAAAAAGAAAAAAAAAACAGAGAAACCTCCTATAAAGGACGAAACAAAAACCGCCCTAAAATAATTCTGTACAATCAAAAACAAATGTCCGAAGGCAACAATTAAATAAATTAATAGCAACAAAATAAATTCCGCTGCCGAAAGAGAAAAGAAAACATAAATACTTCTTAAGTTGTAAGAAACCACGAGTTCACACAAAAAGGATGCAAATTAAGCAAAAAAAACGTATTAAACCAGGGAGAGAGAGAGAGAGAGAGAGGATGCACGACAACCCCACCCGCAGTAACTACAGATTGATGGTAGGGATTCTAATAATGTGATGATAATAAGTAATTTCCGGTTGCAAGGACAGACGCCAACATCCTTGCTGTTTACATACGAACAAATGAACATAATTTCAATAGTATTTCAATCATTTCATGGAAAACCACAAAATAAATTGCTGAAATAGCAAATAATCGGTCCAAAACACAAGTGATGATTATAATGTAGACAAATTGAGTTTTTGCTTCAGGATTCAATACCACTAAATGTGTGAATAATAACCAGGGGTGCTTAAGGATGGGGGGTTAAGGGGGGAAAGGAATTAAGCGTTACACAGGACATCAATGTTTCACAGGACTGTGTTGTGTCTGTGTAGTCGAAAGGGATTGAATAATTATTTTAATGATATTAAAGGACAAATATTGATATTGCAAAATCTTGTAGTCATTACTACAACATCCACCTATTAGGCGATACTGAATAAAGTTCACCGACGGGCTAGTATGGGTGTCACTGGTGCGTTGGGAACGACACAGATTGGCGCACTAAATGTCATACTTCATTTAATGCCACTGGACAGCACGAAACGGCTACTGCTGTTAGACTTATGGCGATTTCGTTTCTGAGAAAAAATTCAAAATTTTTTCTGTCCTTTTCCGTTTTTGTTTTCGTTTGTGAAAACACTACAACCCCAAAAACGATGTACAAGTAGACAGTCAAAATTTCTCTTCACTCAAATGCCAACAAACACAACGAGCGAAACCCTAGTCATTCTCTGATCTCTCTCTTACTCTCTTCATTGAATATTTCATATTTTCCATGTTGAAATAAAATTATATAAACTGAAATATGAAATAATCAAGATATGACGCGTGAGAGAAATGCCTTTGCGTGAATTTCTAGCACTTTTTGGTTCTATTTTACCAGGGTCGCCAAATTGCGCACATCTTTTGGTCGTCTGATTCTAGATCGTCTTTGACAACCCTACTTCAAGACTTTGTGTTCGTTTCTGAGAATGGTGCATTCAAAAAGTGCATAAATGTGTCATTTTCTGCATTCTCAGCGAGTCACGGGGGAGAATATTGTCCGATAAAAAGGCAAACTTTCTGTCATACTGTGGTGGAGTTATTTGTCCTCGCTAAGCTAATTGTTCTACCTTTTGTGTGGTGCGTCATAGATAAATTAATAGATGATTCATTTGCTTAATTACCATTCTCACCAGAGGGCACTTGCTGTTTCCGTACGACCATTTATCACTCGGATGCGACGAAAAAACAATCAAACATAATGTTTATTTCGATTCTGTTGTTTAGATTTGAAAATAGAATATAAATAATTGAAAAGCATATCGCTTTCGATATTTGTTCACAATACAAATGGAAAAAAGCATGGTTATATAGTGTTTTCATTAGTTTTTGTTATTGTAAAGAAAATTTTGAATTTGAAGTAATGAAAATTTAAAAGTTACTACATATTAAAATCACTTATGCCCCACGTTGGGCGCCATTTTTCTTTACAATGCGTTAAGCTAATTCCATAGATAACTAAAAAACCATAGATGGTGAAAGATAAGTGTTGGATTTGAAAGTAAAGGGAAATTTTCCAGATGGTGCCGGAGTGGTGGATATGGACAAATTTCTCTGGAAACAAAAACTTGAAAAAACTATATAACCATGCTTTTTTGCCATTTGTATTGCCAACAAATATCAAAAGCGATAAACTATTATATTATTCATATTCTATTTCAAATTTAAACGCCAGAATAAAAAGAAATATTATGTTTGAGTGGTTTTTCGTCGAATCCGAGTGAAAAATGGTCTACGGAAACAGCCTTTGCCCTCTGGTCAAAATGGTGATTAAGCAAATGAATCATCTATGGTTTTTATTTATCCATGATATATGTATAGTATTACTTGGGCACCTTCCCTGCAATGGTGTTTTTTTACAGAACTTACAAATATTTAGTAGATCAAAAGATATGGATTTTTGGCCGATGGAAAAATATTCTGAACCACTGTGCATGGGTTGTGCAACATGAGAACGTAGGTTCGATCCCTGCTTTTACCACTTTACATTTCTTTCAACGACGGTCAAACAAAAAGCAGTACATTTTGGAGTTTTTTCGTTTTATCGCAATAAGTCGTCTTGACTCCTTGCCTACAATTGGTTTTTTACAGAACTTAAATATGTTCTCTATATTAAATGATATTGAATATTGACCAAAGGAAATCGATTCTAAACCACTGTGCAACGGCCTTTTTAACATTTCTATAAAACTTCAATTAAGTTTGCTACACGAAAATCGATTATTAACTTTCTGTAAGAAAAACTTCAGTGAACTTTTCTGTAAGACAACTTCAAATAAATGTTCTATAAGACAACGTCTGTGGTACAATGGTAGTGGGCGCGGCTCTTGTGCATGAGAACGTGGGTTCGATCCCTGCTCTGACCACTTATAATTTATTTTGATGACGGTCACATCGCTTAGTGACGGCGACACTAGCAAGTAATAACCCATGAAAAGCTTCTCAAAATACTGTTGGGTAAAGATCTAAAACTGTAGGTCCCAATCAGTGAATATAAAACATACATGGGATTTTTTAATTTGCATTATTTTATCTAATGCAAATGCAAAAGAATTACTATTTGGTCGCAATAGCAATTAAAAAATTTTGAATTTGCATTTGCTCCGGCAATGCAAATGCAGGTTGTGGAATCGGATGCCAATTGTAATGAAATATGAAAATGCTTTTAATTGTTTTGAATTTGTTTGACTGCAGGCAATCTGCTTTTAAAGTAGTGTATATGTAGCGGTTTGTGGCTTCGATAAGCATTGCCTAGTAGTACATACTTTCAAATTTATAAACCTGTACTGTATACAATATATGAAAACCAAACGTGTCAGATATGAAGGAAATGCTTTGAAAATAAGTACAATTGACAATGGAATTTAAATTTTTTTGAATTTGCATTTGTAGAGGTAATTAAAATTAAACCACGAATTATAATTGTCATATAATTAATTTGCCCCATGTATGCTCAAGACACTACTTGATGCTAAACTGTATCTTTAGCAACCACGTAAACTAACCGAGTGAGGCATCCACATTTTCAAAAGATGTAGTAAATTTTGTGATTATTGTTAGTTTTAAAACGTGAATAGCTATTTTTTTCTCAACAACTTTAAAGAAGATGCGAAAATTCTCTACCCCTTGATGGTATATTCTGAACCATTGGGAGATTACTTGCCAATGTTATCCTCTAAATTCCCACATAACACACTATGTAGCAGATAAATTGAACTACAGCATGCGAATAACACACAGGTAGTGCAGAAATTCATTAAAGAAGACTCATTAACATTATATTACTATTTTCATAACTGCATTCCAATAAGAATCGTTTCGATACCTAATTCCCGCAGGTGAATTTTGAACTATATTTTTTATATTATTACATGCTACATATTAAAGATTGTTTTTAACGGGTTTGGTTCTCTTTCCAGATATATATTTTTTTTTAAACAACAGTTTTTCTTCATTTATACCTAAACACAGTTGAAATGAATTTAAATTTCGTTACATTTTTATTGTAAATAAAATAACGCTAACCCCATTCCTGGTGTCCTGTGTAAATGACGTCCTATTGAGTTGTTATGTTGTTAGAAAATCAGCGCAGGAGTAGTAAGTGGGCCATTACAAATATACAACTATAGAAATTTTCGCAACAACCAATTCATTAATAATCCACATACAATAGTACGGCAATTAGTAGATTGATTGTTGCAATTTTCCGCTTGTTTTATTACGGAATATCATGGAAAATAGCGGAACTATCATGTTAATGGCGAAAATATTCAATGTAAACTTGCTAACAATTGCAATTGATTCAGAGTTTAATTATTTATAAAATGTGTTGGCCAAATGTATTTTCAATTTAAACATTTTAAAAACAAATGCGATTGGATACTGAGAATGGTGATGCAATTAATTTATTTTTAAGAGAAATATTCCATTATTTTTAGAAATTAAAATGTAAAATTACCAATTCTCTCTTATAGCTACAAGCATTTGGCAACTTTAAACAAAAAGCGCAATCTATTCCAACATTAAACAATTCAACATTTATTTTCTAATTAAATATTCGTAAAATGTGCACGTTGTTTTACTAATGCAGAGAAATACGTAATTAAAGGTTTCAAATAATATAATTATTAATGTTTCCCCACAAATATGTTTCCCCACAAAATATATCAAAGGAATCTATTAAATATTAACACATACTTTCTCACATACCATTAGGTAAAATCCCAGGCAACAGATTTAGGACTCCAAAGTAAGTGCAATTTAAGAGTGTTAACAACCTGGAGTCAGAACAGACAACATTTCTGACCTTTTATATATGTACATATTTCAGAGCATTAAGAATTCTGAGTCCTATGACGATTTCGATTCTGTCATTTTTTCTGCCCTTTGCCCTAAAGTTGCCTTTTGCGTTCGTTTATGAAAAAACTCCAACCCCACTTGAAGGTTTTGTGTTCGTTTCTGAGAATGTTCCACTCAAAAAGTGCAAAAATTTAGATTTTCTGCCCTCACAGCGAGTCGTGGGGGAGAATGTTGCTCGATAAAAATCCGATTTTCTGTCATTTTGTTTGTGTTATTTGTCGGCGGCATGAAATATCGCCCAAAAGAAAAATGACCCAATAATTTTATGAAAAATCGCCCAATTTTTAAAATTGGGTC
Source organism: Phaonia tiefii (assembly GCA_963931995.1). Lineage (NCBI taxonomy): Eukaryota > Metazoa > Arthropoda > Insecta > Diptera > Muscidae > Phaonia > Phaonia tiefii. Next base: position 42,495,970 of record OZ008371.1, read on the forward strand.
AAAATATGAAAAATTGCCCAAAATTACATATGAAATTTACCCCAAAAATATATGCAAAATGACCCAAAAGAAAAATGAAAAATCGCCCAAAAATATTGGGCAATTTTTCTTAAAAAAAATGGCCCAAATTATTTGGGCAAATTTTCATATGAAAAATAGCCCAAATAATTTGGGTCATTTTTTTATTGAAAAATTGGTCATCTAATACCATTTTGTGCAAAATTTTCATATGAAAAATAGCCCAAAATCATAGTGAGAATGAAATAAGAAATACATGTAGGAGTACAAAAGTTTAATATTTGAAAAAGATTAAATCTCAGCCATTTATAGCCATTTTGTATTGTGTATAAATAAGCGCTGTAGTCGAAAAATCGCGTGATTTTTGAGAAATAATTGCTTCATAATGTAATGTGCAAGCGCCGCAGGCGAAAAATTATTTCTCCAAAATCGCGCGATTTTTTCGAAATAATTTTTCATGTTTTGTCTTAGCGAGCGGGGCTACAGTGAAGTCTCTTTTAAGAAATCATGCTATTCTTTTTGAATAGAATTTTATTTTGTCTTTAAGTAAGCGTCTTTAAATCGCGCGATTTTTTCGAAATAATTTTTCATGTTTTGTTTTAGGGAGCGCCGCTATAGTAAAGTCACTTTTAAGAAATCATGCTATTCTATTCGAAAAGAATTTTATTTTGTGTTTAAGTAAGCGATGCGGTCCGAAAATAGGGCAATTTTGGAGAAATAATTGCTTCATAATGTATTGGTGCAAGCGCCGCAGGCGAAAAATTATTTCTCCAAAATCGCGCGATTTTTCCGAAATAATTTTTCATGTTTTGTTTTAGCGAGCGCCGCTACAGTGAAGTCTCTTTTAAGAAATCATGCTATTCTTTTTGAAAAGAATTTTGTATTGTGTTTAAGCAAGCGCTGCAGTAAAGTCACTTTTAAGAAATCATGCTATTCTATTCGAAAAGAATTTTATTTTGTGTGGCAAAAAAATTCATATTCCATATTTTCCATTGTAAATACTACGTGCACTTAATATGATGCTTTCAGTGTCGTCTTACTGTACAGAATGATTTTGCTTTGTAATGAAATGATCACAGTAACAGAATCAGCTAAACGTAAACAACACAAACTGTAGGTGGTTGCTAAGAGCGTTTAGGTAAGTAACGTTTTCGAGTAGTCTCGCTTCAATAGCAATATCAGTTTTACATAAAATAAGAAAACGAAAAATCGCCCACAAATTTCGGAATTGTGCCGGATTATTTTTGGGCCATTTTTCGTATTTATAATTATGAAATATGGGCCACAATGGGTCTTTTTTCATATTTAATTTTATGAAAAAACATCCAAATGGGCAATTTTTCACAAACGTATTTTGGGCGATTTTTCGTACGACAAATCGCCCAAAGGATGAAAATGAAATATTGCCCACAATTTATGAAATAAGACCCACTCTTTCTGGGCGATATTTCATATGAAATTTCGCCCACTTTTGTATGGGATTTTTTTGGGCAATTTTTCATAAATTTTTTTGGGCGATTTTTCTTTGGGCGATTTTTCGTTGCCCCTTATTTGTCCTCGCTAAACTCATTTTTCTACCTTTTGTAGGAGCGGAGGCTAATATAAACGGCTTCAGTTAAATTCGCTTGCATTCTCAAACAAAGTGATCGAATAAATTGATATGCGGGAATAACGACAAAAACCATTTGTATTGGTACCCATTCGACTAGTTTGTATATAGAGAAGCTAAAATATGCAGAATATCCCTTACATTTCCATATACACTGGTCGAACAACATAGTTCAGCGAGGTAATAAAGATATGCTGAACAAGCATACAGACAGTTGTGAAAAAATGCAACATTTCTATGTCCGTTTCTCACCCTAAAAAAAGGCACAACTTTAAATGGGCGATGGGCAAATTTTTTAAATGGAACCTCATACAAGGGCAACATTGTGTTTAGCATAGATTAATACTTATAGTAGATCTACTAGTTCTCCCACCAAATTTATGACATTTGGCCTGGTGTGATATTTACGTTTGATGTTGAAAAGAATTGCTTTACTAATACCAGATATACGCAATGGTTCAAAACAACGAACAAAATAACAACGGCATTTCGTTTTGTGTGTTAAAAATATTGTGTTAAATACAACACAATTGTATACTAACAATAACACTCAATAAAAAAGTTTAAAACACATTTAAATTGCACAGTTTTTCACCAAAATGACATGAAGAATTAAAGCAAGAAGTTATTGTAATTCCACTTGCTGTATATCACTTTTCGTCAAACATCTCTCTATCACACCGACCGCATCACGAAGAGTGTGAAAGGAAACGTCAGGTGAGCCAAATATTCTCTCTAGTCTGAGATTACTCTATGGTTTTTAGAAACGAAATCACCAATAGTGTATTAAATTTGACAGGAAAGTACCATGGTACTTTGGTGGATTAAATTGTAACAAAAAAGTACAATTGTAGAAAATTTCCCATCCCTAATTTCAATTAATTGAAAATATCCATATAAATTGTATAGCATACCTTAAGGCATATTATATGAAATTTAAAAATCATTTAATGCATTGAATGTGTGCCTCATGTGTTTTATTACTAAAATGGAAAAGCACATGCGAATCAAACTGCATATTCATTAAACTGTATTTCACAAGCATTTCTCCCCCAGAATTTTTCACGGGTTTTTCAACAGAGACGCTACAAAAGTAAATCGATAGGGACAGCAAACGACGCCATATTTTTTTCCCGCTCTTTTGACATTTCTCTTCAGTAAGGTTTGCCATTTCATCACGGAAAGATATACGAGCCAACAACGAGTCGAAATTATTAAAATTTACTACCGAAATTTGGAGTCAGTGGCCTCAACTTTAAGAGCGCTACGGTCAATTTATGGTCTTCATAATCGTCCTACCAGATCAACAATTGAGCGTCTAGTGGAAAAATTTGAATCCACAGGCACAGTACAATATGTTCCCGTGCCATTGAGACAATGAAGTGCCCGTAGTGTCGAGAATATTGCTGCCGCTGAGGCTTCAGTTCAAGAAAGCCCAAATGTGTCTCACACACGTCGTTCTCAAGCGTTGGGCATATCTGTGACGTTGTTGTGGCGAATTTTGCGAAAAGATCTTGGCCTAGATCCTTACAAGATCAAATTGACGCAAGAACTGAAGCCGCCATAAGCGTCGTATGTTCGTGAATTGGGCTGAACAACAACTTGAAAATGATTCGGATTTTCATCGGAAAATCGGCTTCAGCGATGAGACTAATTTCTGGCTAAATGGCTTCGTCAATAAGCAAAATATGCGTTATTGGTCAGACAGCAATCCACACCTAATCCATGAGTCATTATTGCATCTCGAAAAAATTACGGTTTGGTGCGGTTTATGGGTCGGCGGCGTCATTGGGCCGTACTTCTTCCGTGATGATCAAGACCGGCACATTACTGTGAATGCGAATCGCTACCGTTCAATGATAACCGAATATTTTTGGCGCCAATTGGATAATATGGACTTGGAGGAGATGTGGTTCCAACAGGATGGCGCCACAAGCCACACAGCGAATGCCACAATCAATTTATTGGAAACCAAGTTTGGTGAACGTGTTATCTCACGAAATGGCTCAGTGGATTGGCCGTCTCGGTCGTGCGATTTGACGCCGTTAGATTATTTCCTGTAGGGCTACGTCAAGTCTATGGTCTATGCCAACAAGCTAGCGACGATTGATGAAATTCGTACGAATATCGAACGTGAAATTGCAGCAGTATCGGCCGATTTATGCTTGAAAACAGTCGAAAATTGGGTTCAGCGTCTGGACTTCTGCAAGCGTGCCCGTGGTGGCCATGCAAAAGAAATCGAGTTCCATACATAATGGTATCGAACGTACTTTCACAGGAATAAAGAATTTCATTGGTATCTAAAACCGGTTTTGTTTTATTTATATGTAGCCCTCTTCTTAAAAAAACCCGTTACTTATGTTGGAAATTCATCAATATTAATTATACTTATTTTATACTTATACTTTTATAATTATACTTTATTTTTGTTATACATGGGTTTTTAATTTGCATTAGATTTTAATTTGTATTAATTTATCTAATGCACATGCAAAGGAATTAGCCTTGTTCGCAATGGCAATTACACAATTTAATATACAAATAAAAACCATAGATGATTCATTTGCTTAATCTTAATCACAGTAAAAAAGGCAACAAATCATGGTTATGTGGTTTTTTCAATAGTTTTGCCCATATCCACCACTCCGGCGCCATGTAGAAAATTTACCTTTGTTTTAAAATCCTGGCAATCTTCCAACTGGTCTTTCCAGCGAAGTTTTGGCCGCCATATTTTTCGATGTACGTCATCGAATGCCTTTCGCAGTGGTTCATTCTGATCCATTCTACCGACATAGCCTTCTACGTAAAGGCCCTAATTTGATAAGATTTCGGTGTCGGAATACAGATTATACAGCTCGTGGATCATCCGTCGTTGATCGGCGCCGTTTTCTATTATAGGACTATATATTTCTTTTTTTTTGAGCACTTTTCTCTCGAAGATTCCCAATGATGTTTCATGAGCATGCAATTTGATCCAGGATTCTGCGCCATAAAGCAAGACAGCTTGTGTGAGAGTTTGATATAGTTAGATCTTTGTTTGTCTTATCTCTGCAGTGGTTGCTTAGTCCAAAATAACACCTCTTGCAAGTTCAATTCTCTGTTTGATTTCTAGCTTTTCGATATTGCTTCCGTTTATGGAAATTGTGACCGTCGGTGGTGCAATGGCTAGTGTGCGCGGCTCTTGTACATGAGAACGTGGTTTCTATCCCTGCTCAGACCACCTTACATTTCCTTCGACGACGGTCACCTCGCTTAGTGATGGCGAAACTATCGAGATACCATTATCTTTAATGGAAATTGTAACGGGTATAACCCAGCACCGTTTCATACAATCGGGTGGATATTCTACTTCTGCGAAACCATTAATTTTGTCTTGTCCTCGTTTACTCCAACCCCACTTTTGCTGAGTCCTTCTAAATTCTCGAAAATTCTGCAATAACTTTTCGCCCAATGATGTCTAAATCATCAGAATACGTGAGCAGCATGTGACCTAAGCTGTTGATAGTTTTATTCGTATTGACTGCAGTTTTTGTCACGACGATCTCAATTAATATGCTGTGGAGATTGCATTATGGGGTATCGCTCTGCCTGAGGACCCGCAGATTTCGTGTCGGCATTCGTAGATTTCGTGTCGATCAGTGTCATTCTACAAAGGCGTGCCAGCTTAGCAAGAATACCAAACTCCGTCATAGCCTGGTAAAGTTTTCCCCGCATCGGGCTATCGAGGCATCGGACCTACTAATCTGCGAAGATGTAAAGAGGTGGTAGGAATCGAATTGTTTATAGTGAGTTAAATAATTAAATATTATTTAAAGATAAATAAATGATAATTGCGAAATGAAAAATTGGACTTTAATTCTTTTTAGGCACACTCAAAGAACAATAGTTCAAATTATCAAATCCCTACTGTCAATATATTTCAATAAATTCATACTACACTTTTGATGTTATTTTCCATACACGGGGCAAATTATTTATATGACATAAAAATTGAAATACCATTGGCAATTGTATTTATTTTCAAAGCAGTTCTTTCACATTGTCAGTTTTGGTTTTCAAATATTTTATACCTACAGGTTTATGAATTCGAAAGAACTACGAGGTAATACTTATCGAAGCCACAAACCCCTTCGAATAAAATACTTTAAAAACAGAATTACCAGCAGTCCGGCAAATTTAAAATAACTAAAAGCCTTCCCATATTTCATTACAATTGGCATCCGATTCAACAACCTGCATGTTCATTGCCTGACCAAATTTAAATTCAACATTTTTTAATTGTCCTTACGAACAATGGTAGTTTTTTTGAATTCAGTAAATAAAGTAATGCAAATTAAAACCCAATGCAAATAAAAAAACCCATGTATGATTTAAAATGTATGTAATGAAATTGATTTGTAAAACTATATATTGCTGATGGTATAAATTAAAGCCTTTAATGGTTAAAACAAATTTAAACAGAAATTGCCACTGGCACTTGCTTTTAACCAGTCTTTTCGTTATAATTGCACTTCAATAAATACCTCATCTACCCACTTAAAGTTCTAACTTTCATTGAACTCCCTAAAGTATGCAATGAAAATATTTGAATTCTAAAACTATGCTTTAAATATCCATTAACAAATATGTTTGATGAATAATTACGTTTTGTGTGGTAAGCAAATGTTTACAATCTAAATTTGGACGAACAATTACATTTCTTTCAACTCAAGAACACCATGAATCACATTTTCAGTTTTAATTTGTTTGTTTGTTTGATCTGAGGAGGTTTACTGAACTTAATATAAAATTCTAATTATAAATAAATATATAAGTATTATAACTCGACAAGCTTCTTGCCAACAAATTATTGGAAATTTATTGATTATGTCTACTCGGAATATAAATAAGCGCCGGTGTTACAGTAGATATGAACCAGAGTTTATGCCTCTATGTTGGGCTTAGAAGCAGATAAAGAGATATTAGATTAGATCTGCTAAAGAGTGAAGCGAGTAGAAATACAGTCCCCAATCTATGAAAACTGCTGCAGAGACCGCATTTTGTCACGAAAAACTGATTAAGCACGAACCAATGTCGTGCTCATGGTACAATGATGGTACAATGATCAGTGTCGCATGACAAGTGACGAAAAGAACACTGCACGTATGGCAATGCTTCATTCAGTTGCAACCCAAGCCGCGACGAAGCGGTGTAAGAAGTACAGTAGAGAGGAAAGCCGTTTGTTTAAGAAGAAAAAATGGTTTTGGAGAAAGCCCGAGAGTGAGCAAATTGATGCTTACAAAAGGAAGAATGAGGCCCGTAAGTTCTACCGAAAAGTAAAGAGCTAAACCAACGACCGTCGAGCAGGGCCTCCCTTTTATAGGGATACGGATGGAATGTGTAGAGTATGTTGGGAATATGGAGAGTAGTTAACTTCTCTGCTTTATTTGTCCCAGGAGACTTTAATATAGATGAGGGTGTTGAGGACATACAGGACAAAGGCGTTGACTATCCCTTTCCTATTCAAAGTGAAGTTAGAAATGCAATTTCCCAGCTTAAGAACAACAAACTGGAGGGATAATGCAAAAGATTGAACTGGTTGGCGAAATATGTTGTCTTCGTTTCATAAAGTCCCTGACCCCCCGGAGTTGTTCGAGACCGGATAAGAAAGAAGATCCGATTTCATTATTTAATTCATATCCCATTTCATAATCTAAATAGTGTAAGCTATTGCTGATCCGTAATAACCTGGCTCTTCATTTCGGGTAATGTGTTTCCGGTTAACTGGTGGGGAAATATACTAGCCTTGCCAAAAAGAGACTGAGACTGGAGTTATTAAGAAATTTACACGTTTTCGATAAAGTTGTCTAAAGTTTGACGAAGACCACTATTCATGTTTTATACGAAAATGTTCCTTATACTCTCAATTTGATTGATTTTTCTCTGGATAATATGTTAAAGTAGTATGACAGCATTGTCATCCTTCGACGTTTTGGGGGGAAGTCATTTCATCCTACTTGGAATACATTCCCTTGATTTTTCTTTATCTTTAGCAAAACATTCAATGTTTTGGTTGTTAAGTGTGACAATATTTTCTTTGTATTTCATATTTCATATTTCTTGTTATTTTTTTTTTATTATTTTTTCACTCATGAATTGTAGTTTTCAATGCTCCTATCCCCTGTACAGCTCCTGCCTGCAGTATTTTATTTCAATCATCGATCAATGTCACATCACGGAAAGCAGTGATGGCTATGAGACGCTGATGATGGCGTCAACGACAAAGTGTCATATAGTCTGTCATGTGAACGGATAATTTTAACTTGTTGTATAAACAATTTTATGTGGGTGCTGTATCAGCTTTTACAGAGACAAATATTGGAGAAATTATATAAATTATAGGACATAAAAACAAAAATGAATGAAACATAGAAATGGATAAAATGTTTATTAAAAATCAATATGACAGGGAATTGTGTTAACACCTAACATCAATTTTGTTGGTAATAATAAATATTTCAAGGATTCCTCTGCTGCGGTCTGTGGATAACTATTCGTTGGTTGCTAAGATATTGTTTCACTTCAACATTTTGACTCAAGACTAAGGATAACAATTTCATCGCCACAAACCGAGGATACATATTTTAACTTTGTATGACATTTTTGACAAATTTGATTGGTTGTTTCCTTCACCCTGATGGGTGTTAATTTAATTTTGTTAAAACAATCACATCAATCATATTGACATTATCAAATGCTGTTGTAAGTAATTAATAAAAAATGCTGGCAAAATTTTGTTATAAACAAAAAAATTCAATAATCAATTTTGTTTTTTGAAAGGAACAACCGCCTAGATAAAAATGACAAAACATTATAATTTCTTAAAATGTTGATTCCTTCTTAACAGTCAAATATTGGTTTGGTGAATTTCGCATAATTTACAAAATTTACACCACTTCAATATCGCCAAAGGTTAATTTACTTTCGGCCAACTGTAAGCCAACGCGGCATTCATATTGATGACACGTTTTGCCAGTCAAAATGAGTGTAATGAGTATCATGATTGGTCCTCAACGTTTTAAAGCAACTGAGTACAATACCACCTTGCAATTGATTTGAAAGACTATCCTTCGAAATTTGTAGTGCCAACAGAATTTATAAGTTATAACTTGTTGCTTCCTATCTACATTCTTTATCATCATTTTCCACGAACTGTGTGTCCTATGCCAAATAAAAATAAATTTCTATTTAAATAAACTTGTTTTTAGAGGCACAGGACCTTTGGAGCCTCACACAAGAATGAGTATACCTGTGGGAAAAATATCCACAATTCGGTCATAAAGAGTTTTTCAATAAGAGCGCTACAAAAGTTTTTTTAAATAAAACAAAACCGGTTTTAGATACCAATGAAATTCTTTATTCCTGTGAAAGTACGTTCGATGCCATTATGCATGGAACTCGATTTCTTTTGCATGGCCACCACGGGCACGCTTGCAGAAGTCCAGACGCTGAACCCAATTTTCGACGGTTTTGAAGCATAAATCGGAAGATACTGCTGCAATTTCACGTTCGATATTCGTACGAAGTTCATCAATCGTCGCTGGCTTGTTGGCATAGACCATAGACTTGACGTAGCCCCACAGGAAATAATCTAACGGCGTCAAATCGCACGACCGAGGCGGCCTATCGACTGGGCCATTTCGTGAGATAACACGTTCACCAAACTTGGTTTCCAATAAATTGATTGTGGCATTCGCTGTGTGGCTTGTGGCGCCGTCCTGATGGAACCACATGTCCTCCAAGTCCATATTATCCAATTGGGGCCAAAAATATTCGGTTATCATTGAACGGTAGCGATTCTCATTCGCAATAAAGTGCCGGTCTTGATCATCATGGAAGAAGTACGGCCCAATGACGCCGTCGGCCCATAAACCGCACCAAACCGTAATTTTTTCGGGATGCAATGATGACTCATGGATTACGTGTGGATTGCTGCCTGACCAATAACGCATATTTTGCTTATTGACGAAGCCATTCAGCCAGAAATGAGCCTCATCGCTGAAGATGATTTTCCGATGAAAATCCGAATCATTTTCAAGTTGTTGCTCAGGCCAATTCACGAACATACGACGCTTATGGTGGTCAAGCGGCTTCAGTTCTTGCGTCAATTTGATCTTGTAAGGATGTAGGCCAAGATCTTTTCGCAAAATTCGCCACAACGACGTCATAGAGATGCGAACGACGTGTGAGAGACACATTTGGGCTTTCTTGAACTGAAGCCTCAGCGGCAGCAATATTCTCGACTCTACGGGCACTTCTTTGTCTCACTGGCATGGGAACATTTTGTACTGTGCCTGTGGATTCAAATTTTTCCACTAGACGCTCAATTGTTGATCTGGTAGGACGATTATGACGACCATAAATTGGACGTAGCGCTCTTAAAGTTGAGGCCACTGACTCCAAATTTCGGTAGTAAATTTAAATAATTTCGACTCGTTGTTGGCTCGTATATCTTTCCATGATGAAATGGCAAACCTTACTGAAGAGAAATATCAAAAGAGCGGGGAAAAATATGGCGTCGTTTGCTGTCCCTATCGATTTACTTTTGTAGCGTCTCTGTTGAAAAACCCGTTACATACAATGCATCATGCTGGCTGGAACTTCTCCTCCAATTTGATTATCAATTTCTTTGAATTGTTCGAATTTCATTCTCTCTTGCCTTGGCTTAAACCACAAAAACACTTACATAAATTATAACCTAAAAAACAGTAACGAAGGGTCATTGTTTTGCAAAAGCAGCTAAAACACCTAGAAGCTAAGGATTGCTGTTGTTATGCAAACACACACCTACCGCTATAGGGTGGGCTATAAGGCGGTTTCTTTCAAAACGAATTGATATCAAATTCGGTAGTTACAACCGAATTGATACTAAATTCGGTTGTTGTACCCGAATTGATACCACATTCGGTTACTCCAACCGAATTTGGTAGTAATTTCGGTTGATGTATCCGAATTATTTCCAAATTCGGTTGTATCAACCGAAATTTTGGTTGACAGAACGAATATAATTTAACATGCGGTTGTCACAACCGAATGGATTAAGAAATGAGGTTGCTTCAACCGAATTTCAGTTGTGAGGCCTCAATTCGGTCGTGACAACCTCAATTCGGTTGTGGAAACAGCCGAATTTACGTTTGCTACAATCTCTGTTCAACCAATTAGTTCTCTGGGTGTGACCTGAAGTTATCGACAGTGCTGTGGAACCGGAGTTGGAGGCGTTTGTTTTGCGACTCCAAGTTTAGAATTTCCATCAACATTTACGAAAAGGATAATTTGTTGACCTATTTTTTCAGGGCTGTGCAGTCTGGCCAAAATTGGCCGACTCCGTCTTTTTTAACAATCCACGACTGTGCTCCGATTCCGACTCCAGGCAAATATGCCAGACTCCGACTCGAACTCCAACTCCACAGCACTGGATTTTTTCGGTTAATACACATTTCTACACCGTATTATATAAAATCCGGTGGTCGTCGGTGGTGCAATGGCTAGTGTGCGCGGTTCTGATGCATCAGAACTGGGGTTCGATCCCTGCTCTGACCACCTTAAATTTCTTTCGACGACGGCCTCCTCGCTTAGTGATGGCGACACTATCGAGTACTTAGGCATGAAAAAGCTTCTCAAAAACCGTTCGGAATCGGTGTAGAACTGTAGGTCCCAATCAGTGACTGAAAAATTAGAAAGCGCGCAGCTCTCTGGTTGTGAGAAGCTCTCCCCAATCCCTTCATGGTATGTAATGGGCAATGGGCATTTTTTGGTTTTATTAGATAAAATAAATTTTCCTTAGGTTTAAATCGATTTGTCTGTTTCTTTTGACTTTTTGAATGAAAAAAATTTTTTTTTTGCAACTAAAAAATTTATTTTTCAACACAATCTCCGTTTAGCTCAATACACTTAGTCCAACGGTACTCCAATTTTTGTATCCCTTCCAAAATATCGGATTTTTCGAGGTCCATAAAATAGGCATTAGTTTGATCAATAATTTCATCGTTGGAGCTAAATCTCTTTCCACCGAGCCATTTCTTTAGGTTTGGAAATAGGAAATAGTCAGGGCTAAATCCGGAGAATATAGCGGATGAGGTACCAATTCGTAGCCCAATTAAACAACTACAAACAATCCTTTGAAGTTGTCACACGATTACGTTTATGGTCAATTGAGAGCAAACGCGGCACCCATCTTGCAGGCAACTTTCTTAAACCCAACTGATCATTTAAAATTGAAACCACTCTGCCATATGAAATGCCTGTGGCATCAACAATCTCACGTACTTTTACTCTTCGATCGGCCAACACCATATCGTGGATTTTTTCTAAATTTTCGGGTGTATTGACCTCAATTGGCCGTCCAGAACGTTCAGCGTCATTTGTACTTGTGCGACCACAACGAAAATCAGTAAACCATTGTTTTACCATTGAAATAGATGGTGCAGAGTCCCCATAGTATTTATCAAGCTTTTCCTGGGTTTGATTGACGGTTTTTTTTGCAAAAAACTTATGTTTAATGAGCACTCGAAATTCACTTTTTTCCATTTTTAAAGAAATGCACGAGGTTGTATGTTTTGAACAGCTGTTGCTGTTTTGGAACTTGCTCAAAATTTGACAGTAGTCTATTAACAAGCAGGACTTGATGGGAGCAGTGTTGCGTTTCATATAATTACGAGGGAAGTTCGAAAAGTCACGGACTTATTGACGCGCCCTCGTATATAAAGAATCGCCGCCAATCATAAATTTATCTACAGATATGGTATCGCTTAGATTCGGATAGCTAACCCTAAATGTTTACTTACTTCCTTAGGGGGGAGGCAAGAGAGGGCAAACCTCTTAATAAAAGAAGATAACATGGTTTTTCCAATCGGCTCGATTATCAGCTTTTCTCCTCGAGTTGGTAACGACTAACTCTCGGAGGCAATATATCACCTGGTCTTTCCAGCGAAGTCTTGGTTGTCCTACATTTCGATATCCTTCCGATAGGGAGTACAAGGCAGTTGAAACAGCCCCAACTATTGTCGGGACAGATGACGATGGAGGTAGATGCCGGAAGAGAAGATTTTTCAGACACTGATCTGCTTGAGTCTGTGGATAATCGTCTTTACAAATTTATATTAGTGAGATATGTCAAGGTTCTTTGTTCAGTGTTTGGCGACGGATGTTGGGATTTCTTCTGATCAATCTCAATCACAATATATATGCATAAAAAAAAAAAAAATGGTGTCCCTTAACATCCCAATCAGTGAGATGTGCGCTTTCTAGTTTTATACTCTCTGATTGGGACCTACAGTTTTACACCGGTTCCGAACGGTATTTTGAGAAGCATTTTCATGGCTAAGTACTCGATAGTGTCGCCATCACTAAGCGAGGTGACCGTCGTAGAAAGAAATGCAAGGTGGTCTGAGCAGGGATCGAACCCACGTTCTCATGTACAAGAGCCGCGCACACTAGCCATTGCACCACCGACGGCCATATATGCATATGCCACTTTAAGTATTCGTGTAACCATAGAGTAATAGACAAGAGTCTCCATCTCTGTCTTAGCGTTCTCTTGTGGTCGTTAAGGTAGCAGGGAATTTTATCGAGTTTGAGTTAATCTTTGGTTGGACCTTAAACTGACAGAAGTAAAACCGAATGCGTATTTTGGTTCGATTTAACCAGCATAAAATATAATTTAGAGGTCATTAGTATCAATCAATCACTATATAAACTTAGTTTGCTGCATGGCTTGGTTCTGGTTACTTACCGATCATTCTGAAAAACGACCCCAGCAACATATTACAGGACCATCAGCTGATTGTAATCCTGAGATTCACAGCTATGACGACTAACATCAGCTACTCGAGGCGATTCTCTCTGCAGACGCTGAAGAGCCTACACAGCCGTAGTAGTGTATTAGACATCCTAGTTCAAATATATTCAGTGTAGTAATTCCTAGCCAGCCTGCCTCCCACTAACTACCTCTCCCACTGGTTCAAGTAATCCCTAAAGGTTTACCGTCCGGAATAAGGAGTACAAGGCTGTTGAAACAGCGCCAACTATTGACGTGACAGATTGCGATAGAGCTAGATGCCAAAAGGGATTTGCTCCTTTTGAGACACTGATCTGACTGAGTCTGAGGATGCTGGTTTTTACAAATGTATATTAGTGAGATATGTCAAGGTTCTTTGTTCAGTGTCACAGGCATGCAGAGACCAACGGATGTTTAGATTTATTCAGATCAATCTCAATCATAATAATATACAAGCATATGCCACTTTAAGCATTTGTGTAACCATAGAGTAATAGACAAGAGTCTTCATCCCTGTCATAGCGTTCTCGTGCGGTCGTTATGGTATGCAGGGAATTTCATCGAGTTGGAGTTAATCTTTGGTTGGACCTAAACCTGACAGAATTAAAGGGAATGCGTATTTTGATTCGATTTAACCAGCACAAAATATAATTTCGAGGCCATTAGTATCAATCAATCACTATATACACTTGGTTTGCTGCATAGCTTGGTTCTAGTTGGTTACCGCTCATTCTCATATCTACTATACTCCGAAAAAAACGTCCCAAGCAATATATTACAGGAACCATATATATGTTAGCAAGAAATGTTTCATGAATTGAAGATCTGCTGCTTTTTATTTCTTAGTTGCGTGTCACGTTTTTAGTTCGGGGCACAACGACATTTATTATAACTTATTAATCATTGTGTCTCCAACATTTAATATTGAGTGGCAAGCACAATGTGGTTTGCACACAAGTATATTATATTTGCGACAAGCTACAAACACGATATATTTGCATCCAAACAATAAAATAATACAGATTTTTCAGCGTGTCTATTTGCTATCAGATTCCAAGTACCATGTCGATCAGATGAGGCATGGATACCTCCTGGTCTAACAAAAGGCTAGGTAGGTGAGGTCCCCATCCAGGAATCTCAAGCAGGATTAATGGTTTAACAACGAATCATAACCAGAACATCGAAATCAATCTTAAATTCAATTGTCATTAAACCAGCCAATAGGCTACCTTTTCCATACTTAGCGTGTACTAGTATGAATGTGTATACAACTGAAATGTGATTGTTGTTATCGGAAATTGGCTGTTTTAGTGTTGTTAACCGTATTGGTGGGATTGTTGATGCCAAAGTTTTTGTTTCTCTTCTTCTGTTTTTTGTGTTACTTTGTTGTGCCAACTGCCAAAACATCAACGTGATTATAGATATTGAAGTCATTAGATATCAACATCAACGCCATCGTTGGCATCATCAACATCCACATCATCGACATCCCAATGGCCACGACAACATTCAAGTCGTGGGAGAATCATCATTGACTACGACAGCATTAATGTTGACAAGGATACGAGTATGTCAGGATATATACCTATACATATACACATGTTTGTGTGGGGCCACTAAGAAAACAAACAAATAACACAATAAAGTGTGAAAACATTTAAGTCCTTCTTATGTACATACATGTGCGTATACGAGTATGTGTACGAGTGTGGAAATACTGTGTCCTAAAGTATCCGTGTGTTTATTATCTTTTTTGGTATCCATCTGTGTGATGTTGGGGCATGTGTAGGTGTATGAGTGTGTACAGTTGATAAATAGTGGTATGCCTTGGTATGTGTATCTACATGTCAAGTCAATAAGTAAAATTGTTTGTTACAGATTCATTGTGTTTTCCTTATTTCTTGGTGCAACATGATGTTCTGTATTATAGTAAACGAGGGGTCTTAGGAAAATTTCGAAAAGATAAATAAAAATATTCAAATTAACCAATATACTCAAGATACTCAGTGACAAACAAATAATTCAGTAGAAAATTGTATTATTTTCCTTTATCATGTATCCCATTAGTTGAGGTGTATCCACGGTGTCCATCATTTCGAAATCGGGGAAACCACGACCTGTTTGTTTAGAGGATATCAAAATAATCAGTATCTCATCATTGATTTGAAGGCATTTGAAAGGTTTTTGCGCAAAACCGACTCATATATGTACATAACTTTGGTTACTTCGTAACTGCCAGTATGCATGCAGCAAGGCCAGATCTATGGAAAAGACACCACACGCTCTAAAAAATCTATTTAGTGTACTCCATCACTCTTGTCCTATAAAACTATATGTATTACCCACCCAGGGTGAGGTGATATCACCACTACCTTGGCTAGTGGTTATTAGTCATCTGCACAAGACGTCTTGAATAGTCATTCAAGACATATGCTTTTTTTTCAAGACATATACTGTAGCAAAGTTGCGGAAACCAAATACTTCAGTGTGTTGAAAAAAACATTCGTGTACGTGTGTGAAGCTTTAGAGCACAAAAAGACAATACGACTCCTACTACTTTACTTCACATCGTATTATGGTTTTGTGTACACATCCATTTACAGGAAGGCTTTGTCGACAGTATCTGGAAGTACTTGGTTGTCGCAACTTCGCTACAGTACATGTCTTGTAAAAAACGAATGTCTTGTATGGCCCTTCAAGACGTCTTGTGCAGATATCTAGTAGTTACGAACACTCTAGTGGTGGACTTGGATAACACAGTGGTAAGGGTAATCACATATGCGGTTGCTATCGTGGTGATGGTTAAAGGCCCCTTCATATCCGTAATAAGTGAAATAATGGGGTATATCTTAGGATAGAGCAGCACTTGGGCCACAGGCTGTGGTCTAGGCTTTAACCAGGATAAAACTAACCTGCTACTATTCACTAGTAGACGAATTATTCCACGATATCGGCTACCCTCACTCAAAGGTAAGCAATTATAGTAGTTGGACAGGGTGAAGTAAACAAAAAAAAAAAAAAAATGGTTTCCCATTACATCCCTTGAATGAATCGGGGAGAGCTTCTCACAACCAGTGAGCTGTGCGCTTTCTAGTTTTTATACTCACTGATTGGGACCTACAGTTTTTCACCGGTTCCGAACGGTATTTTTGAGAAGCATTTTCATGGCCAAATACTCGATAGTGTCGCCGTCACTATGCGAGGTGACCGCCGTCGAAAGAAATTTTAAGGTGGTCAGAGCAGGGATCGAACCCAGGATCTCAAATACAAGAGGCGCGCACACTACCCATTGCACCACCGACGGCCGGACGGGGCGAAGTATCTAGGGTTAATTCTGGATCTGAAAGTTAATGGGAAACTTTATAGAATACACAGTTAAGAAGGCGCAAGGTGCCTTCTACGCTGGCAAGAAAACATTTGGGAGAACATGGGGCCTAAACCGGAAGATGGTATTATGGATTTACACGGCGGCGGTTAGACCCATTCTAACTTATGGAGTATTGGTATAGAGGCCGGCTTTGGAGAAATTTAGAAATCTGTCAACAGTGCAGATAACAGCTTGCGTTGGCTTGACAGGGGCATTACGGACGTGCTGCTCTCTCTGCTGCTCTCAATTCTATGGGCATGGTATGATTCTGTGCAATTTGCCTAGTGGGGTTATTCCTGAAAGAACGCTCTACTCTAGTCCAGAGTTGAACTTCCCGAAAAACTTCAGAACAATCATACCGCATAGAGGAGTGTGGAAGAACCACTCACCATTCATCCTGCAACGACATACATATATATTTTTTCGGATGGTTCTTAGACGGATAGTGGAGTTAAAGCTGGGGATTACTCAACGTTAAAGTTTTGAAGTTTTGAAACACTATCAATAGGTGTCCCAGGTTTGAGCAGTATCCTCCAAGGAGATATATTGTCAGAATTGGAGGCGAATTGTCAGTTGCGAATCACGTTATAGTAGTGAAGAGTGTTCTGTAGTGATGAGCTCTCGGATAGCCAAGTGGTGATGAGGACTCTCTCCTCAGAGGAGAATATATCGATACTGGCTCGTGAATGCAGGAGTCTGCTAGACGAGACCGGCGCAACGACAAGACATTATACAAATATATAACCGGAAACGATGACGCGGATGAACTAGCCAGGAGAGGTTCAAGTGGAAATGCGGATGGACGAAACGTGGTTGAAAGACCTCTAAAAGTGGTGGGTAACATGATTGATCGTCATTTTTACCAGGAGGCAGACCGACACTGGAGACGACTCACTACCTGTCGCATATAGCGGATCCTATGCCCTAGATCTTTTCTTTTTCGTTTTTATATATTCACTGCCATTATGACCCAGTTCACGGGATTTTTGGATTTTACCTACTGCCAGGATAGTTGATTGCAGCTGCCCGTTATGGATCAGACGCTGAACAGGATGCAATATGTCGAACCTGAATTTTCTTCATTTGGTTTCTATCCGCCGTTGGCCCATATGTTTGGCTCATCTGCCCTCTAAGGACAAAAGAATTTGCCCGATGGTTTGATGATCTTCAGTGACATCAGTCACCTACTAAACCTGAGACATATCAGTGATCACATAACCAATCAGTCTGCTCATATGTTTCGCCTTTCACTCTACCTAGCTAACGGAAGTTTTCGAAAACCCCATTGCCCAGGACATACTGCGTGCAAGTAGTGAGCTGCTTGTACTTCCCAAACAAGGAATAATTTCTGGCCACTCCCAAGTGAATGGCTATCAGAAACTTTCCGCGTGGATTAATTACTTGTGTATTTTTTATTAGACTTATTTCAAAAATGGTCCGCCGTTCCGATTTTCTCAGTAAAGGCTCGGGCAGACAAAGGGCTTCACGTTATTGCCCTTTCAAGTTTCTTTCCTCAGAATCGTTTCTGACTTTGGTGGCACACATACATATATACGAAACACATACACAAAAACCAAAGTAACATCACAAACCATTTAACCGTCCGAGGCTTCGTTTATTCTTTTTTCACTGATCAAGCGCTTTTGCTATCATGAAACTAAAACGCAATACATCTGGCAAAATAAGCCATTGACTTCATCTGCAATTTACACTCCCATACATACAGATACTCACGTACAAGATAGATTCTCTCGTTATCCCTCTTTTTATTCTCTTGCTCTCGAGAGAGCATAGACAGTGTAACAAACACAGCTGTATTTATATCACAAACATAAATATATGTGGGTCGCAAACACATATATTACATCATATTAATCATTGTGTCTCAAACATGTAATATTGAATAGCAAACACAATGTGTTTGGACAGAAGTATAGTATATTGGCGACAAGCTCCAAACACACTTTATATTTGCGTCCAAACAACAACAAAATACAGATTTATCAGCGTGTACTTCAGACGTCCAAAATTTGGGAGTTTTAAGAACTTTCGTGTATTTAAAATGGATTCTGACTTTTGGGCTAAAATGTACCTGCCCGTCCCAATTTGGTTTTTTAATAAAATCCGAAATTAAGGAAAAAATAAGAGGACGAATAACGGAGATAACATGAAGTTGGGTTCCTAAAAACGGCGGCACCTAAGGACGTCTTGGAACGGAGAAAAACATATTTAATGTGGGAACTCAATTCGTCGCACCAGTACCGTATATTTACCTACGATACAAATTCGTATTCAATGTGCGGCCGGCTTAAACTAATTGTCTGTTTCTCTATCTCGAACGAAAGCTTTCGTTCTTGTTCTAGACGAATGAAAGTTGATTTGGGGTTCCACAATCATGTCGTTTCTAGTCGAATGAAAACAAAAAACTTTTCAGTACAAATTTTGGTTTCTCTATTTCGTATCTGCTGTCAGTTGGAAACAAAGATTAAGTCAGGAGAACGAAAATTTCGACTTAGACGAACCCAATTTGAGTCGAATGTGAGTGACTGATTTTCATTCGCATAGCTTATCGTTCGAGATTGAGAAACAGGCTGTAAATATTTTCCCATTACTTCCCATGAAGGGATAGGGGAGAGCTTCTCACAATCACTGAGCTGTGCGCTCCCTAATTGGAACATGCAGTTTTACTCAGGTTCTGAACGGTTTTTTGGGAAACTATTTCATGGCTTATTACTCGATAGTGTCGCCGTCACTAAGAAAGGGCGACCGTCGTCGAAAGAATTGTAAGGTGGTCAGAGCAGGGATCGAACCCACGGCAACGGCCTAAACTTAATACGATACTTAATACAAATACTACTAATATTTCGTACTTTGCAGTTTCAGTTAATTTTGTCCACTTTATTGTTCGTGGCCGTCGGTGGTGCAATGGTAGTGTCCGCGGCTCTTGTACATGAGATCCTGGGTTCGATCCCTGCTCAGGCCACCTTAAAATTTCTTTCGGCGGCGGTCACCTCGCATAGTGACGGCGACACTATCGAGTATTTAGCCATGAAAATGCTTCTCAAAATACCGTTCGGAATCGGTGTAAAACTGTAGGTCCCAATCAGTGAGTGAAAACTGGAAAGCGCACAGCTCAGTGATTGTGAGAAGCTCTCCCCTGTCCCTTCATGGGATGTAATGGGAGACCGTTTATTTTTTATTAGTGTTCGTGTTATAGCTGACTGCAGTATTGACCTGGGCAAAACGTTGTAATTTCATTTCGTTGAAAAGCAAATATTTGCTATAATCTGGAATTGGTTGATCAGTCTGACACTAGTACTTAGTAGGTTTGCTGAAACTTTTGCTGGCCACCCCTCGTAATTTAATAAGTATTTACCCAAAATATCTGTTTATTTGTTTCACAAGTCCATTTCCTGAGTTGTTGACGGCGAAATGCCAGGAAAGATACAGAATATTGGCATAATCGTATTTGGTCCCAGTCTTATTCTGTTTTTTTTTGCCGCAGTACGAATAACAACAACATATAAAAATTTTGCCACCAAAAAGAAATACAAGTAATGTTCTAGTTGTTATTGCAATAATCGTACGTCAAGCAGTATTAAAAGACTAATATATATTGTAGCTCAACTTGCTATAGTGACGAAATTTAATATATCTTATGTTTTTTTGTATATATGTTTATTGTTGTTTCTCACAGTGTATATATGGAGGAAACAAGTGGTTTTGTAGGTGTTTCCTTCACAAGCATAAAGTAGATTCGACATAAAGGAATTCCGGAGGATATTGTATTAATATTTACATAATTATATATTGTACATATTATTTATCTGATTTTATATATATTAATAAAGGATTATACATTCAGACTTTATACACGTAGAGAAATTATACACATAGAGAAATCATACAAACATCTTTAGTTCAAGCCGTTCTTTTGAGATGTGACTTAAAATACATAAAGTGAGTTTTCAAATGGGTTAAAGATAGATAGATTGTCAAAGTCGGTAAAAAGAGTAAACAAATTTGAAAAAAATTTTGTTCAAACCATCAATATGGGTCAAAAAACTAATGACACAGTTCTATACATAAACAAATTCCATTACATTCTTGAATGGATAGCGGACACTCATACACTAACTGGGTGGTTTTATATTGGTTCCGAACAGGTTTTTGAGAAGATTTTCATGGCTAATTAGTTGATAGTGTCGCCGTCTCTAAGCAAGGTTGGCTTAACTAACAATTTCATTTGCAGTATGTCAAAATAACATTAGAATGTCATTAGAATCAGTTTGTGGTGTAAATTTCAGCTTGATAGCCTGTCAGTTTGAATCTTATGGCGATTTCGCTCTTTGCCCTAAAACTGCCTTTTTGTGTTCATTTGGTTTTCTGGTTGTCTGAGAATGTTGCACTCAAAAAGTACAAAAATGTTGAATTTTCTGCCCTCTAAGCGAGTCAAGTGGGAGAATGTTCCCTGATGAAATTTCACTTCATTTCAAAAACTACACCCAAATCAGAAAACTCATAAATGTCATCCAAGATTTGACAATAAATGTGACATGACGAACTAATAGCAGATCTACAACGATGAAATGTCGAATTTATCTCATTTGTAATGTGGTAGTTGTCCTGGCTAAGCTAATTTTTCTATTTTTTGTGTGGGAATTTAGGAGATTTTAAGCGGCTTCTGTTAAAATCGTTTATCTCCTCAAACGAAGTGCTCGAAATAATTGCTTACCAGTTTAGCAGGGAGTAACAAAACAGGCCTAATACACGCTAAAAAAGGAAAACGTACAATACAATGTGACAACATTCAACATGTCTATATTCTTTTCTCACCCGCAAAAAGGCACTATTTTAATGGGGTGATGAGAACAGTTTTTAAATATCGCCTCATGAAAGAGAACCATTATTTTTTAGAAACGAAATCACAATAACTTTCTGTCATTTAGTGTGTGTTCTTTGTCCTCGCTAAGTTAATTTTTCTACAAATTTAACTGTTTTAAGCGTCTTCAGTTAACATCGCTTAACTTCTCAAAAGAAGTCGCCGAAGGAATAGTTTGGCGGGAATAACAAAAATTACAATGTGTAACGTTACTTTGTCGACCAATTTGTACGAAGAGTCTCTTATAATTGGTGTCCATATACACCGGACGAAAATTTTAGTTAAGCGAGGTAAAAAACACGCAAAAGATGGAATACAGTTATGAAATAATTCAAGATTTCTATGTTATTTTCTCACAACCTTTTCTCACAATATCCCGCGAGCTGGACAATTTTTAAAAAAGTGGTTTTTTAGTTTTTCAACGAAATTTGTACTTTAGCTAAAGACAATGCATGCAAAATTAGTTTCATAAGAAAGGGGTTTTTATGGCGGTGTATGGAGTATTTTCAAGCGTGCAACTGGGCCTTAATGGCCAAATTAAAATAATGTAAATAACATAACCGTTAACATTGCGCCTAAAAGTATACCTTTTCAACAATATACTAGCTCAAAGTAAATTCATTACGATTTCTAAAGAAACGGCAACACCACTGGATCTGGAAACTGATGCAAGTCTCCAAATAAATGGCTATAGTGACAAAGAAAGATAACGGATTGTGGATGTACTACGAGAATGATCTGGTAACCCTGGAATTAGTCTGTGATTAAAAGCTCAAAAGTAAGCAACGCGAAATAATAACAGCTGAATGTAGACAATTAAGCGTTCTCGCGAATAATGTTGTAAGCGACAAAATTCAAATTGTTCACTACAGAGAAAAAACGTTTTAAGCTTTATAGACACTTAATTTTTGGGTTTATTTTTAACAGTTGGAAATAACACTACTTTTGTTAATATTTGACTGAAAAAATTATTTATTAAAATATTAAAGTTTCTGTTGTATTTTTAAAGTTTTCACAATGGAATAACGTGTTGTATCCAAAACAAATTGGGTGACAACACATTCTTCCACTACGCATAACATACCCAGTTAACCCTCATGCAACGTTTTCCGACAACAAAGCACAATTACTAAAATGAAAAACTTTGTAGTGTGAAATAAATTTTATTTCCATTAAAATTTTTAAAAATGGACTAAACCAAAATTTTTAAAAAACGAAAACAGGAAGTCTTGGGGAATAAACAAAATTTTAATTAGTTACATAATATATCTACATATGTATGTACGTATGTATTATAGTATGTATACAAAATAAGTTGTTTAAGTACAAAGAGTTTTATAAAATTCAACGTATTCTTGGGGCAGGAAAGGTGTCATTGCTAGTAGATCCTTCTATTTGTCGATACTTATATCTAATGGTTCATTAGGAAGAACCTGCAACTCGATTTCAGCGGATGAACCGGCTTTTGAGTGGCGTGTCCGTTTGCTATGGTAACGGGTCCGCCAAATAACTTTTTTTTTGAAAATGCTATAAAAAAAAACTACTGAATATTTTCTCAAATTTCTTTTTTTATTTGAAAGTACAATCCTTCCGGTTAATAAGGGAAAATAATTTCATTCAAATGGCTGCCTCGGCTGGCCATGCAGTAGCCTACACCATCGGTCCAATTTTTAAGCACATTATCGATTGTGTGCAGCTGTATTTCACCAATGGCTTCACGAATATTGTCCTTTAAAGCGTCAATTGTCTCTGGCTTGTCCGCGTAACACTTATCTTTGAGGGCACCCCACAAATAATAGTTCAACGGTGTCAAATCGCAGCTCCAAGGTGGCCAAACGACATCAGCTCTGCGGCTGATAATGCGATCTTCAAAAACAATGCGCAAAACATCGAGTGTAGCTTCGGCTGTGTGGCACGTAGCGCCGTCCTGTTGAAACCAAATGTTGACAATATCCTCCTCTTCAATTTTTGTGAACAAAAATTCGTTCAACATGGCCCGATAACGATCGCCATTGACTGTAACGGCCACTACTTGCTCATTTTTGAAGAAAAATTACCGAATTATGCTTCTGGACCAAAATCCGCACCAAAGAGTGACTCGTTTTGGGTCCATTGGCTTTTCAATGAATGCGTGCGGGTTTTCTGTGCCCAAAAGGCGACAATTTTGCTTGTTTACATACCCGCCAAGATCAAAATGAGCTTCATCTGAAAAGATGATTTTTTTTTGGCAAAATCGGCATCTTCTGTAAGTCCATTTCCCCATATTTCCCAGCGTTGTTCAAGCGTATACACAACCATATTCGTTCAGTGGAAGGATAAAACTAATTATCTGTCAAATCGGACATGAGCTAAGTGTAACCATTCACGAAATAAGCACTAGTTGAAAAAAAAACGTTAGATGGCGGACCCTTTATAAGCAGTAGCAATACCAAGCTTCTGCGATACTATTACTTTTTCTTAGTCGCAATGCTTCTGGGTCGTCACTAGTAAATTGCATCCATCTACCTTCAGTTACTATCCTTATTGATATTTTCAACAAGATAATTACAATTTTTAAAGTCTTCTTGAAGCATTTGGTAAACTTTAAATGGATGTGTCGATTTGGCAGATTCGATTAGAACACAGATTCGTTCCGGAACGTAGAACTGAGCAGTATCTTCTTCTTCTTCACGATCGCATGGCAATAAACTATGTCCAGAAATTACGAATTTTTGATTAATTTCGGTGAAGTATTTAATTTTTTGGCCGTCGGTGGTGCAATGGTTAGTGTGCGCGGCTCTTGTACATGAGATCTTGGGTTCGAACCCGGCTCTGACCACCTTAAAATTTCTTTCGGCGGCGGTCACCTCGCATAGTGACGGCGACACTATCGAGTATCTAGCCATGAAAATGCTTCTCAAAATACCGTTCGGAACCGGTGTGAAACTGTAGGTCCCACTCAGTGAGTGTAAAACTAGAAAGCGCACATCTCACTGATTGTGAGAAGCTCTCCCCAATCCCTTCATGGGATGTTAAGGGACACCATTTTTTTTTTTTTATTTAATTTTTTTAGATATTGGCACAGAGCAATCATTGCCCAGTTGTTATTTTGTCCAACACATCTATCAGACCAAATAATTAGTTTTCTCACTTCACCCAGTTGAAGAGTGTTGTATTGGCACGAAATGAATTTCAACATACATGATGAAATTTCAGCAGCACCCATTTTTGCAACACTTTACTTTCATGCCAAGTGTACATATGGGCTGTGTTCTGCCCCATATTATGAACTGCAAAATTATAGTTAGAATATTGACGCTGATAGCAAATGTCAGAGTGCGTAAGATTAGGTGTTAAAATAACTTGTTGTAAGTCAACACAAATAACTAACGTATCATTAGTATTTTTCTTGCAGAAGTTGCGAATAAGCTTTTTCCCCATTTTTATGATGAGTTTCGGCCAGCTTTTGCATTAAGTCGAGTTTTTCTGGTTTGTCGGCATTAACCATAGCAATTAAAAAACTTATCACACGTTTTGCATGTGTCAGATCTCGGACATCCAAAGCGAGTCGTAAACTCTGTGTTGAAAATATGCCTGTATGTGTTGTAGCTCACTAAAGTGTCGGGATATTTCATCTTATATAAATTGAACTTCTTTCTTAGATTTAAATCTGGATTAAGGCAATTTCGTTTTGACTTTGAACGACCATAGTTACTTTATTGACTTGGAAAGGTTACTATGTGCTCCATGACAGCCCGCTTATCTTCGTCAACGATTTTGTGTTCACAGTTTGCATGTTTGCCTCGCTGATCTGCAACAGTATTCCCATTTTTCAGTTTTTCAACTAATACTTTAACTCTTCGTTGAGTTACCTGGAATGTGTGGCAAAACATTCTTTTACATAATCGCTCTCTTTTTCCATTTGAACGCAGCAAAATATAATTTACAGTTGCATTGCAACGCGATGTACCCTCTTCTACTCTCCTTGTTTCAGGTTCTTTCAATTCCATAAGAGAGGCTAGCAAATTCGATTGATCATTGTAATTCAGTTTATAAAAATCCACATATCGTTGTTGTATTTCCTTCAATTTTAATTTCGCACAGAGAAATTTAGTCTAAAACCAGAAATAAAAAAATAATGAATCATATTGTATTTACAACGTTCTTCCAAATTACCTCAGCGGGAGCATTTTGATGTGTTAACATCTATAGCGGCGTATAGGGACTAAATCTATCAAAGTCAAAATCTGCTAAAACAAGATTTTATGCTGCTGCTAAAACCATCGCAGTCGACGTTATGGTGACATACTAATACGTCAGCTACTTCGTACAGAGTATGTGTGTTGTTGTGTGTTTGGCTGTTTCGTTGCTGTTGATATGGCAAACATGTGGTTATGTGACACACGTATACGTCAGCTACTTCGGACAAAGTATGTGTGATGTTGTGTGTTTGGTTGTTTTTGTTTTAGGTACGCCCCCCCGCTACACCCACCACCAACACAAACACTCCACGACACAGCAAGCACAAATAAATCACCAACATATCAGTAGTAGTATCTAGTAGTAGTAGTTGTTGTTGGTGTTGTTGTTTTTTTATTATAGTGAAATGTAAGTCCAATAAAATGTGGGTGCGGAGCACTCTCACAGCAAAGAGAGTAATGACGTATTATACGTATATAAAACTGAGATAGCAAGAGAGCAACGACAATTTTGTGAACTTGTGTAGCGTATGTACGAATATAACAATGTATGTATGTATATACAAGTGTCTGTTGCTTTGCATTATTTGACTTTTGTGGGAATAAAACAAAAAGTATTGAGCAAGAAAATAATGACACATGTGCTTGCACTGGGTCTTTAAATAATTTTAAGTATTAATATTATTTAACTGTAACGTCATCATATGATTGAACGCTGCTTTTTTATTTTCCAATGTAACATTTACTAATGTGTTCATAGAAATCGAACAGGTACCGTGTAGCAAAAAGGTGTTAACACAGCGCCCGTGAGATCGAACACTCATTGGATTTTTTTTATTTGAAATTATGTTTCCATTTCTTGAAATATACAACGCACCACTATTCCATAGTCTTTTGTTTTTAAAATCTTTCCAATTTTCAACATTAATTTTTCTTTTCGAGCCTCGATTACACTTGCGTATCAACGAAGATTGTTCAGAATTGTTTATTGCGTCCATAACGTACAACGTTTTTCCACTGGCTGAGTACTTTGAAACCCATTTACGCCTACGCCCATCATTGCCTACTTTTTTTTACTCAGTTTTATATTTAAATTATCAATGAGAGTAATTCTAACGGGAATCCATCAAAAAAAACACTCTCTCACAAAGTGTCGCTTACAACCTTATTCGCGAGAACGCTTCAATTGTGAACTATTGTACTGTATCAGTGAAATAAAAGGAACTACAACTTTTGTATTTATCGCAATTTAAAACGAACATTATTTTATTAACCGGAAATAAAAGAGCACCAAAAAGGACGATAAGAAAAATCGTAACAATATTTTCTCAAATACATTCTGCAGGCATCATGTATATATTTGGAACACACACCAATATGAAAACATTAGCATGTTGACTTGGAAAAGATGGATACTTTTACGTAGAGCTAAGTATATGTGTGTTTCATACCAAACATCTATATACTTACGTAGAAGCATTCGTGTGTTTCCTCTCAAACGAATGTTTGACGACGGAATGCTTGAAACTAAAATGCATCATATCAGCCATCATCATAAACACTCAATTTATTTACACCCGCATTCGGAAATATGTATGACTCAATGACTGAAAGAACAATGCATAAATACGGTTATACACAAGCTAAAAAATTGTTCTTCTTGTTGTTTGGATGCAAATAGTATAACATGTTTTTACCTTATCGCAAATATAGTAGCGGCATTCATGCAAACGTGAAAGCCGAGAACTTTTGCTCAGCGCAAGTTTCCCTCGCACCGTTGCATGAGGCACCAGGTAAAGTTGCTCAGCGTAGTTGTGCTCAAAACTATATCAGCTGACCAAGTTGGATACATAAGGTGGTAGCAGTAGCAATTGCATGTATTATGTATGTGTACTTTTTCTACTGTTCTAGTGCTATCACCTTATTTATCCATCCTAGTCAGATGACAACGAAATGTCAAAAGTTTACACGTTTCTCCATCCCATGTGTGCGCAGCAAATTTGCCTCGAAAACTTTCCACTTTTGAGCAAGTCGCTTTGTATGGGAAATTTGTTTGTTTTGACGTTTGCTGTGCAAGTTTACGATGTTTTCGAGCTTACGAGGTTCTTTCGAGCTTTCATGAAGACCACTAGTATAATTGTGCCCAAATACACTGAGTGTGCTAGGATTGGGACACAGTGATAAATAGGTTATTATATGTGTATTTGTGACCCAAAAGTGGCTTTTTTTTTGTTGAAAACTGCTGAAAACAAAAACGTGACAGACAATAGAGGAACCAAAAGCAGAAGATCGTCAATTTACGAAAACAATTCTGGCAAACATGTACTTGGTTTGTGCAATATGTTGCTGGGGCCTTTATTTTGATCACACAGAGTTATATTACAACATATTAATCATTGTCTCTCAAACATGTAATATTGTATAAAAACCACAATGTGTTTGGCAGAAGTATATTATATTTGCGACAAGTTCCAAATACACGTTATATTTGCATCCAAACAAGGAAACAAGACATACATTTCAGCAATGGTAGTGGGCGCGGCTCTTGTACATCATCAGTACGTGGGTGCGATCGCTGCTCGCACCACCTAACATTTCATTCCACGGCGGTTACCTCGCTACCGAGTATGTAGCATGAAAAGTTTCTAAAAAATTCCATTCGGAACCGGTGTAAAACTGTAGTTCCCAATCAGCGACTGTAAAACTAGAACGCGAACAGTTCACTGGTTATGAGAAGCTCTCCCCAATGCCTTCATTGGATGTAATGGGAATCCATTTTGTTCATATTTATGGCCGATTCTGAGAGCATTTGGGTCTGATTTAACTGTGTAAAAATATAATAAATGTTTTGTACGTTTTTGTTCAGGATAGAGTAAATGCGAATGTTATGTTTGGTGTACAAAAATGATAATTGGCAATTTCGTAATAATTTGATAGTTTCGAAATATATATATACACTGACAAAAATTTGTCTTTCTTTGTTGTTTGAATGCAAATATAACGTGCTTGTATGTTGTCGCAACTATAGTATACTTGTGTCCAAACACATTGTGTTTGCTATGCAATATTACATGTTGGAGACACAATGATTAATATGTTGTTAAAACCAATTTAGCAAAGTTGTTCCGCACTTTAGGAATTAAACTCGACCGTTTCGTTTGATTAACTTTATTGCAGTGATCCAACATAAAAAACATGTAAGATTACAGTGGCTATGTCCAGGGTTGCCAGAGTTAGTAAATAGTGTTGAAAAGTATTAGAATTGATACTGTGTATTCAGAGATCCAACATACGTTACAATGTACATATGTTTTTGTGACCCAAATGTGGCTTTGAAAACTGCTGAAAACGATTCATGAAAAATATACATGGATCCATGGATACAAGGATGTAACAGTGACCATTTTTTTGCAGTGCGTATTTTAATTGTATACAAACGTATTCAAAAGAAACGGTTTTCTGCGTGCGTCAAGCTAAGACAATAAAACAAACATAATTCTGAATAACTTCGGGAAATTAATTCGGTGGTGAGAACGAAGGTTCGATCCCTGCTCTGACGCCTTACGACGACGTCCACCTCGCTTCGTGACGGCGACACTATCGAGTAATAAGCCATGAAATAGCTCCTCAAAAAATCGTCCGGAACCGGTGTAAAACTGTAGATGCCAATTACTAAGTGAAAACTGGTAAGCACACACCTCAGTGATTGTGAAAAGCTCTCCCCTATCCCATCATGGGATGTAATGGGTCAATATTTATTTAATTGCGTCTAAAGACATTATATTTGGCATCGTTAACTTAAATTTATTCGAACAGCGAACATCACAGCTTTATTTTTTTGGAAAGAAACGTAAAGACAATTATTGAAATAATCCTTGTTTTATGATCCGCACTAACTCGTAATATCTTGCACTAGAAAAGGGTGCCAAAGTTGAATCTGGTTGTATTTAATATATTTAACTTTTATATTTCTTATTTCTCTCAGTGTGTATTTAGCGGAAGCGTTTAGAGGCGTTTTCTGCGAAAGTTGATAAAACAAATTGCAATAAAAAGGATTTATTGCTGGCTTTGTTTCAATATTTACATATGTAAATGAAAATTATGTAGATAACATGCATAACATACATGTATTAAATGTTAATACTTTATGCTACAGAAATATAAAATATTTTACTGTTAGTTTATATATTTTTTTAAATCTACATATAATTGTTATTCATGCCAAAGGGGAATATACAGTGTATATCTGATGGGAACCTAGTCTGGGTGTTAAACATCCGTTTCCGTTTCCTTTTATTTGAACATGTGTAGACTTTATACCAACTCTTGTCCCCGCTACACTCACTTAAAATCAGTGTATATTTGAAAATGTTGTACATGCGTTAAGGATATTCTGTCCTTGTAATTGCCTTTTGCAGAATTCAATTTGCAAGCGGCTGAGAAAAGTGTTGCCATTGTTCAGCTGGGTAATGACAAATGTGTGACATGTGTGCAGTAGGTACATCCTTTTGCAAATGTCATGTCCCATTAATATTCCTAGACTAAAGGTACGAGCACTATGTTCAAAATAATTCGATTTCATTTCTCAAATAGTAAATGTATTTGGCAATGTTTAATGAATATTAATTTTTTCTTGTGTATAAAAAAGTAACCCCAAACCGAGGCAAAAGTTCAATCAGGTATTGTCTATATTCGTGTTTATTTCCAAGGTGACACGTTTCAATTGCAAAACCCAGAGAATAATAAAGAAAGTAAAGCATTTTGGAAATATCGGATTATTTGACATTTACATAAGGACATTTTGTACATCAATCAAACCAAACTAAATGAATGTCGAAAAAGGACCTCTCAATGTGCTGTTGTCACTAATAGTGAATCAAAATGATATGGATAGGAAATTTATATTTCAGGTACACTAAGGATCACTTAAAGCGAATCACCACACATTTGTAAACCACGAGCGGGAACATCGATTGTAGTTAATGTCCTTGTACCGGTCTTCTTGATAAATAAATAAATAAATGGTTTCCCATTACATCCCATGAAGGGATAGGGGAGAACTTCTCACAATATACCAAGCCGCTATTGTTGGCATCACTATCTTGGTAATCCAGATGTGATTCGATGAGCCAGTTAACAACACGCTGAAAAATATGCCTTTTTTTTGTTCTTTGGATGCAAATACAATGTGTTTGTAGCTTGTCGCAAATATAGTATACTTGTGTCCAAACACATTGTGTTTGCTATTCAATATAACATGTTTGGGACACAATGATTAATGGGTTATAATATATGTATTTGTGACCTAAATGTGGATTTGTTTGTGGAAAACTGCTGAAAACAGAAATGTGACGGACAATAAAGAAATACAAGGAAGCAGATTTTCACGAAAACAATGCTTCCAAACATATACGTGGTTCCTGCAATATGTTGCTGGTTCCGATATTTTTTAGCGTGAAGTTGTCGATTAACCGACCCACTGACTTGACATTCATGAGCATGAACATCAGCTATCGTTGATGTTTATTGACAATTTACCCCCTCCTTGATACCCAATAAGAATGTAATTGAAGTTGTTCGCATCACTACACACTGAAAAATCTGTCTTTTTGTTGTTGTTTGGATGCAAATATAAAGTGTGTTTGGAGCTTGTCGCAAATATAATATACTTGTGTCCAAACACATTGTGTTTGCTGTTCAATATTACATGTTTGAGACACAATGATTAATATGTTATAATATATGTGTTTGCGACCCACATATATTTATGTTTCTGATACAAATACAGCTGTGTTTGTTGCACTGCCTATGCTCTCTCGAGAGCAAGAGAATAAAAGAGGGATAACGAGAGAGTCTATCTTGTAAGTGTGTATCTGCATTTTTACATTATTCTCTCAGTCGGTGAGTCATAAATATTCCGGAATGGGCGTGTAAAGTGCAGATGAAGTGGTTCTTATTTTGTCTGATGTATTGCGTTTTAGTTTCGTGTATTCAGTCGTCAATGGTTCATCGGACAGAGTTTATCAAAAGCGCTTGATCAGTGATAAAAGAATAAACGAAGGCTCGGTCGGTTAAATGGATTGTGATGTTACTTTGGTTTTTGTGTATGTGTTTCGTATATATATGTGTGTGTGCTACCAAAGTGAGAAACGATTCTGAGGAAAGAAACTGGAAAGTGCAACAACGTGAAGCCCTTTGTCTGTCCGAGCCTTTACTATAAGAAACACAAGTAATTAATTCACGCTTGGCTTGCATGAACTTGCTTTGTATATAAATACCTTGTTTGTGTACCAATGCATAGTGATAACCAAAGCATAGCTGAAACCTTCTGAAAACAAAAACGTGAGAGACAACAAAGGAAGGAGAGGCAGAGGAGCAGCAGATACTCATTTCATGAAAGAAAAAAACAAATAATATATTCAATGCAAATAAATGTAAAAAGGACCGTATTAAGTCTATTAATTTTGTGTGCTAATTATTTATAAATATGGATTTATATAGTTAAAATTAATTATAATAAATAATACATATATATTCACATCGAAGAATAATTCGTTTCTAAATGTTATTATATTTGGGTCGAAATTTGCATATGTTTCCACGTAAGTATGTATGTGTAGGTTTGGGGCAAACACGCGATTGCTTCCACGTAAGTAAATGGATGTTTGGGATGAAGAACGCATATGTTACCACGTAAAAGCATACATGTTTGTCAGTAAACATGATACTGTTTGCATTTAAATACAAGTAAGTTTGGGATTTGCAAACATTTGAATGTTTGAAGTGTGTTCCAACATATACATCGTTCCTGCAGAATATGTTTGGGAAAATATGTTAGAGAGGCCGTTGTTTTTCAGCGTGTATCATGTTCATAAAATTTTGTTCATAATATTATTTCCCAATTCATCAGCCAGATAATAAATTCTCCACTAAGCTCATGCTCATGAACAACAAGTCTGTGGTTCCCTTTTGTATGACGGCACCTAGAGTAGTAACACAAATTTCAATATTAAATTATGAAGCAATTGTGTATAGCATGTGATGCTGCGCATGATATTTTCATTGTAATTTGAAAGAATTTGCTTCCACGTTACATCATTGCCCAATTACTCTTAATTGGTATTTATGACACAAATTGGAATTCAATAGTTTATTACGTTTGCTAATTCCAGAAAACCAAATACTTTCCATACCTATTGACATGTCATTTATTGGTTATGACAAAGAAAATTCTATGAATCGATTGTTATCCAGGACATGGTTTGGTCGAAAAGTTATACAAACAAATGCGGAAGCAAGTTGACGTTTCAAATTAAGTAAAACAAATTTTACAACTTCAATCAATAACAGGAAAAGAAGAAAATTACCTTGCTGTGTCAACAACACAATTAGACAAACAACCGGAAAGGGAAAAAGTTGGAATGGGAAATGAACAACAATTGTTCCGTTGGAAATTCGAAAACTTTAACTGGTAGGGATTTTACTGTATAAATTTAAGGGGATAAACACGTTGAGAATTGAACTTTTTATGTTATTCCTCAATTAAAAACATACACGGCCTTTTTCATTTGCATTGGATTTTAATTTGCATTACTTTATCTAATGAAAATGCAAAAGAATTACCATTGCTCGCAATGGCAATTAAAAAATTTTGAATCTACAGTTGCTCAGGCAATGCAAATGCAGGTTGTGGAATTGGATGCCAATTGTAATTAAATATGGGAATGGTTTTAATTGTTTTGAATTTGTTTGACTGCTGGCAATTCTGTTTTGAAAATATTTTATATCTAGAGGTTTGTGGCTTCGATAGGAATTGCCTCGTAGTACTTTCAAATTCATAAACCTGTACTGTATAAAATATTTGAAAACCAAAACTGCCAGTTATGAAGGAAAAGCTTTGAAAATAAGTACAATTACCAATGATATTGCATTTTTTTTGGATTTGCATTTCGAAAGGTAATTCAAATTAAACTACAAATTATAATTGCCATATAATTAATTTGCCCCATGTATGATTAAAAGACACATGCACTATTTGCGTCATATATTGAATGTAAAAGCTATGTCACACGAGTTAATTTTTTCGTCGCAACAACGACTATTTTCATTGAAAGTTAGCTAAGCTACAGAATTATACTAAAGTCAAATCAACGTTGGGATTTTTTAAGCAGCACTGAATTTTAATTTTCATTACTTTATCTAATGCAAATGCAAAAGAAATTACCATTTTTCGCAATAAAAATAAATGGATTCCCATTACATCCCAAGAAGGAATCGGGGAGAGTTTCTGGAACCATTTTTGCAAAGACAATTAACAATATTTTAATTGCCATTTGCTCAGGAAATGCAAACGCAGTTTGTGGCATGGGAAGCCAATTGTAATGAACTATGGGAATTCGTTTAATTATTTTCAATTTGTTTCACTGCATTTAACAAGCTTTATATGTAGAGGTTTGTGGCTTCAATTGGTGTTGCCTCGCAGTACATTCAAATTCTTAAACCTGAACTTAATATTTCTGTTGTGCCAGCGTCTTCGATAATGTTTTCTCCGCGCGGAGTTTGTCCGATCACGGAGTTGCCAACTGAAATGTCAATTTAATCTTAAATTGAGTGGTGTAAACGGATACTATTAGAGAACAAGGTTATCGTTTTACTGGCCGCGATTAACTGCGGTGTAAATGCGTTGGAAGGGTGTCTCAGAAAGATTGCACTTTTTACATTTAATGTCTTCTTTTGTGCAAGTGACAACTCTGAAATTTGGCAGCTGTCACATATGTTTATTCCGATTATTAAAAATGGAGGGATTTACCAAAGAACAACGCCGTATAATTGTGGAAACTTAATACAAAAATTTGGAAAGTTATACTGAGAACGCTCGCAAACTTCGAAGGATTTTCAGTCGAGAAAGTGCACCTAATGTGTCAACCATTCGAAGAGTGGTCAAAAAATTGTAAGAAACTGAGTCGGTTATGGACAGTAAGACTCCTGTGCGTCAACGTATCGGTCGGTCTCTTGAAAACATTGCTGCTGTAAACGAGAGTGTCGCAGAAAATCCGAAAACATCAATTCGGCATCATTCTCAACAACTTCAAATTGCACGAAGCACTAAACAGCGAATTTTGACAAAAGACCTCCATCTTCATGCGTACAAAATTCATCGTACTCAGAAGCTCAAACCAGCAGACCATGGAAAGGGCCGCCAATTCGTTGAATAGGTAAAGCCCGGTATTCAGTTTTTATGAAATTTCCGTTGCCATAAGAAGTACGTATGTATATAAAAATAACGAAATCTTCATAAACCCAAAATTTCGCTCACTTTTCATTTGCTTGGTACTCAGCTCTTTGCGTAGGCAAAATCAAGTACAGGGTTGTTATGCTAAACTTATTTCGTACGATTGTTTGTTTGATAATTATTATGCGCCGGAATTTTGACATTTCGATAATTTTAGTAAACAAATGTAGTGCAAAAATGAATTATTAATAAAATATTTGCAAGGTAAATCGGAGATATGTGGTGACTCACTGTAACAAAATTTTCTGTTTAGAGATAAATGACAAAATTTCCTTAAAAAATTTCCCAAGAACTGAATACGGGGCTTAATGGAGTAGAGTGAACTAACGGGTTTTTCAACAGAGACGCTACAGAAGTAAATCGATAGGGACAGCAAACGACGCCATATTTTTCCCCGCTCTTTTGACATTTCTCTTCAGTAAGGTCTGCCATTTCATCATGTCAAAATCATCACGAGTCAAAATTATTAAAATTTACTACCAAAATTTGGAGTCAGTGGCCTCAACTTTAAGAGCGCTACGATTCGAATTTTCATCGGAAAATCATCTTCAGCGATGAGGCTCATTTCTGGCTGAATGGCTTCGTCAATAAGCAAAATATGCGTTATTGGTCAGACAGCAATCCACACGTAATCCATGAGTCATCATTGCATCCCGA
Organism: Phaonia tiefii; assembly: GCA_963931995.1. NCBI lineage: Eukaryota > Metazoa > Arthropoda > Insecta > Diptera > Muscidae > Phaonia > Phaonia tiefii. The sequence goes on from OZ008371.1 coordinate 42,531,788, forward strand.
AAAAATTACGGTTTGGTGCGGTTTATGGGCCGGCGGCGTCATTGGGCCGTACTTCTTCCGTGATGATCAAGACCGGCACATTACTGTGAATGCGAATCGCTACCGTTCAATGATAACCGAATATTTTTGGCCCCAATTGGATAATATGGACTTGGTGGACATGTGGTTCCAACAGGACGGCGCCACAAGCCACACAGCGAATGCCACAATCAATTTATTGGAAACCAAGTTTAGTGAACGTGTTATCTCACGAAATGGCCCAGTCGATTGGCCGCCTCGGTCGTGCGATTTGACGCCGTTAGATTATTTCCTGTGGGGCTACGTCAAGTCTATGGTCTATGCCAACAAGCCAGCGACGATTGATGAACTTCTTCCGTGGTGGCCATGCAAAAGAAATCGAGTTCCATACATAATGGCATCGAACGTACTTTCACAGGAATAAAGAATTTCATTGGTATATAAAACCGGTTTTGTTTTATAGTTTTGTAGCGCTTTTATTGAAAAACCCTATATATGCCCATTTTTCGTGATGGCAATGGCTTCGTGAATACACAAAAGTTTCGATTTTGGGGCTCAGAAAATCATCATCCAATCCATGAGAAATAAATGCAGGCTGAAATTTCAGTGACTGTGAACGGCATTAGTTACAACAACGTGATAACGGAGTTCTTATAGCCACAACTGGATGGCATGGATCTGGACGACACGTGGTTTCAGCAAGATGGCACTCGCCACACCGCGCATGAAATAATCGATTTATTGCAGCAACGATTTCCATAACAAATTATCTCGAGAAATTCTGTTGTCAACTGGCCACCAAGATTATGCGACTTAACGCCGTACGATTTCTTTCTTTGAGGTTTTGTGATATCTCGGGTTTATGCGAATAAACCAGAAACAAATCCTGAGCTCAAATCCTCTATCCAACGCGTCATAGGTGAGACACCGCCACATCTCTGTGAAAAAGTCATAGAAACTTTCATGATAAGATTAATGGCTTGTCATCACAGCCGTGGGAACCATTTGACGGACATTTTAGTCCATACTTAAACGGAACATGTCTTCTGTACAATACAAAACTCACATCTATCTCAAAAATACGTGTCTTTATTTTAAAATTAAAAAATACATTACACTCTTTACAGTTGCCAATGGTAATTACATTTTTCTTAATTTACATTTGTAGAGGAAGTTCAAAGAAAACTAGAAATTATAATTGTCATACAACTATTTTATCCCATGTATGAGTAAAATGCATATCATTCATACAAAGAAAGAAAAAACGTCATCACATAAGTGAATTTGTTCGTCGCCACGGCGAATATTTTCATTGATAGTTAGCTAAGGTACAAATTTATTACCATAACGAACATCGTTGCATTAACTGTTAAAAATTTGTCACCGTAACGAATATGTTTCATTGCTGTTATTAATATGTTTCATTGTTGGAAGAAATATGTTTCATTTGGAAAAAGTTTATTAATTTAATCATTTGTTTCTGCTGTGCGCATTCTAGTTTTACACTCACTGATTAGGACCTACAGTTTTAACCGGTTCCGAAAGGTATTATGAGAAGCATTTTAATGGCTAAACACTCCATACTGTCACCATCAATAAGAATGGTGACCGCCGTCCAAAGAAATGTGAGATGATCAGAGCAGGGTTCGAACGCAACTTCTCATGCACAACTCGATTTAAATCGATCAAAATTCAATAATTTTGTGATGGTACTTCTCTCCAAATGTTGCACAAACCAGCCATAGGCGAAAATTCGTCGGATTGAGATATTTTCCTGGCATCACTTGTACCTTCGAAATTCAAGAAGCATTTGGAAGATTCAAGGCCATCAGCTAGCAATGCAAGAGAGAAAATGCTCAAAAACTATATAAGATACAATTCAAAAAAGTCAAAAAAAAAATTAAAAAAAAATTAAAAAATTCTAAAGAATTGGAAATTTGAAAATAGAGAAAATATGGTATATATTTGTTGTGCGCATTATGGAAAATATCGTCAGAATATTTCAAAAAACATAAAAGGAAAAATATTTACAATGTTAGTTACACCCTGAAAATCGGTCTTTTGTTCTTGTTTGGATCCAAATATAACGTAGGTCTAGAGCTTGTCCTAAATATAGTATACTTGTGTCCAAACCCATTGTATTTACTCTTCAATATAGCATGTTTGAGAAACAATAATTAATATGTTATAATATACATGTTTGTGATCCAAATACAGCTTTGGTTGTGAGTCCGTTCTTATGTCTTCTTCGGCAATCAGGCGAGTCCGGAATCAGTATTCGGGTTTTCGACATTTGTCTAGGCCTGCCGCAGATGTCTTAACGAGATAGCCCAGCAGTACGAAATTCACCTAATGTAAGTGATAGGGTACAGGGGCATTCCGGAGAACAGCAGAGCAGATGAGCTGGCTTGACTTCGCGCTGAAAAATAACAGCCTCTCTAATATATTTTCCCAAACATATTCTGCAGGAACCATTTATATGTTTGGAACACACTTCAAACATTCATATGTTTGCAACTCCCAAACTTACTTGTATTTAAATGCAAACAGTATCATGTTCACTGACAAACATCTATGCTTTTACGTGGGAACATATGAGTTATTCATTCCAAACGTCCATATACTTACGAGGAAGCATTCGCGTGTTTCCCCCAAACCTACAAATACTTATTTTTTTTTTATTTATTTCCCAAATATAATAATATTTAGAAACGAATTATTCTTCGGTTTCAATTTATATGTATTATTTATTATAATTAATTTTAACAATATAAATCCACATTTATAAGTAATTAAAACGAAAAGTTAATAGATATAAAACGGCCCTTTTTACATTTATTTGCATTGAATGCATTATTTGTTTTTTTTTTCATGAAATGAGAATCTGTGGCTCTTTTGCTTCTCCTGTCTTTGTTGTCTCTCACGTGTTTGTTTTCAGAAGGTTTCAGCTATACGTTGGTTATCACTATGCGTTGGTACACAAACAAGATATTTGTATACAAATCTAGTTCATGCAAGCCAAGCGTGGATTAATTAGTTGTGTTACTTATGTTACTTGTAACATCACAAACCATTTAACCGTCCGAGCCTTCCTTTATTCTTTTTTCACTGATCAAGCGCTTTTGATATCCTGTCCGATAAACCATTGATTACTGAGTACATGAAACTAAAACGCAATACATCAGGCAAAATAAGATACACTACATCTGCAATTAAACGCACATTCAGGAATATTTATGACTCACTGACTGAGAGAATAATGCAAAAATACAGATACACACTTACAAGATAGACTCTCTCTTTGTCACTCTTTTATTACCTTGCTCTCGAGAGAGTATAGCCAGTGCAACAAACACAGCTGTATTTGTATCACAAACACATATATTATAACTTATTAATCATTGTGTCTCAAACATGTAATATTAAATAGCAACCACAATGTGTTTGCAAACAAGTACATTATATTACCGACAAGTTCCAAACACACGTTATATTTGTATCCAAACAGCGAGTAGCCTCTGTCTTTAGCCAGGCCTAAGGTATCAATGCTTGATTCAGTTGTGACGGTACACTGTCTGATTGGTAGATAGATATTAGGCGAGTCTAATTGTCAGGGAAAATTACTTCCGTAGAAGCTGTAACGATGAGGAAGGGGAATAATCTACTGATAATCTTCTTTGCACGTGTCCAACACTAGCCGGCAGGACGATGTCTACTATGGAATCCTACCAATTTCGGGAGCTGAGAGAATTATCTCATATAGACGCCGACAAGATCTTGAGCTTCTTAGATCAAACTAAATGATTCTCCCTCCAGTGGGGCTAACGCTTAATCTTGTTATGCGCGAGGTGTCACAATGGGCTAATAGGTCAAAGCGAGTCGTTCACTGACTCTGACTGTCTCTAACTGCTAATGGCAGATGCATACTTGTAAAACCTAAGCACATTGAAATTACTTCCTGTAGTGCAGTGCACCCTGGAATGGTGAAGTTCCAAAGAAGTTTTTTAATACTTCGTTTGTATACTAGTTCTTCACTTGCGTTTACTCCTCTAACATTAAGGTCGGTGTGTAATGAGGCCGTGTTAGGGAAAACATGATTTTCTTACAATCCTTTTACGCCTTCTTCCATATTCCTTTCATTATGTATTCAGTTCCTGGTATCCACCAATGGCTTTGTTACAAAAAAGGATATCATCTTCCAACCTCTCTACTATTTTCGTGACCATTTATTTACATTTAAATTTGACCCTTAATAAATTGAAATTTATTACAATATCAGATAGATTTATGTAAAATATGTCATCAATGACCATTCCTTAAAAAAATCTTCGTCCTTCCTAAAAACACGAAAATCCCCACGACGAACAAAATGGGAAACGAAGTGTAACCATAAATATAACGTAAAATGACATAACAAATCTAAAATTGATATCAGGCGAAATCCAAACTAAAAAAAGGAACACTACAATAATATTCTTTAAGCTGAATATATTATACGTTTTGATTTGAAAATTTATAAGGAAATTGAAAAGGATTTTTGTAGGCACACTCCAGTAGTCGATGACTGGAAGTGCCAAACCACCACCAGCACAAATGACTTGCAACTTTTCCAATCTGGAAACAGAAAATTGCAGAAGCACAAAACACAGGCAGGAGGCTTAAATTGTGCCAAAAAAAGGAACGGAAACAAAAAACCTGCAGAATGGTTTCTTAATACTAATCGGTTAAATCGATGAACTTTGCAATGGATTTCCAGGACTTTAAAGGATTTTTAAATGTTTTGTATCGATTACCTTTTTATCGTTGTTTTAATTACTTTCAGTGAAAGGAGGTCGTTTTTTTATTTTAATATCAAAATCTAAATCGTATTAACCCAGACGCAGAGAAAGCTAGACATCGGAAAGGGTCAATTACCAGAGGTAGCCACAGCCTACTCAAGGAAGCTCTCGGAACTTTTGGCACGAAACCCACCATCTCTCGATGACGATCCCAGTGGAGCCCTATTTCCGACTCTGTAAAAAGTGCCAGAACACGAAAAATCAAAAATCCAGCTATACCAGACTCTCATATAACTTGTCTTGCTTTATGGCGCAGAAACTTGGGTCTTATCCCAAGCACACGAAACCTTTGTAGGAGTCTTCGAGAGAGAAAAATAATCCGAAAAATGTTTGGCCTACAGTGCACATCGGCGAGTATCGGAGACGCATGGACCATGAGCTGTATGACTGTATGATCAAGATAATGCGATTGCGCTGTCTACGCCATGCCAGTAGAGTGGATGAAGGCGAACCAGCACGAAGGGGTTTCGGAACCGAACTCGAAGGAAGACGAAAAATAGGAAGACCAAGACTCCGCTGGAGGGATCAGGTTGACGTATCCCTGCATACACTTGGTATTGGAGATAAAGGCAAAATATCGAACTGGTTGGCGAAATATGTTACCTTCGTTTTGTAAGGTCCCTAAGGTCTCCTAAGATCACCTTGTGGATTTATACGGCAATAGTCAGACCAATACTACTTTATGGCACCGTAGTTTGGTGGAGGTTCCTCCAAAATAAATATATTCTGAATTCCTTGATGAAAATTCAAAGATCAGCACTGATTAGCGCTAGCGGGGCAATGGGTACAATGTCAGGCACTGTACTTAGTGCTATCCTGAACATCTGTACTCCTGATATCATGGCCGAATCGGCAGCCGCTACATCCCTGGTGAGAATCAGAGATTGTGGTGTCATGATATCGGGGCATTCCGGACACGGTGAATTACTACACCGGATCAACTCTATTCCCGTAAAAAGGGACTACTGTATCCCCTACCTTCTATCAGCGACAAATCGAAGGAGTTCTATTCCGAACAGGAATACCTGGGAAAAGTCACTGGAAGGGGACACAAGTAATAGTATCAGATTTTTCACGGAAGGATCAAAGTTGAACGAGCAAGTAGGCTATGGGGTTCATTCACCGGACCTAAATGTAAATATCTCCTTCATGCTGCCTGATCACTGTAGTGTATTTCAGGCGGAATTTACCGCCATACTGGAGGTTGCTGAACTAATGAAAAGTAGTGTCACAACCCTACGGAGAATAGGTATCTACACAGACTGCCAGGCTGCCATAAAATCCCTGGAAGCCATATTTGCTACGTCCCTGTCGGTGAAAGAATGTAACTCATCACTTAGGGTGATGGCAGAGTATTTTCACATCAGGCTTATCTGGGTACCGGGACACAGCGACTTTCCAGACAATTGCGTAGCGGATGCGTTAGCTAAACAGGGTACAACGGCAGAGGTTCTTCCGGCAAAAGAAGGTATTAGTATGCCAATCTCTACCTGCCGTTTGCAGATCAGACAATGGGCTGATAATGTGTTCAAGGACAAGTGGAGACTTACTTCAACTTGCAAAAAAGCCAGGGTCCTCTGGCCACAGGTGGACAGGAAGAGGACTAGGCAACTACTTAACTTGCCAAGAGGCAGGTCATGCAAAATGATAGGAACACTTATGGGGCATTGTCTTGTAGGAAAACACGCCTAAAAATTGGGACATAGAAACTCCACTCTCTGTAGATGCTGCATGGACGAGAACGAGGAAATGACGAAACACCTTCTCTTGGATTGCCCTGCTCTGGCTGGACTGAGAAGTAGGATATTCGGTACACATTTAGTTAGCACCGTAGCCCTACAGGATAGTCCTGTAGGTCTTATAGACAAATTCATTGAAAGGGAAAACTGGCTGGACGACTAGTCAATAGTTGCTATAGAGGAAACTGCAGGTATCACAATGGGCTTCTTTAGCCTAAGTGTGCTAATCATGTCTTGCAGCCTTTTCAACCAACCACCAAGGTCCCTGACACCCCGGGTTTGTTCGAGACCGGATAAGAAAATAAGTAAGTATCAGTATATATGTCATGTAACTACAAGCCAAAATGTTTGTAGCAAAGGATACAATTACATCAGCTGTTTCCTTGCAAATTTTTACCTGCAGTCGTTCACATACTTTTTATTCTTCTCTCTCAAAAGTAGATTCTTGCAAATTTTTGCTGGGAAAGTAAACGAACAAAGCTATGAACTACAACGCAGATTAGCAGATTAGCAACTATTTCGGAAGCGGAACAACCCGATCGCTAAATCGATTGTAATTTTTACCTCCGCGTAGGCTTATATCAAGTCATTTTGTGTAAAAAGTTTCCACAATGTGTATCCACAACACACATGAGAAACCGGTCAATTATTCGCTCCGATTGAACTAAATCACCAAGTTCAACGGGAATAAGATTCTTAGCTCACAGCTGATATGAACTGAAATGATACAATGAACTAGTGAACTACATGAATGAACTAGTTCATACATTTGAGCTGAACTAAAAAGGGTGCTCATTTGAAGAAAATAAAATTCCCACCTCTAATCAAATCGGGCCAGTTGGTCGAATCGATAACACAACAATAATATCGGCGGCGGCGTGATTTTCAAAAAAATTTTGGTTTCGATCGGCTTCTGTCTCTCAAACAGTTGATATTTTTAGTATGTTTTTATTATGATTGCATTTTTTTGGTACTTATCAGTGTTGCATCAAATTCCACACCAGTTTAAAATGAGGTTAAAAATTAGACCTCTGTTTTTATTTTTGAATTGTATGAGTAATCTTCTGGATTGGCGTGTGTTATAACCCATTTACACCGCCGTTTATCGCGTCTAGGTTAGCGATACCCTTGTTCTCTAATCTTTGCCGTTTACACCACCCAATTTGAGATTAAATTGATATTTCAGGTGGCAACTTCGTGCGTAGAGAAACTCCGCGCTGAGACAAAATTATGGAAGACGGCGGCCCAACAGAAAAATTAAATTGCCGGCTATTGGTTTTGCAAGTTTTAGAAAAATTTGGGATGTTTTTGAAATAATTGAACCTTTAAAATTCATTCAGTGGGTTCAATCGGGTCAGTCGATAAAATATTCTCACGGTTTGAACCAACAAGCGCCATTTATATCGCAACTTCAAAAACTTTTGGTGGCGGCGAACGCGTCGGAAAATTATCGATCGGCTACCAACTGTCAAACAGTTGATTTTTTGTGAATGTTTTTATTATGGTTGCATTTTTTTAGGAACTAGCAGTGTTGCATTAAAATGTACACCAGTTTAAAATGAGGTTATACATTAAACTTCAGTTTCTATGGATTAAAATTGTATGAGTAATCTTCTGGGTTAGAGCGGGTTAACGGAGTTAACCTTCGAAATTCGCTAATCTTGGTCGGTGTAAATGCCGTATTATACGCTTTTCATGTAATCTTGGTTACAATCAGTTGATTCGTTGAGGTCTTTTGCAAGAGTTCGCTAAGGATTTAGAGTCAGTCAATGCCATTTTGCATAGTATAATAAATGCCCTAATCAAACCTTAGATATCATCCATTGAGGGTCAGCACCATAGTGCAGAACAAATATAAAAAAAGAGAGAAAAATTGTCGGATGGCAATGATAATCATGATGTAGGTTAAGTCCCGCTAAAAAGGGACTACTGTATCCCCTACCTTCTATCAGCGACAAATCGAAGGAGTTCTATTCCGAACAGGAATACCTGGGAAAAGTCACTGGAAGGGGACACAGGTAATAGTATCAGATTTTTCACGGAAGGATCAAAGTTGAACGAGCAAGTAGGCTATGGGGTTCATTCACCGGACCTAAATGTAAATATCTCCTTCATGCTGCCTGATCACTGTAGTGTATTTCAGGCGGAATTTACCGCCATACTGGAGGTTGCTGAACTAATGAAAAGTAGTGTCACAACCCTACGGAGAATAGGTATCTACACAGACTGCCAGGCTGCCATAAAATCCCTGGAAGCCATATTTGCTACGTCCCTGTCGGTGAAAGAATGTAACTCATCACTTAGGGTGATGGCAGAGTATTTTCACATCAGGCTTATCTGGGTACCGGGACACAGCGACTTTCCAGACAATTGCGTAGCGGATGCGTTAGCTAAACAGGGTACAACGGCAGAGGTTCTTCTGGCAAAAGAAGGTATTAGTATGCCAATCTCTACCTGCCGTTTGCAGATCAGACAATGGGCTGATAATGTGTTCAAGGACAAGTGGAGACTTACTTCAACTTGCAAAAAAGCCAGGGTCCTCTGGCCACAGGTGGACAGGAAGAGGACTAGGCAACTACTTAACTTGCCAAGAGGCAGGTCATGCAAAATGATAGGAACACTTATGGGGCATTGTCTTGTAGGAAAACACGCCTAAAAATTGGGACATAGAAACTCCACTCTCTGTAGATGCTGCATGGACGAGAACGAGGAAATGACGAAACACCTTCTCTTGGATTGCCCTGCTCTGGCTGGACTGAGAAGTAGGATATTCGGTACACATTTAGTTAGCACCGTAGCCCTACAGGATAGTCCTGTAGGTCTTATAGACAAATTCATTGAAAGGGAAAACTGGCTGGACGACTAGTCAATAGTTGCTATAGAGGAAACTGCAGGTATCACAATGGGCTTCTTTAGCCTAAGTGTGCTAATCATGTCTTGCAGCCTTTTCAACCAACCACCAAGGTCCCTGACACCCCGGGTTTGTTCGAGACCGGATAAGAAAATAAGTAAGTATCAGTATATATGTCATGTAACTACAAGCCAAAATGTTTGTAGCAAAGGATACAATTACATCAGCTGTTTCCTTGCAAATTTTTACCTGCAGTCGTTCACATACTTTTTATTCTTCTCTCTCAAAAGTAGATTCTTGCAAATTTTTGCTGGGAAAGTAAACGAACAAAGCTATGAACTACAACGCAGATTAGCAGATTAGCAACTATTTCGGAAGCGGAACAACCCGATCGCTAAATCGATTGTAATTTTTACCTCCGCGTAGGCTTATATCAAGTCATTTTGTGTAAAAACTTTCCACAATGTGTATCCACAACACACATGAGAAACCGGTCAATTATTCGCTCCGATTGAACTAAATCACCAAGTTCAACGGGAATAAGATTCTTAGCTCACAGCTGATATGAACTGAAATGATACAATGAACTAGTGAACTACATGAATGAACTAGTTCATACATTTGAGCTGAACTAAAAAGGGTGCTCATTTGAAGAAAATAAAATTCCCACCTCTAATCAAATCGGGCCAGTTGGTCGAATCGATAACACAACAATAATATCGGCGGCGGCGTGATTTTCAAAAAAATTTTGGTTTCGATCGACTTCTGTCTCTCAAACAGTTGATATTTTTAGTATGTTTTTATTATGATTGCATTTTTTTGGTACTTATCAGTGTTGCATCAAATTCCACACCAGTTTAAAATGAGGTTAAAAATTAGACCTCTGTTTTTTTTTTTGAATTGTATGAGTAATCTTCTAGATTGGCGTGTGTTATAACCCATTTACACCGCCGTTTATCGCGTCTAGGTTAGCGATACCCTTGTTCTCTAATCTTTGCCGTTTACACCACCCAATTTGAGATTAAATTGATATTTCAGGTGGCAACTTCGTGCGTAGAGAAACTCCGCGCTGAGACAAAATTATGGAAGACGGCGGCCCAACAGAAAAATTAAATTGCCGGCTATTGGTTTTGCAAGTTTTAGAAAAATTTGGGATGTTTTTGAAATAATTGAACCTTTAAAATTCATTCAGTGGGTTCAATCGGGTCAGTCGATAAAATATTCTCACGGTTTGAACCAACAAGCGCCATTTATATCGCAACTTCAAAAACTTTTGGTGGCGGCGAACGCGTCGGAAAATTATCGATCGGCTACCAACTGTCAAACAGTTGATTTTTTGTGAATGTTTTTATTATGGTTGCATTTTTTTAGGAACTAGCAGTGTTGCATTAAAATGTACACCAGTTTAAAATGAGGTTATACATTAAACTTCAGTTTCTATGGATTAAAATTGTATGAGTAATCTTCTGGGTTAGAGCGGGTTAACGGAGTTAACCTTCGAAATTCGCTAATCTTGGTCGGTGTAAATGCCGTATTATACGCTTTTCATGTAATCTTGGTTACAATCAGTTGATTCGTTGAGGTCTTTTGCAAGAGTTCGCTAAGGATTTAGAGTCAGTCAATGCCATTTTGCATAGTATAATAAATGCCCTAATCAAACCTTAGATATCATCCATTGAGGGTCAGCACCATAGTGCAGAACAAATATAAAAAAAGAGAGAAAAATTGTCGGATGGCAATGATAATCATGATGTAGGTTAAGCTGCAGGACGTGTTTGTACCAGGATAGGGGATGGAGTGAACAAATATTGGCAAGAAATGAACAAAGTAAAATACAACTTCCTTTTGGTAAAAAAGGGGAGAAAAAGAGTAAACTAAATTTGAAATGGTTTTATTTTGGCAGTTCTTTTTACTTTGAATAGCAGACAAATAGACAAAGAGACAGCTAGACATCTAGACAGACATGAGGCGAATATTTTCCGATATACTGTGTGTGAGTAAATTAGGATGTCCTTGTCCGGTATATTTTGGGAAGTCTCCTTACTTGTAGAATATAATTTTTTTTGTGCAGACATTATTTAAAAAGATTGAAAACAAAAGAGTTTTAATCAAAACATAATGGAGTACATTTTACAAATTTCATCGATACATTTTCACAACTTTCAAAATAAAGAGCCACCTTAAATGTAAAAACATGAGCGATGTGATAGACGTATTGCTGTTCGTTTGCCACCCAGTCTATGATACAAATTTGAAGCTGAAAATAAAACCAATTGGAATTCAAACATTTTATTAGTACGATGAGTGAGTGGGTGGTTGTCTCAGAGTGAAATAGACATATTTTTATCTATTCCACATCCGGTTAAAGGAGACAAGGTCATGTGTTGTATTCTTATTGTTGAATTTTATTTTGTTTAGATTCGATTTCTATTAAATTTCTGTAGGAAAAATTAAGGAATTGTAATAAAATTGTTCTTGATATTTCCAAACTTATATTCGTATTTATTAGGTATTTGAAGTCTTTATAAATTACGATTATTACAATTCTAGGTTCTGTATCTACACGACCGATTTGTTTCATGTCACACTAAACAATACTTGATAAAAAAAAATTAAATCAACATTCAACTTCATTTACTGGACGATGGCTTACACGAAAAGCGACATTAGTATGAATCAGGGTTCGTATTTCGTGGGGAATCATTTACGAATTACCCACAGGGTACAGGGAAAATAATGGGTAGCTACACACGACAATGGGGAATTAACCATCACGGTTACCCATTACCCACAGGGTAATAGAAAAAATACTGGCTAGTTACCCACGGCAATAGGGAATTACCTACATCGACTACCTATTACACATGGGGAATGGGTAAGCGGCCTGTACCCATTATCCACAGCGATGGGTATTGGTTTACCCAGGGTACCCTTCCGCATTTTTGATCGAAAATATTAAAAAATAAGAAAAAAATTGCTATACCTCGGAAACGGAGCGTCCAGGGCACACTAATCACGGTAGTAGCAGTAAATATGTGTGTAATCATGTGCAAAATCGCACTTGGCTTCTGTCAAACTCAGCTGATAAAAATGTAAACAAAATGTGCATTTTTGAATCAGTTGTGATATAATTGGAAAGAAATATTTACCAAATTAATGAAGATTGAAATTAATAATTGAAATTGTTTGATGCTGCAATTGAATTTCTGCTTCAAATTCAAATAATTACAATTTGTATTCGCGTCTGTTGTTTAATTCCGCGTCTGTAAACAACTTATAACCAATAAATGTAAACAAATTTGACATTTCCCAAGTGCGTCAAATGAAAACAATCAAATCAGCTGTTCTAACGATACAACCTTGTGCGTCCAATCGCAAAAATATTAAATTTTTTACCGCCAGATGACGCTGTAACCAATGGATGGATGTCTTTAATATGAGTATGACATAATTTTTTTTTTAAAAAAATCGCAAAACCTAAAATTTTTCGAAAAAAAAATCGCTAAGACCTTATACGCGATGGATGAAAGACTGGTAACCCATTAGTTGGAATATACACCTTTTTGAATACAGGACATTGTACACTACGACTCCGATCGTCAGGCATAGATCACCCAACCAAATACTGCATATAAGTAGATTAATGGGGACAAACAGTCCCTCGCGACCGGACTTAAAATGCTCAGCGGGTAGTTCATCCGCACCAGCGGAACTATTATTCTTAAGCCATGAGATAGCCGTTCTAATCTCGCGTTGGTTGCTTGGGAGGGGTGTACAATCTACACTGTCTTCCACAATCATTACCTTCTGATCGCCAGTGGAAGAATCTGAGTGGAGTAGTGGTAAAAAGAGGTCTCTCCACATTTTAAGCACACAGTGCTTATCAGCCACCAGATTCCCATTCTCGTTCTTGCAGGAGGTCTGCCCGTTATTCGATCTTCTTACCCTCTGGAAAAATTTTCAGTTTTCATTGTTCATCCGGCAAAAGCAGGTGTTAGTATGCCAATCTCTACCTGCCGTTTGCAGATCAGGCAGTGGGTCGATAATATGTTCAAGGACAAGTGGAGACGTACTTCAACTTGCAAACAAGCCAGGGTCCTCTGGCCACAGGTGGGAAGGAAGAGGACTAGGCAACTACGTAACTTGCCGAGAGGCAGGTTATCCACAATGATAGGAACACTTACCGGACATTGTCTTGTAGGAAAACACGGCCTAAGATTGGGACATAGAAACTCTCTGTAGATGCTACATGGAAGAGGACGAGGAAACGACGAAACACCTTCTCTTGGATTGCCCTGCTCCGGCAGGACTGAGAAGTAGGATATTCGGAACACATTTAGTTAGCACCGTGGCCCTACCGGATATTCCTGTAGGTCTTATAGACAAATTCATTGAAAGGGCAAATTGGCTGGACGACCAGACAATAGTTGCTATAGAGGAAACTGCAGTTATCACAATGGGCTTATTTAGCCTAAGTGTGCTAGACAGCGTGCCAACCAACCAACCAACCATTGTTCATCCTGCACATTTCGATCTTATCACTCTTTATGTGCACCCACTACCATTTTTTCGTCCTAAATAGTTGGTTTTCTTCCCTTCTCAGCGTCTTGTACGGCTCAGTACGCTTTGTAACTGACTGTTTCGTTGCCATACGTGCAGCGTCTTTTTCATCAGTTGCAAGGCGACATTTTTCGTCGTACCATGGCTTATCCTTCTGAGGTTTTTGATAGCCAAGTTCAGTCCTTGCAACGGTTTCCAAAGAATGGGAGATGTGCTTCCACTGCGCTTCTGGGTTCTCAGGATGGGGAGTATTCTGCCTTAGCAGCAGAGTGATCTTTTGTTGATAGAACTTTGATGTTTCCGGTATTTGCACCTTGTCAATATCTAGCTTTTGCCGTGTTCGGCTTTGTACGTTTTTCGCCCTGCTCAGTGTTATGCAAACTTTCGCAGTCACCAGGTAAGGATCCGAGTCGATATTGGCACCTCGAATCACAAGTACATCCATTACACTAGAAGAATGCCTACCGCCTATTACCAAGCGATCAATGTGGTTCTTCTTTCTCTGTCATTATAAAATTTGTGTTTGCCTAAAGTTATGCAATATTAGAAATGCCCACTGGATTGAATGTGCGGTAAAGTATTTCACCATAAAAAATAGTGTTATTCATGTAAACGGGGAAACTCTAAAACTTGCACAGGGAGCATCAAAACAAACACAAATATGTTCTCGTACAAAACGACTTGCACAAATATCCGACGTTTCGTTTTCGATGTGTCTTCAGCAAAATTTATAAAAAACTTTTCTATATTTGTGTAAGGCGTTTTGTATGAGAACATATTTGTTTTTGTTTTGATGTTCCCTGTGCAAGTTTTCGACTTTTCGCGTTTACATGAATAACACTATGTATTATGGTGAAATACTTTACCACACATTCAACCCAGTGGGCATTTCTAATATTGCATAATTTTAGGCCAACAGTAATTTTATAATGGCAGAGAAAGAAGCACCATATTGATCAGTTGGTAATAGGTGGTAGGAGTTTCCGAGGCTCTTGCGCGTTTACATGAATACCACTAATATCAAATTTGCTTGTTTAGGAACGCCCGGGTAATCAGATTCCATATTTTCCTTTATAAAATTGCCAACTTCAGACTGTTTTTCAAAATCTACCACGAAATTTATCTAATTATTACAACATCTTACCTAACCTAACAAACTAACCTAATAAGTATAACAATCATTATCTTACATTTATCCACCAAATAACTTCTGTCAACCATAAATCTTGTATGTACTTTCTCAAAGATTTTGACTTAAACAAGCTTTGACACATTTAAACTCCTGCTAAAACCAAAAACTCAAATAAATATAAATAATACACAAGACGGACAAAAATAATGTCTCCCGTTCAGGATAACTTGTTGGTTGCTTGGTATCTTAACCTAACCAACTCTTCTTAAGATGCCGTGAAATGAAACAAAAACTTTTAGTACTCCCAACAGAAGATGTTATGGTTCCCTACACAACACAATAGTTGGTCGACTTCTCGAACCCATCAGACGGATGGATATCACAACAAGTTAGAAAGGAGAGAGAAAGAAAAAGAAGACAAAAGAAAAAGTTTTCAGGCGCGCAAGGAAGGGTGAAAGTTTTGAAGGCTTTCATGTTACTGAGCAATAAATTTATCACACCTGCTGGGATCCAGTGCGGATAAAAGACAATAGACGAAATAATAGTAAATATAGTTATAGTTTGTTTCTACTGAGTTTGTCGTAAATGTACGAGGGTCACTGAATATGTGATTAGGAAAAGAATTAAAACCAAACTGTTTCAAAGTATATAAAATAGATCTAGCCTAAAGTAAGTTAGTGGTAGGCTAAAAACCACGACTCACTATCAAATTTACCGTAATTTTCCAATGTCTGCTTAAAGTACCTGCTTATTAATCGGTACTTTCGTTTATTGGAACGATACACTGCATGTTAAGATTTTTATTTTCTCATACTCCGGTTAATTTAAAAGGAAGTTAGATGTTTTATGCTGGCAACTCCGATGTATTGTATGACTATAGTTGTCAGCACTGTAAGAAATCAGCTGTTTACTTTATTATTGTTTTTATGCAGTACCATTTATTCAAATTATGGCGGAAAACAATCAAAAAGACACCGTGGGACGAACTTATCAGTTGCCAAGGAACATTTACGGTTTGATCTGGTGGCTGAATGCAAGTTAATTTTAGAAAACCAAATACTTAAATCACAACAACATGAAAACAAAACAGCTGTTGTTGACCGTTGTCAGCTGTTTGCAGTTAACTTCCCGATAAACTACTAACTGGCGTTAGTCGGATATATTTGAAGTGTACATTAGGAAAATCGTACGAAACCAGACGCAGAGGAAGCTGGACATCGGAAAGCTGCAATTACCAGAGGTAGCCACAGCCTACTCAAGGAAGCTCTCGCAACTTTTGGCACAGAACCCACCCCCTCCCGATGACGATCCTGATGCGCAGTGGAAACCCATTTCCGACTCTATAAAAACTGCCGCAACAACCGTACTTGGTTTCGAAAAACTGCTTCGCAATAAACCGTGGTACGATGAAGAGTGTCGCATAGCAAATGACGAAAAGAACGCTGTACCTATGGTAATGCTTCAGTCAATTGCAACGCGAGCTGAAACTGAGCGGTATAGGGAGAAGAGAAAGGAGGTAAACCGTCTCTTTAGGCGTAAGAAACGGCAGTGGAGAAAGAGCGAGAGTGAGAAAATTGAGACATACAGAAGGAAGAATGAAGCCCGAAAATTCTACCAAAAAGTTAAAAACGGAACTAATGGACATGTTTCAGGGCCCCCCTTCTGTAAAGACAAGGACAGAAATCTCGTCGCAGATGTGCAGTGCATGTTGGGAATATGGAGAGAGCATTTCTCCGCGCTACTAGTACCTGAGTTATCCGACGACGATGGGAGAATCGATCACAATATGGACGACGACATCGATTGCCCACCTCCTAAACAAGACGAGGTCAGAACAGCTATTGTTCGGCTTAAGAACAACAAAGCCGCAGGAGCCGATGGATTACCGGCGGAGCTGTTTAAGGCTGGCGGCGATGAGCTGATAAGGTGCATGCATCAGCTCATTAGCAAAATTTGGTTAGATGAATGCATGCCCGGCGATTGGAGTCTCAGTGTACTATGTCCCATATTTAAAAAAGGTGACCCGAGTATCTGTGCCAACTACCGTGGAATAAGCCTTTTATCCATAGCATATAAGGTTCTATCAAGTATAATGTGCGAAAGACTAAAACCAATTATCGATGACCTGATTGGACCATACCAGTGTGGCTTTAGGCCTGGAAAATCGACAACTGACCATATTTTCACGCTACGCCAAATCCTGGAGAAGACACACGATAAACAAATCGACACCTATCATCTATTTATCGATTATAAAGCGGCCTTCGATAGTCCGATACGGGAGAAACTCTATGAAGCAATGTCTGAGCTTGGTATTCCTGCAAAACTCATACGCCTTTGCAGGATGACTTTGACGAACACCAAATCCGCAGTGAAAGTTGGTAAGGATCTTACCGAACCTTTCGAAACTAAGCGAGGCCTCAGGCAAGGCGACACCCTTTAACATCTTAATGGGGATCATTATGAGAAAAGCTGCAGTCAACATGAAAAAAACCATCAGCAGTAACAGTCACATGCTGCTCGCGTATGCTGATGATATAGATATCATTAGGCGCACAATTTGAGAAGCTACTGCGGTTTTTTCGAGAATTGCGAAGGAGTCAGCAAAAGTGGGTCTGACGGTGAATGAGGACAAGACAAAATTAATGGTTTCAACGAACAGGGCCTCCACGCGATTGGACCAAAGCGTGAACGTTGATAACCGTTATAACTTCGAGGTAGTGGACGAATTTATATACCTCGGATCTGCCGTGAACAAAAACAACAACGTCAGCCTTGAGATCAAGCGAAGAATTGTGCTTGCGAATAGATGTTATTTTGGGCTAAGCAAGCACTTTAGAGATAAAGCCCTCTCTCCAGTGACAAAAGTCCAGCTGTACCAGACTCTCATTCAACCTGTCTTGCTTTATGGCGCAGAATCCTGGGTCCTATCGCGAGCAGACGAAACATCTGTAGGAGTCTTCGAGAGAAAAATACTCCGAAAAATTTATGGCCCTATAGTGCACAACGGCGAGTATGGACGACGCATGAATCATGAGCTGTATGAGCTTTATTCTGACATTAAGCGGATCAGGATAACGCGATTGCGCTGGCTAGGCCATGTCAGTAGAATGGATGAAGACGAACCAGCGCGAAGGGCTTTCGAAACCGAACTCGAAGGAAGACGACAAATAGGAAGACCAAGACTCCGCTGGAGGGATCAGGTTGACGAATCCCTGCGTACACTTGGTATTGCCAACTGGAGAGATAAAGCAAAAGATCGAACTGGTTGGCGAAGTATGTTATCTTCGTTTTGTAAGGTCCCTGACCCCCCGGGGTTATCCGAGACCGGATAAGTAAGTAAGTAAGTAAGTAAGTATTAGGAAAATGAAATTCTGCTAACCGACACTTTATCGTTACGATAAAATATGACTGGACATTGAGAAAGTGGTCCTTAGTCATTGGTCTAAGTCTCTCTCTCTCAAAACTATTGCTTTCCACATATACTGATTTTGGGAGATTCAACGCAAATTATTGAATTCGATTAAAATTAAATTTCGATTAAACTGAAAACAGATAATTTCGAATAGAAGTTCATTGGCTTAGAGACCGAAACACCACTGAAGATAAAATCTCATTGCCTTCGAAACGATCGTTCGGTTGAACGTGAGTTCGACAGTTCCGGTTAAATAACTTAAGTTAATTGAAGTAGACGTTAGTGGGTACGAACTCAAGTCCACCGCAGGATCGACTCACAATTTTACCATTTACAGACTAATTCGAAATGGGTCGCTATGTCACTTACAACTTTCAACAACCATCCATCCATCCGCTTCCTGAACCATCCCGCAATTTGAGAAGTTAGTAATAGTGCCACCATCTCTTTCTTGATTCTTCCACAAATTTATTTACAGAATCCATCAAACGTTCGTGGTGAGATCGTAAACCGTATCTTTACAATAACAGCCATGATCGGAATATCATTGGTATTAATGGTGTTTTCGTTTCTAAGAAATCATGGTGGCTTTGTATGATTTAACATTTAAAAAATGTTGCCATCATCCCTTCAAAGTTTTAACTTTTTTGGGGTGCGAAAAGAACTAAGAAATGTTGAATTTTCTCACAGCTGACTTCTTCTTTGTGTACGACCAGTTCGTATGGGGGCCTAACCCTGCGTTTACACGAGATACGAAAATTGAGAATATGTAGTAGGTGTCAAAGAAGAAAAAAATGTTTGTGTAACGTAGCCATCGAGACAATTATAAAGAGAACACACTTTTACTCAACCGCCGTCAGTGTCGTTTCATCATTTACCAAAATCTTCTAATAACAATACTTTTTCAAATTGTTTGGTATTTTTCGATTATTTCTCGCTTTTTTCACAAATTACAACAGAACTTCAACGAATTGCCCGATTACATCAAATCATTTGCCAAAATTACTGTCTTCGAAAATTCAGAGACAGTGATGAAGACAATGAGAAAAGTGTGAGTGTTTTAATAAAAAAGTGTGAATGTATGGTCATTGTCTCCGCAAAACTGTCTCGTGTAAACGTGTAAATCTTCAGGGGCTGCCTTATGCTGGGAGTCATTCCTAGCATTTGGAAGCAAACCAAAGTGGTTTTCGTCCCGAAAGCGGGCAAATGCTCTCATGTCAAACCAAAGGACTTTAGAACAATCAGTCTATCATCCTTTGTTCTTAAGACATTTGAAAGGGTACTGGACATTGATGCTCGAAGTAATCTCCCACAGAATCTACTATCGAGTTCTCAGCATGCCTATATCAAGGGCAGGTCAACTGAGACGGCTCTCCACTCTATAGTCAGCATAATAGAGAACTCTCTTGAGAATAAGGTCTTCACTCTGGGGACCTTCCTGGACATCGAGGGACATTTCAATAACATTCAACCTTCGGCGATTCTTCGGTCGTTACAGAATCTAGTGTCGACAGCTTAGTGACACGCTTAATTGGGAAGTTTCTGGTGGATAGATCCATCAAAGCTGAATGGGGTGGTGTTACAATTGCTAGGAACGTTAACAGGGGGGCACCGCAGGGGGAGTTCTGTCTCCACTATTATGGTTAACTTCTGTCAATGTACTGCTTCTTGAATTGGACAGGGGCGAATGCCAGGTCTTTGCCTATGCCGATGATATTGCTATCATCTGTACGGGTAGAAACCTCAATTTACTTAGCATTCGTACAACCAGCCTACTTAGTCTGATTTCGAACTGGACCGCTAACAACGGACTATCACTTAACCCACTTAAAACCGAGCTTATCTTGTTCTCTCGGAAATATAGAATACCCGCATTTGAACTGCCGTCAGTTAATTGGGTGCAATTACAGTTGACGGAAAAGGTCAAGTATCTGGGAATAATTATCGACAGAAAACTGTCTTGGAAACCGAATGTGGAGGAGAGAGTGAAAAGGCGTCTGTTGCTCTTTACTGCTGTAAAGGGGCGATAAGAAAGCGCTGGGGATTTATACGTCAATAGTCATACCAATACTTCTCTATGGCATCGTAGTTTGGTGGAGGCCCCTCCAAAAGAAATATATTCTGAATTCCTGGATGAAAATTCAAAGATCAGCACTGGTTAGCGTTAGTGGGGCAATGGGCACGACGTCAGGTACTGCACTTAGTGCTATTCTGAACATCTATACTCCTGATATAATGGCGGAATCGGCAGCCGCTACATCCCTGGTGAGAATCAGAGATTGTGGCGTTTTGATAGCGGCGCATTCCGGACACGCTGAATTACTACACCGGATCAACTCTATTCCCGTAAAAATGGACTAATGTATCCCCTACCTTCTACCAGCTATAAATCTAAGGACTTCTATTCCGAGCAGGAATACCTGGGAAAAGTCACGGGAAGGGGATACCAGTAGTATTAGATTTTTCACGGAAGGATCAAAGTTGAACGCGCAAGTAGGCTATGAGGTCCATTCACCGGACCTAAACGTAAATATCTCCTTCAAGTTGCCTGATCACTGTAGTGTAATTCAGGCGGAATTTACCGCCATACTGGAGGTTGCTGAACTAATGAAAAGTAGTGTCACAACCCTACGGAGAATAGGTATCTACACAGACAGCCAGGCTGCCATAAAATCCCTGGAAGCCATATTTGCTATGTCCCTGTCGGTGAAAGAATGTCACTCATCACTTAGGGTGATGGCAGAGTATTTTCACATCAGGCTTATCTGGGTACCGGGACACAGCGACTTTCCAGACAATTGCGTAGCGGATGCGTTAGCTAGACAGGGTACAACGGCACAGGTTCTTCCGGCAAAAGAAGGTATTAGTATGCCAATCTCTTCCTGCCGTTTGCAGATCAGGCAATGGGCTGATAATATGTTCAAGGACAAGTGGAGACTTACTTCAACTTTCAAAAACGCCAGGGTCCTCTGGCCACAGGTGGACAGGAAGAGGACTAGGCAACTACTTAACTTGCCGAGAGGCAGGTCATGCACAATGATAGGAACACTTACGGGGCATTGTCTTGTAGGAAAACACGCCCAAAGATTGGGACATACAAGCTCTACTCTCTGTAGATGCTGCATGGAAGAGGACGAGGAAACGACAAAACACCTTCTCTTGGATTGCCCTGCTCTGGCAGGACTGAGAAGTAGGATATTCGGAACACACCTAGTTAGCACCGTAGCCCTACAGGATATTCCTGTAGGTCTTATAGACAAATTTATTAAATGGGCAAATTGGCTAGACGACTAGTCAATAGTTGCTATGGAGGAAACTGCAGGTATCACAATGGGCTTCTTTAGCCTAAGTGTGCTAGAGAGCGTGCTGTCTTGCAGCCTTTTCAACCAACCAACCAACCAAACGCCATGGCAGAGACATTAACCGGGGCTTTTGATGAAACAGCTGTTCGAATTAGTAATTGGAGTACCGGTATATAATATAAAGTAATGAATGAGTATTAGGGTGGAATGAAAATATACTTTTATATGAATTTGAAAATTCCACACTCGTAAAGATGTTTAGTTTGGGATCCTTAATAAGGGGAAAATAAGGAAACAATTTTTAAAAAAATTTTGAGGTTACAGAACCGAATTAACGTCAAATTCGGTCATTGAAACCGACTTAAATCCAAGTCTAAATTCGGTTACTGCAACCGAATTGATAAAAAAATTCAATAGCTGCAATCGAATTGACGCCAAATTATTTTGTGGCATTTGAATTGATTCCAGATTTGGTTGTTGCGACCGAATTGATATCAAATTCCAAATTCGGTTATTGGAGACGAGTTTATAGCAAATTTTGATTGACAGAATGAATATAATTGGGGATCCAGTTGTCACCACCGAAAGAGGTTGCTTCAACCGAATTTTAGTTGTGCCAACCTTAATTGGGTTGTGGCAAAAGCAATTCGGTGGCAACAGTCGAATTTACGGTTCCTACAACCCCTTTTCAAACAATTAGTTCTCTACGAGTTTCCAACTAGGTAGTCGATCAGCTATTTGTTAGTGACGCATGATTTAGCATTTTGGCTATATCGTATACGATAGCTGTAATCGTTGTCATTTGATGTCACCGGCAATTAATTCATTTCGAATTATATTTTTTGAAAAAATTCGGCGACATATACATACAGGTATGACCCCTTGCATTCTTAGAACGGAACTCTTAGGTAGACAAACAACAGATGGTCAGCAGGCAAAAAATGCCATATCACTATATTCGACCAAATTTTGGTCTGAAGACTTCGAATTACTTGGAATCTCTGTGTTATTTCTGTGTTAATAGATTTGATCACTGGACACTATTTGGTAGACAACCCAACCTTTTGGCTAAGAATTTAAGAGCGTTAAATATCTACTTTTTCCTGCCCTTTCTCTTTACGGGGCTTTTAGGGACTTAGACGGCATGTGTGTCACCAGATCCGGTGATGAGTAGTTAGTTAATGAAATGCTTCTCTCTCCGGATGCTTTATCTGAGACAACGCAGTTTTATTGTCAGGTATTCGCGAGTCGTCACACTAGGATGGTTTAATTGAGATATTGGGCGACCGCTGGCCTGTCTCAGCATATTCCCTAAGTTAACGGTTGAATTTTCGTGGATTTAGATTTTTCAAGTGTATTATTCAGCCGTGTAGGATCTTTCGTCGGTACTGTTGTTCCCTGCAAATACAGGGATAACCAGGTCCCGAACTTCGTGGGAATCGAATATGGTAGTGGATTAGCCGCCAGGTCTGACCAGAGGCCCTTTTCTGGTACAGTGTGCTGTTTGGGAATAAAGCATGGAAGGTCTGGATCTGGTGCCCTTTCGGTTTGTATTTTGTGACCCACGAAGGCATTGATCGGAAGAGGTGGAAACAGCCTTGTTCCCACGGTGTGAAAGCTAAAGCCGACTGTCTGTGGTTATTATACCATCGTGATGTTGTTGTTGATGTGATTTGATGTAATTATTTCACGTTAATACTCAATTGGACGGGAGTGACCAATCCCCTACATAGTACGAAGTAAAAACTGGGAGCAGAACCTCAGACCAGAGGGTACGCCTATCTTGTAGCACGGGTGGGTTGGCCCCATTGTGGAACATCGTGCTGGTTGTCCATCTAAATCGCTGGGAGAGGGTATGTAGTTGCCTGTGTATATCAGTTACATTGTAACGATATATGCTAGGTGGGTATATACTCTGGAAACATGGGTTCCGTGGCCCTCACCATAAAAGAGCTATGGGTATTGATTCACTCCTTAGCAAGAAGGAGTAGCTCACGTATAGAGAGTTGCTCAATTGATACCTCGTGGCCGGAAAAATCAAGTCGTGCTGGCTCCCACGTAATCAGGTATACCAATGATGTTGGGTTCTTGGCTGCTCCTCAATACGGGGTAGCTAGGATATCTTCCAGGCGGCGCTAACAGTCGAATCAAACATGTTCTTGGTGGTGCGGTGCTCACCTGTGGTTAAGCACTTCACGTCGAGAACCACATTACCTCCCGGTACTTTATATATATAAAAGACAAATTTATTTGTCATGGACTTTTATTTGTCCTTTAAATTTATTGCCATGGAATCTACCTCTATATTTAGGATACCAGGGTCAACATCTGATAAAAGTGGCTCAATTAACTTCGACATACGGAATAACCCGGAATTCCCAACGGAATAACCAGTTTTTCGTAATAATAACATCCAACAAGATTTGAACACTCCGCCATAAGACGAAACAAATGTGCTGTTGTTTTGTAGTTATTAATCCACCCTCGTATATTCCCGACTTGAAATTTATCAAAAACCTACCACAATAATAACTAACGAACAAAGTGTCAGCACCTTTTCGGAAAGTAACAAACACATCGAATCGATACATCCAACCCAACCCAGCCCAACCCAAACCAGTTTTGTCCCTCAGGACAACAATGGAACGATGACACAATTGCCAACGTAGTATGTGATAAATGATAATACCAACATTTTTTTCTGAAAACGGAGCAAACGGAACAAAACGTCTTCCTGGACAATCGTGAGAAGATTAGAATCGACATAGGATTTAACTTCTGTTGTCCGGTATTTTGGTATTTTAGCACTACAAAGATATTAAACGATAATAGGGGAACCGTAGAATTCATGGTCTCCTACTTGTTGTGTGCAAAACAAAATAAAATACTCTAATTGAAGAGAAATATTGATTAGAAGGCTTCACGGAAAGTCATTATCCTTGGCCATCACCACGAACAACAGCCAGCCATTAGCAACACCAATGCCCTACCCCAATGCCCAGTGCTGGCAGATGTCATGTTACAAACAAT
The DNA here is from genome assembly GCA_963931995.1 of Phaonia tiefii. Taxonomy (NCBI): domain Eukaryota; kingdom Metazoa; phylum Arthropoda; class Insecta; order Diptera; family Muscidae; genus Phaonia; species Phaonia tiefii. The sequence continues at coordinate 42,556,673 of OZ008371.1, forward strand.
GTCGTGTTAACTAGGAAGTACCTACCTACCTACCTACCTACGTACTACCACTAACAGCCAGTCCAAACTACAAAGGCAAGGTCACCAAAAAAATAATGAAATAAAGACGAAAAGTTGCCACGTCTTTAACAAACATCAAAGAAAATAATATAGTAAACAATACCCGAAACAGCAACAATATAAAATCCAAACAAAAATGGAAATTTTCGATTCGGGTTTAGTAACATATTTTTAGGCGCCAAACTTCGCTTAACTACAAAATTCGTCGAATTTCATATTGCGCATGACGCGAGTGAGAGCGAAGTAATAGGAGAAATGTCCAATGAAAACTGTTATACTTGAATATCCCTATTGCGCATGACGCGATTGAGAGCGAAGAAATAGGGGAAATATCCAAATGAAAACTGTTATACTTGAATATCCTTGCTTAAGGGGACATTGTCGCTTGTTTTGTTCATTATCAATTGAAATTTCAAACTGCATTGCTGTGGCCGGTACACTAATGACCTTTGCATTGAAATTCTTTCATTGATTCTCGTTATCTACAAATAACTCTTAATGGCTTTTAAAGAATGCGAGGGAGTTTGACAAAGTTAAATTGTCTAAGCATTGGAAGTTACGTACTTTAGTGGTAATTTTTATAATCATAACTGGTCTAAATAAAATGTATATCAGTTTAACGATTCATTCAAATATGTTGTTCTAGCTAAAACGATTAATATTGTTACCCACTGTTCTTTTTAGCATTGCCATATTTATGTTGAAAAAAATACCTTTTTACAAATTAAGACAACGACCACAGGACTCTTAATATTTCGGTTTCAACATAATCTCTATTGCGAAGGAGCATTAATGACATACAGTATAGCAGTTATAACCATCCATCCAGTTTCTCCCAGAACAGACTGTAGTTTCCAGAAACTTCTATAATTAGCAAATTCATCAACCTTACCTACTTACTGATTTACGTGGCCTCAAACAACTCAGAGGGGTCAAGGGCCTAACAATATGAGGATAACCTGCTTCTCCCACCGTCGCGATCTTCTGTTTTCTTCACCAGTTGGTAACACTAAGATCTCGCAGGCAATATTCTACCTGATCCTTCTAGAAAAGTCTTGGTCGTCATACGACGTCCTTCGAGCACGTCTTCGCATATATTTCCCACTGGTTGATTCTTATCCAATCTAAAGCGATATTTTGTTTCACATAACTACATCGATGTAGGGATACAGATTATTAACCGCCGTTGATACTCGCTTTTTTCTATTATAGGACCATATATTTTTTTCGGAGCATTTTTCTGTCGAAGACTCCAAGAGATTTTTCATCAGCATGCGATATGTCGCAAGACCATCCATGGGGCAAATTAATTATATGAAAATTATAACTTGTACTTAGTTTAATTTGAATTACTTTTCGAAATGCAAATTCAAAAAAATTTCAGTACTATTGGCAATTGCACTTATTTTCAAAGCATTTCCTTTATATCTGGCACTTTTGGTTTTAAAATATTTTATACAGTACAAGTTTATGAATTTGAAAGTATAGATAAAGTAAACAAATAGATGAAGCACAAGTGTTGGGAACATTTTAGTGTAATGGGTAATTTTCTAGATGTCGTTGGAAGCAATAAATGGGATTTTTTTTGTTCCCAAAAAAGGTCAAAAAATATGGCAAAAAAAATCTAAAATAATTTTCAACAAAAATATCAAGAATAAAAGACTACAACACGTTACTTGAAGTAGAATATCTGACGGCCATGGAATTGCAAAGCCATGTCACCACCGTCTATGTCCTAATAAATTGGTTCTTCCTCCGGGTCAGCTACCATTCCTTGTGGAGAGTCCTCAGACACTCTAACGGTTTTGGCATCTGCGACCACAGAAGTTGCTACAGTTTTTGGGCGGGGAAGTTTTTGATTAAAAAGGCGTTCGGCATCTTAATCTTTGGGCAGTCTTACGGGGTTTCTCCTATTGATATGCCAACACCGGCTTCATGGCTTTTAAATAGTTTTTTTTTTATATAAGAAACAAATGCTATTATGTAAAATTTTGTCACATTTCCTTGTTTACATTACTTTAAGACAAATTTCCCACAATTTTGAATAAACGTCAATGAGAATTATGGGAAACTTCAGTGAAAGTGACAGTAGTACAGGACAGCACCTAGTGAACAAAGTTGACAATGGTCGCGCTATATCTATTATTTCCTTTATCTATGGAAAGTACTATGAGGCAATACCTATCAAAGCCACAAACTTCTACATATAAAATACTTTAAATACAGAATTGCCAGCATTCAAACAAATGCAAAACAATTAAAAGCATTCCCATATTTCATTACAATTGGCATCCGATTCCACAACCTGCATTTGCATTGCCTGAGCAAATGCAAGTTCAAAATTTTTTAATTGCCATTGCGAACAATGGTAATTGTTTTGCATTTGCGTTAGATAAAGTAATGCAAATTAAAATCCAATGCAAATTAAAAAAAACCCATGTATCCGCAAGACTCTGTGACATAAAGCAATAGAGTAGAGTAGTTTGATAGAGTTGGATTTTTGTTTTTCAGAGAGAGTATAATCTCTAAAGTGCTATCTTAGCCCGAAATAACACCTGTTTGCAAGCACAATTCTCCATCTGATTTCTAGGCTGACGTTATTGCTTCTGTTTACGGCAGGTCCGCCCTAAATTCATTCATTCATTACAACGTTTATAATCGTTCACCCTTTCCGGAAACGGGTGGAGGTTCTGGTCGTCGAAAACGTTAATTTTGTCTCGACCTCGTTTACTGCCAAACCCAATTTTGCATATTCCTTCTTAAGAGTAGCATGTGACTTTTGCTGCTGATAGTTTTATTTCATTACCAATCTTTACAGAGGATTTCGTGTCGGTCAGTGTCATTTTACAAAGACGTGTCAGCTTACCAGGAATACCAAGCTCCAAAATAGTTTGGTACGGTTTTCCCCGTATCGGGCTATCGAAGGCAATCTTATAACATTCAAAGAGGTTATAGGTGTCGATTCGATTTCGTAGGTTTTCTCCAGGATTTCACAATGTGAATCTCTGGTCGATAGTTGGATTTACAGGACTAAAGCCACACTGACAAGGTCCCATCAGGTCTGCAATAAACGGCTTTAGTCTGTCGTACATTACGCTCGAGAGTACCATGCATGCGATGGGAAAGGCTTATTCCACGATAGTTGGTACATATACTCGGGTTGGTTTTTTTGAAAACAGGGCACAGTTTGCTAAGACTACAATCGTCGGCCATGAATTTGACCAGCCAGATTTTGTCTGTGCTATTGCATGTACCTTTTCAACTCATAGCCGCCTGCCTAAAACGGCTCCTTCGGTAGTCTATATGCACCAGAGGCTTTGTTGTTCTTAAGCCGGGAAATTGCAATTCTACCTACGCTGCGGCAAGGAGAGCGGCAGTCAATGTCTTGTATGTGCTCAACACCCTCGACTATATTGAAGTCTCTTGGGGCAAGTAAAACAGAGAACTGATCTCTACATACTCCCAAGATACTATACACACCTCTGACACGATTTTCGTCCGTATCTCTACAAAAGGCTTCCCTGACCCATTTTCGTTGTTTTGGTTTTGTACTTTTCGATAGAATTTACGGTTCTCATTCTTCTATCCGTACACGCAAAGAAAAAACTTGTTCCTTCCAAACGAAATCTCAGATAACTGAAGTTCATTTGGGGATAGTAGTTGGGAGAAACGAACTTCTGTTAAGCCATACATGTCATTTCGGTTGGGAGAATCGAAAAATGTTTGCAGAAAACGAGTTATGAAAACAAGCTAAAAAAAACGTTTGCGAGAAACTAAAAACGGTTCCGACAACTGTTCCCTCGGTTACAGCAACCGAGTTCTAGTTGATCCTAACTAAAAACCGTTTGCGAGAACTGGAAAACGTTTGCAGTAAACGAGTTATGAAAAATTAAAGTTGAAAAACGTTTGTGAGAAACGAAAAACTGTTCCACCAACTGTTCTTTCAGTTACATCAACCGAGTTATAATTAAAACTTTTATTTATGGTTTCCATAAGCTCTTATTTGTTTAATTCTCCAACTTTTATGATTTTGGTTTTACCCATAAAGTTTGTTTTAAAAAAAAGTTGCAATTTTTGTCTTTTTTTCCACTGTAACCTACACGTCTGTCTCGCTTTGCATTTAAATAACAACTAAAAGCGCAGCAAACTACAACTCTTCAATTGCACATCCAAGATGTATTGACAAGGTAGAAAGAAGCATTAGAGTGTGTGATCACTTTAATGTGTAAGCGTGAGTGTGTATGACAAACGAGTGGATACAACTGTGTATAGAGTCGAGAGAATGAGGGAAATTTACTTTCTTCATAATCTGTGCTCTTATTAGAAAAATGGGTTATTTCATTTATCGCAAACGGGTTTTAACTTGCGGCAAATGTAATTTTCTACGCGTTTAATGCAAACGAGAACTCGTTTACAACAACATGACACACATTTGCGATATATGAGTCTATTTGGGAGAACTACATGAACGGTTGCGATTAATAAATTAATTGCGGCAACCGAGCAATAAACGTTTTTTTTTCTTTGCGTGTAAAATTCAACTTGCTCACTGTCGCGTCTCCACAACTGTTTTTTTTCTTAAACGGGTTTCCTCTCTTACCTGCTCCTATACCGCTCTGTCGCGGCTCGCGTTGCAACTGACTAAAGCATTGTCATACGCGCAGCGTTCATTTCATCACTTGCCGTGCGTGCCTCTTCATTGTACCATGGTTTGTCTTTAAGCGGTTTTTCATAACCAAGTAAGGATTCTGCAGCAGTTTTCATGGAGTGGGAAATGTAATTCCACAGCGCTTCAGGATCATGAGGCGGGGATGTGTTCTGCGCCAGTATCTGAGCGAGCTTCTCTGCATAGGCCGTGGATATCTCTGGTAAATGCCGCTTTTCGATGTCCAGATTTCTATATGTCTGGTTTCATACCACTTTCGCTCCTCGAATCACACACACTGAAAAATAATGGCCCCAGCAACATATTGCAGGAAACATGTATATGTTTGCCAGCATTGTTTTCATGAATTGAAGATTTGCTGGCTTTTTACTTCTTCGTTATCTGTGTCGTTTTTATTTTTACCGGTTTTAACAAACAAACCCACATTTGGGATATCAAAAACATATATTATAGCTTATTAATCATTGTATCTCAAACATGTTATATTGAATACCAAACACGATGTGCTTGGGTATAAGCATAGTATATTTGCGACAAGCTACAAACACGTTATATTTGCAACCAAACAACAAAAAAGGCAGAATTTTCAGCGTGCACATGTAATGGGCACTATTAGAGTGCCTTCAATCAATTACCAGGTGATAAATCTGGTTCTTAGTCTGTTGATCAGGGGATATCCAGGGATATCAGGGGTGTCTTTATGTTGGAATCTGGTACTATAGACAACCATGTTTTTCGCCGCGGTCTCATTCCTTGATTTGCGTGTAATCTGAATTTACCGATAGTTGCTTCAAAAGACATTTTCCATGCCGACTTTAGCATTATATTCACCTAGATCGATCATGGTCAGGTCAGGGCAGCGGTCGTATGTTTCCTCAAGGCGCTCATAGAACATGTCCTTGGTTTCATAGTCGGGTCATGTACACAAATTAACGATATTTTAAAATATTTCGCTTTTATGAGGATGATGGCTATACGTTCACACATGGGGTTGAACCATGAGGGAATCCTACACCAACAGAAAAATAACTGAATTAGCCGTAACCGAGTTTAGAGGTTATCACAGCCATATTAGATATCATCACATCCGAATTAGGGTTTGTCAAAACCAAATTAAAAGTTGTCACAATCAAATTAGAGGTTGTCACAACCAAATGGGAGGTTGTCACATCCAATTGAGAGGTTGTCACAACCAAATGAGAGGTTGTCACAATCAAATTAGAGGTTTATTCAACCGAACTTCAGTTGTGTGGACTAACGTCAGTCATAATAACATCAATTCAGTTGTGACAACTGTAATTCGGTAGCTTCAGCCGAATTTACGGTTGCTTAAACCTCTTTTCAAATATTTGGTTCTGTGAATGTATGTATGTATGTACTAGGGTACCCATTTAATCTGGTTTTTTGATTAATCGGGTAATTGTTAATCGTAAATTTCAATCTGACAATTAACTGAACAAAATGCAATCAAATTATTCGATTAATCGATTATTCGAATAAAATAAAACAAAAAAAAAACAAAAACGAAAACAGTGTTTGTTCTAGGCAAATTTACTAAAACAAAACGTAGCAAAAGCAACTTCATTATATAAAATATATGTAGGTACAATTCACAAATCTTAGTTGCAGGAACACGACAATTAGTGACTTGGCAATAAGAAAAGTGCCACACCTTCGGGTACCTCCCATAAAAAGGCTAGGGTGGGCTCTGAAACTATATCACACTATAACACCCTATTGGGTTGATTAATTTTGACCAAATTTTCCAAAACGTAATTTCCTGACTATTATCCTTATTGTACACAGTTTGAGCAGAGTCGGGCTAGGCTTTTTGGTACCAGTGGGTCTTGAAATTTCATCTGACTATTACACCCAATTTAATAAACCAATTTTGAGACCATTTTTTTTTTGAGCCAAATGACTATGCGACGATTTCTCTCAACAAACTATCAAATCTGTTCGAAATGTGTATAAAGTTATGAAATTTGTTCGCAAATCGTTGTCATATGAGTTGCCCCATTGTAGGAGTGTTTAAGACGGACTGCTTGCCCCAAACACGTACTTATATTTTATTAATTGATTAATCGCAGTGATTTGTTCGAGTTAATCGTTAATCGAAAAATTTTATTATTAAAATGTTCGGTTAATTTTATAACACGATTAATCGATTAACCGAATAATGATTAATTGAATTACCACCCTAGTATGGACCTTACGGTCCGTGGAAGAGCTATAGAAGCAATCGGTACATTTTAACAAAGCGCCATCTACTAGGGTTATTTGCCCGATTGCTAAACTGCTACGGAAAATACGGGTCTTAGTGGGATTGTCAGCACCATGTCGGCCTTTTGTAAGGAGATTACTGTATTGTTTTTTCGTAAATGAATTCCGTCTCAATTTTTTCTTGACTATAAGGGTCTAGTTATATGGTATTATTTCAAAAGTTTCAGATATTACTTTCCTCCGACTTTGGCTCTCTTTTGCGGTTAAGTCAGAATTGAACTTGGGCCCTACAACTTAGTTTAGTGTAGTACAGAAAAATATCAATCGTTTATATATCTTATTTGAAAGATTTTGTATATTCCCACTTCAAAGTTGCCTTAAAATACGAACATTTTCTAGATGTTCTTAAAACGAATCTAATAACGATTTTGATTCTGAGAAAAAATTCAAAATTTTTTCTGCCCTTTGCCCAAAAAGATCCTTTTTGTATTCGTTTGTGAAAAAAGTGCAACCCTGAGTATGTTGCACTCAAAAAGTGCAAAAATGTTTCATTTTCTGCCCTCTTATCGAGTTATGGGGGAGAAAGTTGCTCGATAAAATGGCAAATTTTCCATCATTTTGTTTGTGTTATTTGTCCTCGCTAAGCTAATTTATCTACCTTTTGTAGGATCGCAAGGGTAATTTAAACGGCGTCAGTTTAATTCGTTTAATTCTCACACAAAGTGGTCGAAATTTTGTTAAGCGGGTATAACGACAAAAACCATTTCATTTTCTACCTATCAACCAGTTTGTACATAGAGTCGCTTCAAATTGCTGAATATCGCTTAGATTTCTATATGCACTGGTCGAAAAACATAATTAAGCGAGGTAATAAAGACATGCTAAACCAGAATACAGTTGTGAGCCAGTGCAACCTTTCTGTATTCGTTTCTCACCCTAAAAAGGCACAACTTTAAAGGGGCGATGGCAACATTTTTTAAATGTCTCCTCATACAAGGTCATCATTGTTTTTTACAAACGAAATCACCATAAAACAATTTCTACTTTTTTAAATTAAATTACTTCGTGAACATCGAACTTTCAAAAATTAAATATTTTAGTGCGTCTATGTGTGCCAATGAGTTATATATCCTTAACTCCTCCCCAGACAGACCCTTGTGGCAAAACAAAAACCTTCGGCATTGAAAACAAAAATTGGATATAATGGTCGATTTAAATGGCAGAACTTTATGGTTCCCAAAATCGATTATACTGTGTTGGCAAACACATTCATACATGACTTTTACTGCCCAGCTAAAAATGGGTAACTGAAAGGAACAAATTTGGTCTTTCACATGTAATAGGAAAGGATTTCAATAGAAAATTAATGTTAGTTAAAGATTGATGGTTATTCCAATGGTTTCACCTCATCTAAACTATAAAAAGTAACAAAAATCCTTGTGTTCATTTCGATTAGAAATATACTAAAATTTATGTCATTGAATGGATTAAACGGAAGATTTATGGAGTAAACTGTTGGATTTATAGTCAACGATAAGTTCTTAAAGGGAGATGACATCTTAGAGTAAAACCCATGACGATTTTAAAAACTTAATTATATTTTCAGTGTAAAGTAGAAAAAGAAAATGTGAAACCCGTTGTTTACATAAACCTTTCCCTTCGCTGTATATAGTCATTTACTGTCGACATCTTGCTAAGCTCCTCAGTCTTCAGCGCGAATTTGTAGTACTCTGTCCAGCCTTGTCTTTTCTGTCGTAAAGTCCAGAAACCATGTCGATCAGTGCTTTAAATAATGTTCACAAACTAACCAAGCTCAGTTATTGCAATGCTTTGATGCATGAGTCCGTTACTTTGGTGGTTGCAAATTAGTTGAGATGCAATTCCCAATTTGGCACATAGTCCAGTTCATTGAGCCGTTTTTTAAGCTCAATGTCTCCTGACCAGGTTATTGACCCTAGGTCTAGGTAACTAACCACTAGTCAAGATTACCTTTACCTTACCGTTTTCTTTCGACGGGGGTCACCTCGCTTAGTGGCGGCGGCACTCTCGAGTATTTAACCATGAAAAAGCTTCTCGAAATACCTTTAGGAACCAGTGAAAAACTGTTGATCCCAATCAGTGAGTGTAAAACTGGAAGGCGCACAGCTCAATGGTTGGGAGAAGCTCTCCCCAAGCCATTCATGGGATGTAATGGTAAAGCTTTTTTTTTGTTTTTCAAGGTTACCTCTGATCAAAGTAGACTTGGTCAAACGGTCATTGAAGGTCAAAGTGATTGACCTCTCGCCATTCGACATGGTCATTAAGCCTCATTTGAAACCATTCTGGGTCGTTGAACCCCGTTCAAAGTTTATTGACCTTCATTCAAGTAGACTTGGTCAAAAGGTCATTCAAATTTGGGCAAAGTGATTGACCTCTCGTTATTCGAGAGAGTCATTAAGCATTGGCCAAGGTTATTTGCGACTGGTCAGGGTCATTGAACACCGTTCAAAGTTTATTGCCCTTACGTATCACTGATCAGTGTAGTCCGCTGGTCACGGTCGTTTACACCTGGTCAATGTTATTGACGAACAACCAATGTCATTGACACCAGTTAACTGTCATTCACCACTGGATATATATATTGTTACGAATTTCCTTATTCGTCCTTTTTGCGTTGTTTTATTCCCAATAATAAAACAAGGTTCGTTTTCAATTACGTTAATTACAACGGTATAACTTCCATTTATTTTACTTATATAGTACAACAGTTTACCTTATTTTCACCACTTTAATAAGTGATATATTTTACCATCAAATTGCGTTGCTTACTTTACTGGGTTTAATCACAAACTGAACTCCCCATTCCAAAGACCTCCGCCATTTATACCAACTCTAACTCTCGGGCTCTTGAACTCGACGATAAAAATTACAAATTTTGACCCCTTTCGATTTTGATGAAATTTGCTGCGTATGTAGTTCTTTATAAGAAAACACTATGTGACAATTTCTGGACCTCTGACCGGTTTGGTTCGCGAACTATGGCACCTTATAAAATGTGGAAAATCGTAAAAATTTTGAAATGTGTAGCTGAAGAAATAGTTATAACTCTAAAACTACTTGTAGTAAAAAATGATGTTATGGTCTCATTTTGTAGGTATTAAAAGGGTCTTTAAAATATTACACAACTTACATTTTATCCTTGAAAGGATAAAGGTCATTTCGCATGACCTAAAGTTCGGGAAGATATATCTCAGAAAGCGAAATTTTTGAAATTCTACAAAAAATATATGTTGTTTCCTAACCGTTCCTATGCGCGTATGCAAAATTTCATGAGGGCGTTTTTTCAAAGTCCAGAGATATTAAAGAAAATGTGATGTTATGTACAACATTTTTAATTATTTTTTAGACAACTAATTACCGAGTTTTGAAACTTTAGAATCCTAAAACTTTATAATCCAAAATATAAACAAAAAAATTGCACATGTTGTTTTTTTATACAGAACTACATACGCGCCAAATTTCATCAAAATCGAAAATGATGTTTTGCCTTTTTTTTCTAGGAGTAAAAAATTAAAAAAAAAATTAAAATGTTGTTCATAGCATCACATTTTCTTTAATATCTTTGGACTTTGAAAAAACGCCCTCTTGAAATTTAGTATACGCGTAAAGAAACGTTTAAGAACCAAGATATATTTTTTGCCGAATTTTAAAAATTTCGCTTTCTGAGATATATCTTCCCGAACTTTAGGTCAGGCGAAATGACCTTTGACCTTCAAAAATAAAATGCTTAATTTTTTTTTAAAGACTCTTTTAATACCTAACAAAATAAGACCATAATAATTACAAGTAGTTTCAGAGTTATAAATATTTCTTCAGAAACACATTTGAATATTTTCACGAGTTTTCTCACTTTTCCAGGCGCCATAGTTCGCGAATCAATACGGTCACAGGTCCAGAAATTGACACATATTATTTTCTTATACAGATCTACAATTGCACTAAGTTTCATCAAAATCGAAGGGGTAAAGGAAATTCTTTCGTCGAGTTCATTTGTTTTAACTCCATACTCAAATGTAGCTATCTCTAGCGAATTCAAGAACCTTCTAGTCGTTGCCGTTGCTTATCTTTGTAGAATCATCTCGAATGGTGGAGAATTATCTTAACCGAGGCGAAATCATGCTACTGGTTTAGCGAGCTGGTACGTTGTTACAATGTATATTCTCAGGCGCAGCACTAACTGCCCTGTTATTTACATAATGTTAGTATGAGCATTAAGAGCAAGCAAAAGCTTTTACTTATTCGTAACAATATACAAATATTGAGAAGCTTTTTCATGGCTAAGGGCCATGAAAAGCTCATTTAAAAGCTCACAGAAAATTTTCATATTAAATGACAATCATCGGGCATTTAAAGTAAATTTAAATGGAGAATTTTCAACTGTGAAACTGGCCATAAGTACTCGATAGGGTTGCCACCACTAAGCGAGGTGGCCGTCGTCGAAGGGAATTTAATGTGTTCAGACCAGGGATCGAACGCACGTACTTATGCACACGAGCCGCGCACACTAGCCATTACACCACCGATGGCCATTGTAGGTCCCAATCACTGAGTGAAGATTTAGAAAGCGCACAGATCACTGGTTGTAAGAAGCTCTCCCCAATCCCTTCATGGGATCTAATGGGAAACGAAACAAATGCCTATTGTATGGATCTCGAAAAATTCTATGTTTTGAAAGGGGATATCAAAATTGGAGAAACGTTGGACAAAGTGTATTGAGGTAAAATGAGATTATGTTGAAAAATTAATTGCTTTTTTTTAAACTTGCTTTTTTAACTCAGTTTACTTAATAAACTGGACTCTGGACAATTGCGAAAATTTTGGATAAAGTTGGATAACCCAGAGCATCTGACAATCCTAGAACCCCATTATTTAATCGATAAACATAATTTTCCTTGCAAGTAATACAATGGGTGTTCCTGCTTTAATACAATTTAACACTTTTAGCACATTCAAGTGCTTGCATCGGATGTAATCAACAACTTTTTCCTAACCAAGCCATATAAATACAAAATGCTCCTTAATTTGTGCTATTACTTTATTTCCATCCCCTCACATTGGCTACGATTAACAAACTAAAATGCTACTTCAACAATTTATGCACTTGATGCTTCAAGTTAAAATTTATTACGCACTATATAAAACTCTACTTCCGACTCATGATTGCAATTATATTTTCTTCTTTTAAAATTGGTTACTACCACGTCCTTCCGCATCCGTCATTGCCAGCAATAGTGTTTGTGTGTATAAGTATAAGTGAGAGCGAGGGCAAGTGTGTACGTGTTTATTCAATTTATACATCCTTTTATTAATAAAATTTAACTGGACCATTTTTGGTTTAAATCTTTTTCTCATAACCACAGTGGTTGCTTTTAAAGTTATGTCGACATTATAAAGTAAAAGTTAATGACCGGAAATTATCTTTACTCAAGTGGCATTTCCTCTAACATCCGGTGGCTGGCTTTTGCGTTATTTTCAACTGCTCATAAAGTGTTAATGATAACTACCGGTTTAATGTATTAAATTTAATATTACATTCGTTAAAGCTTTAATCAGTTATTTTTTGCCCAACCTTCATTGTCGGCTGGTTTATTATCCTTTTCATCATATTTTCCGGCTTTCAGGATTTATGCAAGTCGGCGGCGTGGGTTGATATTATGTTGTATGTGGTTGTGGCTGTGACTAAAGTTATGTCTGGCCTTTAACTATTATCCGGTTATGACCATAGCTAATCGCTTGGGGTATTAGTAGTTTATGTATTCAGCTTTTTATGGCATATTTCCTGGTTTTTATTGTTATTTGACCATCGATGGGAATGGAATTGGCGTAGTTTGGTTAAGGTAGAAGTTGATTTAGACGCAGTAGACACGCAATTCTGTCTTGTCGTAGCTCCTTGCGTCCTTAAGACGTGTATATGATAACTATGCATATTGAGGGGGTGCATAAGTTCTGGCGTGGGTTTCAATAATATTTACTCATTTAAATACTTAAATGAATATTGACAAATTTTCCAGGGCATAAAATGGGTATGCCACAAAATTCAATGCACGTTGCTTTTCAACAGATTTCTCGTCGCCATCTGGTCCGACTTTAGAACCCTTTCTATGCTTATTTGATCCCACCGAGGTATGAAGAAACCGCCGTGGTGGAAAAAGGATCTGCAAAACCTGGAAAGTCTTGAAGTAAGCGTTTTAGTAGGGCAGAGACCTCAAGGGCGGAGTGTGACTAGAATACGTACACGCTGAAAAGACGGCCTCTGTACCATATTTTGCAAACATATTTGGAACACACTCCAAACATTTATATGTTTGCAAGTTCCAAATGTATTTCAGGCGGAAATTACCGCCATACTGGAGGTTGCTGAACTACTGAAAAGTAGTGTCACAACCCTCCGGAGAATATGTATCTACACAGACAGCCAGGCTGCCATAAAATCCCTGGAAGCCATGTTTGCTACGTCCCTAATGGTGAAAGAATGTCACTCATCACTTAGGGTGATGGCAGAGTGTTTTGACATCAGGCTCATCTGGGTACCGGGACACAGCCACATTCCCGGCAATTGCGTAGCGGATGCGTTAGCTAGACAGGGTACTACGGCACAGGTTCATACGGCAAAAGAAGGTGTTAGTATGCCAATCTCTACCTGCCGTTTGCAGATCAGGCAGTGGGCCGATAATATGTTCAGGGACAAGTGGAGACTTACTTCAACTTGCAAACAAGCCAGGGTCCTCTGGCCACAGGTGGGCCGAAAGAGGACTAGGCAACTACTTAACTTGTCGAGAGGCAGGTTATCCACAATGATGGGAACACTTACGGGATATTGTCTTGTAGGAAAACACGCCCTAAGATTGGGACATAGAAACTCCACTCTCTGTAGGTGCTGCATGGAAGAGGACGGGGAAACGACGAAACACCTTCTCTTGGATTGCCCTGCTCTGGCAGGACTGAGAAGTAAGATATTCGGAACACATCTAGTTAGCACCGTAGCCCTACAGGATATAGACAAATTTCTTATAGACAAATTTATTGAAAGGGCAAATTGGCTGGACGACTAGTCAATAGTTTCTATGGAGGAAACTGCAGGTACCACAATGACTTCTTTAGCCTAAGTGTGCTAGACAGCGTGCTGTCTTGCAGCCTTTTCAACCAACCAACAAGTCCCAAACTCAGGTGTATTTAAATGTTTACTGACAAACATGTATGCTTTTACGTGGAGACATGTGCGTGCTTCGTCCCAAACATCTATATACTTGCGTGGAAACATTCGCGTGTTTCCCCCAAACCTCCATATACTAACGGGGAAACATATGCGTATTTCCTCCCAAACATAATAATATTTAGAATCGAAATGTGATTTGATTTCAATATACACATATGTATTATTTATTATAATTAATATTATCGATATAAATCCACATTTATAAATAATTAATACAAACAGTTACAAGATCTGAAATGGCCCTTCTTACATTTACTTGCATTGAATGCATTATCTGTTTTTCTCATGAAATGAGAATCTGCTGCTCTTTAGTTTCTCCTTTCTTTGTCTCGCATGTTTTTATTTTCAGAAGGTTTCAACTATGCGTTAGTTATCACGTTGGTACACAAAAAATATACTTATATACAAATCTAGTTCATGCAAGACAAGTGTATATTAATTACTTACTTACTTACTTATCCGGTCTCGGACAACCCCGGGGGGTCCGCCATTCCGATTTTTTCAGTAGAGGCTCGGGCAGAAAAAGGAATTCACGTTGTTGCCCTTTCCAGTTTCTTTCCTCAAAATCGTTTCACACTTTGGTAGCACACATAAATATATGCGAAACATATACACAAAAACCAATGCAACATCACAAACCATTTAACCGTCCGAGCGATTATTTATTCTTTTTTCATTGATCAAGCGCTTTTGATATCCTCTGCCCGATGCACCATTGACGACTGAACACATGAAATTAGAACGCAATATATCAGCCAAAATAAGAAACACTGACTTCATCTGCAATTTACACTCCCATTCAGGAATATTTATGAATCACTCATTGAGAGAATAATGCAAAAATACACATACACACTTACAAGATATACACACCACTCATTGCACCTCTTTTATTCTCTTGCTCTCGAGAGAGCGTAAACAGT
Source organism: Phaonia tiefii (assembly GCA_963931995.1). Taxonomy (NCBI): domain Eukaryota; kingdom Metazoa; phylum Arthropoda; class Insecta; order Diptera; family Muscidae; genus Phaonia; species Phaonia tiefii. The sequence continues at coordinate 42,571,800 of OZ008371.1, forward strand.
GCAACAAACACGGCTGTATTTGTATCACGAACTCAGATATATTTGGATCGCAAACACATATGTTATAACATATTAATCATTGTGTCTCAAACATGTAATATTGAATAGCAAACACAATGCGTTTGGGCACAAATATATTATATTTGCAACAAGCTCCAAACACGTGTTATATTTGCATCCAAACAACAAAAACCGACAGATTTTGCAGCGTGTACAAAATTAGACTTAACGGATATAAGAAATAGTTAACTTTAAACTTAACACTTTAAACTTCAATCTTCAAAAAGGTATTTCTGCGAAGGCACTTAAAACAAACAAGACTGCGCAAAATCCTGTCGACAACTCCCACCTCTCTACTATATCTGAAGGAGCACAACCGGCTATGGATGGCATCGAGTTCTGAATCATTAGACCTCCTGCTTACCACACAATTTCCAGAAAACTGGTCCGAAGACATAAAGTCGGACTCACCGAAAAGCCACGCGATCTCGAACGTTGCAGGAAATATGGTGACAGAAGAAGACTACAGTGGGCAATGGAATTTTAAGCCCTACAAATCACCTGGCCCTGACGGCATAGCACCAGTGGAGTTGCAAAGTGGACTAACAATTTTGGTTCCTCGGGCTACTGAAACTTTATACGAACTGCATAAAAATATTCTATAAAAAAAATGGATCAAATTACATTCCATAAAGGAATTGGGTACAGCTTCTCACAATCAGTGAGCTGTGCGCTTTCTAGTTTTATACTCACTGAATGGGACCTAAAATTTGTTCACCGATTCCGAACGGCATTTATAGAACCTTTTTTATGGCGAAATACTCGAAAGTGTCGTCGTCAATATGCTATTATATATATCAAAGCATTTCCTTCATATCAGGCAATCTTGGTTTTCAAATATTTTATACAGTACAGGTTTATGAATTTGATATTAATACGAGGCAATACCTATCGAAGACATAAACCTCTACATATAAAATATTTTAAAAAAAGATCAGCAAATTCAAAATACTTAAAAGCTTTCCCACATTTCATTACAATTGGCAACCGATTCCACAACCTGCATTTGCATTGCCTGAGCAAATGCAAATTCAACATTTTTTAACAGCCATTGCGAAGAATGGTAATTCTTTTGCATTTGCATTAGATATCAAGGAAATGCTTTGAAAATAAGTAGAATTGCCAATGGTATTGACATTTTTTTGAATTTGCATTTCGAAAGGTAATTCAAATTAAAGTACAAATTATAATTATCATATACTTAATTTGCCCCATGTATGATGACCATGTTACGTTTCTGTCGAAGCCTGTCATGAGTACTTAGCCATGAAAATGCTTATCAAAATACAGTTCGGAACCGGAAAGGGGCACAGCTCATTGACTGTGACAAACTCTCATTGACTGTGACAAACGCAATGGGAATATATGTATATGTTCGGAAAATAATTTCATCTCGCAGGTCTAGCTATGACCACCGATGGTGCAATGGTTTGCCTGTGGGACTCTTGTACGCCAGAAAGGGATATCTAACCCCGCACTGACTACATTTAATTTTAATCAATCCATTCATGGGATGTATTCTACATTGGGTATTTTTGGTTTAGGCATTGACATTATCACATTAATTACACCACAATATTCGGCAAACCTTCGAAATTTACATGATGCCGCACAACAGGCCGGCCGAAAATAAAGTCAGGCTACAGTATTTGGTTGGCAAAAAAATAGTTCAATGGGTCAAGTAGAATGCACACGCAAATTTCCATAAAACAATTTTTTTTTGCTAACTTTTTGTCTGGCTGTCCGCACAACCATTAAAAGTATAAATTATCACTCCAAACACGAAATCAAACAATTTAGCACTTAAGCTCTTTGTATTTATCCCCGTTTAAAATGAAAATCCCACCCAGAAAAAAAATGTGTAAAAATGTTCATGCGTTTTAAAGTTATCCTTTGACATTCAGTGAGATTACGCTCATTGCAACGATGATTGTCCTGCTAAAGTGGCATTTTAGTAGCTGGTACTTTACCAAACCCTTTCATCCATATAATTTGATTTCAAACAAAGATCATCCTCCATCCAGTCGCCCAGTCAGTTCAGTTATGAAATGTTAAAATACCCTTTGAACCATCGAACGATTTAGAGGGGTTATTGGTAGTCCTTTCTTTTCACATGATGTTCACACTAAGCGGATGAGTGCTTTAAAGGCAGAGAGGAGAGCAGAGGAAGATGGAAAATGGTTAGGCTGATGGTTGGCACTTCAGGGTATTTTTTTTTTTGTTTGTCCTAAGGATCCATTGACAGCCGCAGCATCCCCTGTCTATTGACTCTTTCATGTTTTCAAAATATTTGCATACGATACGGAAAAAAAGGTGACAACACCCGTGAATTCCCCTCGCAATTTACTGTCATTTTGAGAGGTTTATTGTTTATGTGTCCTTTTTCAGTTTACAAAACCGCAAAACAACAAAAAAAAAACCATATATATTTTACAAATATTCCCGCCGAATCATAATGGTAACATGTACTTAACTCTTTTTGTTGTTGTACGCTTTCATCCTTCCTCCATTGCCTAGCTGGAAATGTTGGAAGCCATTTGTTCACTTAAGTCCTTACAACTCTCAGTCACCTCTTTTCACTTTTCTTGTTAAATATTTTCAAATCCCCTGTGACAATTATCTAAACAAAAAAAAACGTACCGTAAATGGTTCATGAGTACTGTAGCAAGGATTCAACAAAATCCTTCTTTTCGGTGCTTCACATTGCGGGTTGGTTTCTAATCGAAAACAGAATGTAAACAAATGGAAATGTTAAAAAATATTTTGTATAAACAACAAAAAATACAACACATTCCCAAATCGGCTATCGGAAGTGTCAAACTCTTTCTCAGCATCACGAATAAAAACAAATGATTTCCCGATACTTCCCATGAAGGGTTTAGGGAGAGCTTCTCACAAAGCAGTGAGCTGTGCGTGATCTAGTTTTACACTCACTGATTTAGACCTACAATTTTACACCGGTTCCGAACGGTATTCTGAGAAGCTTTTTAGTTTATGGTGGTCAGGGCAGGTATCGAACCTACGTTCTCATGCTATCCGGTTTGCCGGATATCCGGCCTAAATTTACTATTCGGCTATGGAGTATCTGGCCGGCCGAATATTTTCTTAGAATTATTTTAAGCAAATAAATTTTTATAAAGTAACTAACAATAAAATAGCTTTTATTTAAAGGTAAAAAACTAACAAAAAGTTACAAATTATCTTTCAAAAACTTAATATACGTTTTGAGATATTCACTTTACTGAAAAATTTATGTATAAACTAAAAACTTAAAAAACGTCCAATTAATAAAACGATTGACATTAATACTCAAAATCATAGATAAAGGAAATAAGTAGATATCGCACAGGCGTTGTCAAGTACTGCCACTAGGTGCTGTGTTGTCTCATAACTTTCACTGACGTTTATTCAACAATGTGGGACATTTTTTCAATACAAAAATAGAATCATTTTCCAGGTTGTGCTATTCGAACAACTAATTTAGTTTTTTTTCATGTTGTTGTGTTCCCCACTTTCTAATTCAAATGCATTTTGGTTATGTGCTGTTTTGGAGTACTGTTATTGTTGGTATTCGTTTGTGTTGACATTTACAGAATCGACCCACCAAACAAAATCAAAATGCCTCTTGATGTTGCCTACAATACCTACTGCTATCACCTGTTCTAAATACATCTCGCGAGGTATGTTTGGTTTGGGATCAAACGTTATAATTATTGCTTTCAGCTCCATCTAGAAAATATCCCATTGAACAAGAAATTTCCCAAGGAGTGTGCGATCTAGTTATTTCCTTTATCTATGCTCAAAATTAAGAAGAGTTAGATTATGGTGAATAAAAACTAAATTTTCAGCGTTCGCAGACAATAAACGACTTCGCTTGTTTTCGTAAACCAAGCCAGTTTCCGAAAAAAGTCTTTCGCTATAAACGCTGCTGCAAGAAGCTGAAAGGAACGTTTTGGTAAGCGACGTTAAAATTGGGTTTTTTTTGGAGTTAAAGAAGAATTCAATCTCGGTAGCAATTGGGTTCTTCTCATGATCGCGAGACTGAATGTTGTTTTCATCTGCCACTTCATTAAAACAATCCCAAAATGTTTCGTGAGATTCACGAGCTACATTTGAATCATTTTCATTTAATCGTAACTGTTTAGGTCTAGTTGAACAACTATTGATGGAAGACGTGTCGCAAGTCATTTTTAAGTGTTCCAATAAAATAGTCTGTCGAGCTCTTTCAGCTTCAACTTTTCCCAAAAAGTTTGCCTTAAATCTGGGATCCAGAAAAGTTGCAATAAGGTATTTTGGATCTTCACTTAAGGAAATATAACGAGATGCCAATTGCGCTTTTAAGGAGGCTCTCATATTAAGTAAAGCGGCTGTTCGTCGTACAGATTCGCCCTTGTCTAAGAATTTTCTTAATGCAGCTACATGCGGTATAACTTCAGATATGCAGGAGAGGCCAGATCTTGTCATTTTAGTTATTTCTTCAAACGGCTTCAAAAGTTGTACACACTGCTCCATCAAACAACACTGACGAGTTGTTAGATTAGTAAGTGTGTCGTTTTCAGACACACCATATAGAATGTGGAATTCCACCTCGTGTTTATATCTTGCACCAATTGATGCTCTGGTAAACATAGTTCTTTTTGAAGCACCAGCAATTTCTCTTTTGCTAAACCTGAATGATTGAAGTGAGTTACGATGCGTCTACCTTTGGCAATCAAGTTCAATACTTCAGGTTATAACGGGGTTTTCAATAAGAGCGCTACAAAAGTTTTTTTAAATAAAACAAAACCGGTTTTAGATACCAATGAAATTCTTTATTCCTGTGAAAGTACGTTCGATGCCATTATGTATGGAACTCGATTTCTTTTGCATGGCCACCACGGGCACGCTTGCAGAAGTCCAGACGCTGAACCCAATTTTCGACGGTTTTCAAGCATAAATCAATCGGCCGATACTGCTGCAATTTCACGTTCGATATTCGTACGAAGTTCATCAATCGTCGCTGGCTTGTTGGCATAGACCATAGACTTGACGTAGCCCCACAGGAAATAATTTAACGGCGTCAAATCGCACGACCGAGGCAGCCAATCGACTGGGCCATTTCGTGAGATAAGACGTTCACCAAACTTGGTTTCCAATAAATTGATTGTGGCATTCGCCGTCCTATTGGAACCACATGTCTTCCAAGTCCATATTATCCAAATGGGGCCAAAAATATTCGGTTATCATTGAACGGTAGCGATTCGCATTCACAGTAATGTGCCGGTAGAAGTACGGCCCAATGACGCCGCCGGCCCATAAACCGCACCAAACCGTAATTTTTTCGGGATGCAATGATGACTCATGGATTATGTGTGGATCGCTGTCTGGCCAATAACGCATATTTTGCTTATTGACGAAGCCATTCAGCCAGAAATGAGCCTCATCGCTGAAGATGATTTTCCGATGAAAATCCGAATCATTTTCAAGTTGTTGCTCAGCCCAATTCACGAACATACGACGCTTATGGTGGTCAAGCGGCTTCAGTTCTTGCGTCAATTTGATCTTGTAAGGATGTAGGCCACGATCTTTTCGCAAAATTCGCCACAACGACGTCACAGAGATGCCCAACGCTTGAGAACGACGTTGCCCAACGCTTGAGAACGACGTTGAACTACAAATCAATTGATATGCACAACATTTGGTGTTACGGAACACAATGAATAATGTGATAGTCCAAGGAACCGCCAAATTGTAGATGGTTGTAAATTTAGTTGTGACAACAAATCTCTTCTCTGTACGCACAGGGAAAAGATTAGTTCGAAATCAATTCAGGCATTCGAAATTCCATGATAAAGTCTATTTTTTGATTAGAATTCATAATTGTCAAACATCAGAATTATTTGTCGATGTTATTGATAGATTAAAAATAGGTCTTACTAAATACAAGTTGCTACTACCGAACTTTAGTTGTATTAACCAATTTGAGTATTTCTAAAACCTCATTCATCTGAAATGGAAGATACAACTAATAAAAAGTACAATAGTAGAATTCGTGTTCAAATATTAGTTACTGTAATCATAATTTAGTTTCTGTATTCAATTTTTCACAAGAGGCTTTATTGTTCAAGAGAAACTACGTAAATTGGAATGTTACACGAGCACTTTACAGAAAAACAAATATTTTAAACAGAAAGTGATAAACAAAGTTGTGAAAAAACAATAAAGTGTATATGTAGATATCAGCCAGCGAAGAATACATATTATCATAAATTGAGGTGAAGTGAGACTTTTAAACATAATCGTTGAATATGACGCCACTATTGACGTCTTCACAAACACATGCAGATAATTGTGGACACTTGGCTGGAGGAACTATTATTGTGGATGACACAAATTAATTTAAACATCCATACAGGGTAATTCAATATTTTTATTTCATCCCCATTTTTGATCGAAAATATAAAAAATATAGAAAGATTGTCTGTATTTGTTTTTCGATTGGACGCTCCGTTTTCGAGATATAGAAATTATTTCATATTTTCAATAAAAAAAAAATGGGCACAAAATACGAACCATGATTACAAATAATAATAATTTTGTTTATATGTATTTAAATATAAAATACACAATTTTAATAAAAAGTTATTATTTTACTTTATTTCTATAAAATTCATAAGGGGTTTAAGACATCACCAAATGGTTGTGACAGCCATTAAATTCAAGCACATAATTAGTTGAGCATGCCAATATATTATTTGGTACAACCGAATTAGTTTTAAAATTTTTCGTTGATCCAACAAATAGAATATTCAAAACTACAGGATAATTTGATTGCTATAACTAAAACTCGATTGACAGATCACATTTATTTCTTGTTGCTGTGGCTTCAACTAAATATTTCAGTTCTTGCAACCAAAACTGAATTACAAATCAATTGATATGCACAACATTTGGTGATACTGAACACAATTATTGGTAATCACAACAGAATAATGTGATAGATACATAGTTCAAAGAACCACCAAATTTTAGTTGGCTGTAAATATAGTTGTGACAACGAATCTATTCTCGGTGTGTATGAAGCTGTTACACACGCAGTGATAAATTAATACATCCACCACCACTCGTCAAGGGCATTTTAAATAAACAAATGAAAAACTACATAAATCAGTACAAAAGCTTTTTGCAAAGCTTTTGCTCACTTGGTGGCTGTGTTTTGAACACTCACTCATACTTTGTACCACTTGTACTATACCACGGAAGAGCTTTGAATAATTTGACATTGCCAATGTCGCTTTGTAGCGTTTTGTAAAAGATTTCCGTTGTATTTCCATTATCATTAGTTCTCTCTGGGTACTGAAAATTTGTAGTAATTTCTACCAGGCACCGGAAATAATTGTTATTAATTTAAAGTTGACTATCTGTCCAATTACGCAATAATCTTTGACTTAAACCTAGAATAGGTGCAAATCACGTATCGGGTGGATAGCAGTTGTCATCCAGAGAAAAATAAAAAAAAATTGTTTTGGTGCCGCCTATATTTCCCGGATTACAGGGCTTCAAAGCTTGAACATTTACTCCTCTATATAATGTGGGACTAGGGCAATATGGGTATCATTAGAAAGCTTATGAAAATACTTTCAAAACTGCATACACAGTTTTACGATCCATTAACCAATTACGAGCCTATTTCCAATATTCGACTTTTATAACCCAACTTTTTGGGGGGAAAAGCCTATTATCGCAGAATACTACCTCAACACACAAGGTTATTGTATAGATCGGACACTAAGCTAAAAAACAAGATATCGCTTGTTCGTTTAACCCATTAAGAACCGAAGATATAAAGGTTCAAAAAACACTTCGCAAGCAAAAAATAAAAAATTATTTAAAAAAAACACTTCGCAAGCAAAAAATAAAAAATTATTTTAAAAAACTCGTGCTATTTTTTTAAACTAATTTTTCGCAAAAAAAAATTGTAAAAAAAAAACACTCGCAAGCAAAAAATAAAAAAATATTTTTAAAAAATCGCGCGATTTTTCAATTTTCCCCAACAAAAGAATAAAAAATTATTTAAAAAACAACACTTCGCAAGCAAAAAATAAGAAATTCTATTAGAAAAGTGGGATTACAAAAGTCGAATATTGGAGGTAGGCTCCCACTGGAGGTAGGGGAGTATATGGTCAATTGTCAGGTTTTTGATCCACATTTGCGCAAAACATTACATTTTGGCTATTGGGAGATGTGATCCTGGAAAAAATTTATTTGTTCTTATAGAAAGACGCACATCACACCGGCCTGGTTTTTTTTTTTACTATTTTAATGGGCGCCGTACACCTATAATAGCAATAAGAATTTTTTTTTAATTTTTTACGTATTTTTACGCTCAGCTCCTCGACCAGCCGTCAATATTTTTATTTTTCGTTAACCTCATGGGGTGACCCATGGGGCATAGATATGGATCCCCTGGAATTAATCCCCAATCCTTCAAGGCCTGTATGCCTCTTTCAGGCACTTGTCCCTCCAAACCATAGAATAATACATACCATAGAAGTTTTTATTTGCTCAATAAATTAAACGTCATAGGTACGAAGGAAAGTAAACATTGGATGGTGGAAAATATGGGTTCAATAATACCAGATAGTGGCAATAGTATACAGCGATCAACAAAGGAACAACAACCGAATTTCCACAAACCTACGATGAAGAGTGTGAAATGAAAATGTCAGATGAGAGAAGAAGTTTATCTATGTATGTATGTATTATTCTATGCTACAAACCTTCAAAATTTTCAAGTTTATCGAACACACTTCTTACTTCCATGTTATATAATACGTAAATGTGACGCCCTCGAGATAATATACAACATCATGTACTTAAAATTTACTTCCCATTTTCCTGGAGAAATGCAATTCGGGTCAGATCTTGCAATATTGACGAAAAAAGTACTATCACCACAAAAATAATATTCAATTTACTTTCACCATTTATTTCTCGTTAACGAAGAAGTTTTTTGAAAAATTCCATATTTTAAGAAAAATTAAACTAACTAAACTAATAATTTTGTTTAGTTTTTTTCGTTTACTTTTTCATTTCCTATTAAGAAACATATTCCCATACTGAAATTGTTGAAAAAATAAATCGATATTTTTTAAAAATATAACATCGGATATCTCGATAACTAAGACAGTTCTCGAAAAAATTTATTTAATTTATTTTATTTTGAGTTTTTTTATATAAAATTGGTGAAATCGGTCCTTCACACTCGTAAAACCATCCCATATGCACAATCTTTAGCGGCCCATAACTCTGAAAATAGGCGTTCACACCATTTTTTTTTAAATTTAATATAATAACCCAAAACAGATCCGAGATTTGCCCCCAAACTATGTTTGTTCCAAATGAAAGGTATTCATCTCACGAATTGAATGGTGTATTTATTTTTCCTGTACGAAAGTTCTGGACTAAGATAAACCTATGTTACAATATACTATGTGTGCCTTGAGAATTAAAAACTGCTATTACGTACAATAGAGTAAAAAAAAATACTTTTTGAGATGCATAAAATCGTAGGTGTGTTGTATTGTGTGAAACGAAAAAGCACCACAAGAAAAACTTTTTAGATGTGCCTAGGTGGACCCGGTTTTTTGGTTTTTTTAACATCATTGCTTGGAGGTCGGCAATTTAGCCTAAATTATTTTTGATGTTTATTCTGTTTTATTTTCAATAACAATTATTGTGGACTTTTTCAACTAACAATTTCTTCGTACAAAAAAAATCAAAAATTCAATTTCATTGAATTACTACAAACACAAACAGCAAAACAAATGCATTCCACTACAAACATAACACTCAAACAAATAGAAAATCTTTACAAAAGCTACATAGATTCTGTCAACCTAAGGGGTTCACATCGTCCAAATTCTGAAAACCTTCTTCTGTAAAGAACAAGTCTATAGGCTCTTCCTCTACTACACAATCATCACCATCGACCACTTTTCTAGGATCATACAAAGCCCCTGCATAGCAGCAAAACTGCGTAAAGTGATTTTTATTACCAAAAACTTCAATAATGTTAATTTTATCATATTTTCTTATAACAGTCTTAGAAATAAGCGGAAAAAATTTAATAACTTTTTTCGATAACTAGCTGAGTTATCGACTTATGGAATGCTAAAAAAAAAAACTGTGAAAAAAGCATTGTATTTTGGTTAAATTTTTTTCTTTTTGAACTTTAATATCTCCGGTGTTTGAAGGCTTATAGATGAGTATAATAGTCGTGTTTTGGTTACAAGCAAGCGATTATCGCTTGCTAAGTTGCAAAGAAAACGGCTATTTAGCGATATGTAATTTTATTCAAAAATATGAAAAAGGATTGAAAACTGTAAAAGATGTCAAAAAAAATTTCTTTAAACTTAGCGAAAACGATTCGCGTCGCTAAGTTCTCGCTAAGTCTTCGCTAAATGCTTCATACAAAACAAGCGATTACATAAACAAGCGGTGTAACCAAAACACGCTTAATGTCTCAAAAAAGGTTGGGCATATATTAGGGCATTTTTTGGAAAAAATACATGTTTATCAAAAAAGTGAGGTTAAAAAATCGGGGTTTTTTATTGGTCCTCAATGGGTTACTAAAACCAAATATCTTTTTAGAGGCACTTATGGAGTTTCCAACAACCTTTCTACTGAAATTTATTTCAACAGGATCGGATAATAAATGGCTGACTTACACGAGATTATATATTCAAGCTTTGAAGGCCTATATTTCGGAAAATATGGACTTGCGGCCAAATTTTTCGTGTATGTTTCATCACCGTTTAATGCCCTATCAGGCAAAAAAAAACGAAAAATAGGCAAATCGCAATTAAAGTGTACTTGTTCCGTAACAGAAATATGAAAAAATACTATGCAACATTTTTGTCTTAGTTAGACCCTTTCTACAAATAACAATTATAGAATCATATTTTTTGAAATTCGTTAATTTTATCCGTCGATATATCCGTAACTAAGAGAGTTATCGAAAAAGACAATTTAATTTGTTCGCCTTATTTTGACTCTCTCTATAAAAAACTTTTAAAAAATCTATATTTTTTGGACTGTGTGAGCACTGTAGGGCCCTCCGACGAAATCTCTTTTTGTTTTTCGATTACTCTAATTTTACTCTATTTTCGGAGGTTTTTGTGTTTCTGATACATTCCACACCAAGGCAAATTTTGTCTTTTTTCTTTAGTTTCAATTTTGTTTTTAACAAATTATGAGGTGGTGGGCTGTTAGTTGCATTTTTGCCTTTTAATTTTTCAAAACTACACACATTCCGGTTTTTGGTTCTTTCATTTAAGCGAACCACAGACTTGTCATTCATGAGCATGACCATCAGTTATCGTTGATGTTTATTGTCGGCTTGCCGTCCTTCTTGATACCAAATAAGAATGTAATCGAAGTTGATCGCACCACTATCATGTCTACAAAATTTGTTGGTAATATTTTTTCAAATTCATCTGCCAGATAAAAAGTTAACGACCAAGCTCATGATCATGAATGACAAGTCTGTGGTTCGCTTTAGGTTCCACCTCCAATTCTGGATTTTTTTACAGCAATTTGTCGTATTTTCTGCTTTCGGTGAAAAACTCTTTAAATTTTGTTTTCGCGCTTTTTCTTGCAGGCGATTGTTAGCATCACCGTTGATAACCAAAGAATTGACAGAAAACAGCTGAGCTAACCAACACAACAAACAGTCAGTTTCGGGTCGTGCTTAAAGAAAATCCAATTGCAAATTTTCATTCTTTGCCGGGTTTAAAGTGGAAAATTCCAAAACTTAATAACAATAAAAGCTAATAACAATAAATTTGTTGCGTTCTCTAGTTTTCCCTGATAGAAATCATTAGCAACACCATGACTCAAGACATCTTAATGAGCAACGAAGAGCCGGTGGCCGCCACTAATGACACCGGACGCAAACAATTGCAACAATTTTGTTTGTTGGCCAAGACAGCACATGGTGCGGCAATCTTTGAGTTAATCAAACAGGTCTTGGAGGCACCGGGTGTCTATGTGTTTGGAGAACTGTTGGTGATGCCGAATATACAAGAGGTATAAAAGTGTTACAGTGGACTAAATGCTGCTCTTTGTTTGAGTGAATTGACGGAGTTCGGGCACGGCTCAAAACGTGTTAAAATATCCGAAATTAGTAAAGAATATAAGACCACGATATATATATAGTTTTTTTTATTTACTGGACTGCCCTATGGGGCCCACAGTGACCAGTTAGGGACGGCTAGATGCTGGTAACTGTGGGTACTCAAGTGGGGTGAATTGCCATAGTTCGGGCACGACTCAATACTTGATAAAAACAACCGCCAATTTTGTGTTTTGTTTTAATAACCAACACTTCGATTTGTTTTGTTCTTTCCAGCTTAAGGACAGTGAGAGTGTCAAGTATTTCAACACATTGAATTTATTTGCTTATGGCACTTACAAACAGTATCGCCAAAAGCCTGAAGACTATTTGGAATTGACTGTTGCCATGCAAAAGAAGCTACAACATTTGACCATTGTTTCATTGGCCATTAAGAATAAGTGTATTCCGTATGAGGTGTTACTGGAAGAGTTGGACATTGATAATGTCCGTCACTTGGAGGATGTCATCATCGAGGCGATCTATGCAGGTAAGTCTGAACTGGGGGATTGGTCATAAAATTTGAAAAGAATAATATATGAAAAAGGGCCTCTAAATGGAACAAAGTTCGAAGCACGTCGCTTTAAAAAAGCGTTCAAAACTGCCGAAAAGACAAAAACTTATAATGGATATAACACAAGCTTTTTTGGTGGATTCTTCTAAACGGAATAACAAACACATTTAATGAATGTAAAAAAGGGATTATTGTTATGCAAAATATGTAATTTCCATGATGACCAAAAACTCAACAAACAGCGATATTGCCTCGATATCACCATCCTAGGCACCATGAAGAAATGTTTTATTGAGGCAACAATCATTTCAGGTTTCCCCTCAGAAAATCAATGCCGCCGAGTGCAATACTTTCGGAATATAATTTCACAATATTGACAGATGGAGTGGACGACGAGTCCTTTCCTAAATAATCACACTCTCTTGTTGGCGAACGGGCAGTTTTAATTTCCTTTCCCGAAATTCTCCTTAATAAATTGTGTAATCATATTTTATTGAGCTAATAGTCATCGTATATCTTCAATGAAATTTCATAAGGCATATTTTTGTAGAAAGTAGGTCTGTCTGCGTACTTTTCCAGTAGCAAATACTCAGTAACTTTTTTTGGGAGAGTAAGAACAATTTTACTCTCTCGGTTGAAAATAGCTTTGTCTGTCTACCACCATCTTTACACGATGCCATTTTTAGCTGCCATTTTCATCAATTCTCTTTTGAAATTGCAGCGTAAATCTTCGTGCCTTTACACGATGCCATCTCATGATATTAGTGCTTGCCATTTTTGGCGTAGAATACGTCTTACCTTACGGTATAGGGGGTCATGTCAGATTGTTATTGTTGTAATCTTTATTTCATTTATTATGAGGAAACGGCGAGATAACTTTTTTTAAAATTTTTTTTGTAGGTAAATGAAGATGTTATCTTTCGTTTGATATACATTTCATATTGGTTGATATCTTCCTAATATTTAAATTTCTTAAATGAAAATTGTTTAAACACATACACTCAAACATATGTGTGGTGTTTGGTTGAGTGTTTGAGTTTGTAGCGTGAACACAAACTATGCTGCTGTTTCAGTGTGGACACAAACCTTCGGCTGTTGTTTTGATTGATGAAATATTGAAATTTCGTATATTTACTTATGTATTTAAGTGAAACAAAATGTTAAATGTGAATTTGAATTTAACATGGATATATAATTATAAAAAATATAAATCAAATTGATTTGCGTCTGTTCTTTATCATTTATCCTTACTCTCTTAATTTAAAAACATATTTATCCTATTTTTCCTACCATAAGCTTATGTATATTATCAAAAGTAACTATCAAATAAATAAATTAATTTGCTTATGTTATTTATCATTTATTGTTATATATGTTTTCTGTCTTATCGGATGGCGTATTCTACGTTAAACTTAATGGCCGTGTCTCTGACACAGCCTGCAGGGACAGTCCATGGCCGAAGGCCTCGGACAACTGTCTGCTGTATTTTTTTCCTGACATTTCTCTTTAGTGAGTGTTCTTGTGTGTATTGTTCATTTATAAAATTCATTTTTCGAAGGAAGAAATGAAATTTGTCTTTATTAGTTTTAATTAATTTTTATGTTTAACTTTCTTTTTCTTTTTTTTTAACTTCTGTTAAATTATTTCACGTAACCTCTAACAATGTAACACAACACACGAAAAACTAGAATGAAAGAAACAATAACATCAAATGTCAAAATCATAACAAATGCGGAAAGACCACAAAGAGAATTGCAATAAAATTTCATGAAACCCGATGCGGTGGCGCTTCGTGCCATTTTTTCCTCCCTTCTTGCTTCTCTACACCCCTTATCAGCAAACGCGAATTGCATGGTTAAAAAATGGCATCGTGTAAAGGCTGTGTACTTTTCCAGCAAGATTTATCCAGTAACTTTTTGCAGAGTAAAAAAATTTTACGCTCTTTTTTTTCTCTATTCCAAAAAGTAAACAGACAACATCATGGTACAAAGAAATGGTAGAAGCACTAGCCCAGCTGATTTGAACTTTTTTCTGGACTGAGTGTGAGTAAGTTTTTCTCTTATGTCAAAGTTTGTTTACATTTGTTTGTCTGCAACCCCCGTTCGCCACCAACTGCTGTTTTTGAAATATTTCTCTGCTAAAATTACATAGAAAAGTTTTAATTTTCACACTTAAACACTTTCAATACATCAAATAGCACTCAATCATTTTCTAAATGGCACTTTTTGCAAATTTGTTTACATTTTCATCATCTTTCTATCAGCTGACTTGACACAACACAGACACTGAGCAAAAACAAAATGCCTGTTGTTTTTGGCTTGTTGTATTTGTTGTCGTACTGCATCTACCATTATATTTCTACCATGGACAACATTTTGTGAAATATTGCAAGAAAACAGCAACAAGTGTAAACAATTGAAATGACCAAGCCACTTGCATTACGGTCGCACTGTATGTATGGACGTTTCTAGCATAAAAACAAATGTTTTCATATTCCAATTTACAATACACGTTAAAAACCAATACAATTTTAAACACTTACCTCTGCCATTGTTAAATTTCAACTTTACTCTTCTTTTTCACACAAAAATATTGCAATCAAAATGTAAATAAAAAACAGCTGATCGAACTTGCAAAATCTTGATAGAAGAAATTCCTCCAGTAACATTTTGCAAGTTCTCTATCATCCAACTGTCAAAAAATTCTCTCTTTGGCTCTCTCGTTGCAAAAGTTTTGCAGTAAACAGACAACATTTTGTAACATTTTGTACAATATTGTACAATATTGCAGTAAACAGACAGACCTAATATATCAAAAAGTACGCAGACAGCATCCAGTGAAATCTTGCAAGAAAACAGCTGATCGGTGTGTAAACAATTGAAATAGCAAAGCAAAAGAATTTTAGCATATGTGTCGCACGGTCGCACTGTATATTTGCACGTTTCTAGCATGAACTAAAATGTTTTGTTTATTATAATTTATTATAAACGTTAAAAATCAACACAATTGTAACTACTTACCTCTGCCATTGTCAAATTTCAATTTTTATTTTAATTTCACAAAAATTATTTCATTCAAACAGTAAACAAAAACAGCTGTTCAAACTAGTTGCAAAATCTTGCAAGAAGAAATTTCTCCAGCAACATTTTGCAAGTTCTCTAACTTCCAACTGTCAAAAAATTCTCTTTTTCGCTCTCTCGCTGCAAGAGATTTGGAGTACGCAGACAACATTCTGCAAGATTTTGCAACATTTTGCACAAAATGATGCAAACTATGTGTACGCAGACAGACCTAGTATTTAATATGTGGCTGTCGGTGGTGCAATGGTAGGATGTGTGTGTGAAGATTACTTCGAATTTAACTAGCAGGGACACAAACCAATTATGAATTTGAATTTAATGATCGATTTTGTTAGTTTTAGTTAATTTATGACTAATTCATACTACACTCCCTGGCATGACTAGTTTCGAACGCCGCGATTTTAAACCAAATTTGAATGTATTTCACACAGAAAATGGGTATTTTGTGTTTGGAATTTTTTCTGAAATTAAAATTCAAAACAAATTGTAAATATTTATTGGGTATGTCATGAATAGTAGTAGTAAACTAAAATATATAATATATATAACAATAAGGGGAAAACGACAATATTTCGTTATAAAAATAGTTCAGTTAGAAATTAAAATTTTAAACATATTTTATAATGAATTCACAAATGTTTAATAATGGGATAAAAACAATAATTTTTCTTTATCAAAAGAGTTTACACATAAGATGAAAAACAATGAGAAATAAAGAAAAGAGAAATTAAAATATGGGGTTCCATAGTTGTTGCACATTGTTACAGCATTGCTTGCACTTTTGTTTAGATGATTTGTAATATCGTAAAAATTTGGGGATTTTGTGTTTGGGGATTTTGTGACAATATCTCTGAAAAAGTGTGGGGATTTTGTGTTTGGGGATTTTGTGTTTGGGGATTTTGTATTTGGGGATTTTGATTTGGGGTTTTTTTTTTCGTCTGGGGATTTTGTGTTTGGGGATTTTGATTTTGGGGATTATGTGTCACTCCCGATAAGTTCATCATCAGATGCCTAACTACTGTGCCTGAATTGATACCATCGGTTGATCATCAATCGTATATATACAAACTGAATTTTGAAATTTAAATATGCGAATTCTTATCGACCGAAGGTCCCTAAGTATCAACCCACACTGAAAAACCCATAAATCCACCATGTTATTCTTTTCCCCTTGCATACATTGTTGCAATGCTTTGAGGTGAGTTTTTACTAACGGGTTTTCCAATAAGGACTTGACCACTTTTTTTTTTTTTAAATAAAACGCAAACCATTTGAGATATTTCCAAAACTTTATGATCGACTTGAAATACAATCATAACATTTATGAATGGAATTCGACTTTGTTCCTATGGCCACCGCGGGCAGGTCGGCAGTGGTTGATTCGTTGGACCCAATTTTTGATGACTCGGTCACACATTTCGGCCGTAACGTCGCGTTCAATGTTGGCTCTGAGTTCTACCAACGTCGTCGGCTTGTTGGCATAGACCAATGCTTTGACGTATGTAGCCACAAAGAAAAAGGTTTAGAGGCGTTAAATCGCACGAACGAGGCGGCCAATTGACTGTTCCATTTCTTGAGATACTCTTCAATAAATCGATTGTAACGTGTGCTGTGTGGCTTGTGGCACCGTCCACATGCCGTCTAAGTCCATATTTTCCAATTCGGGCCAAAAATAGTCGGTAATCATGGCGCGATAACGATCGCCATTCACAGTAACTTGACAATCGTTATTGTCGACGAAAAATATGGCCCAATGAGGCCGCCGTCATGCAAACCGCGCCAAACGGTTATATTTTGTGAATGAAGTGGTGATTCATGAAGCACATGTGGATTTTCACCAAACCAATAAATCCGTCGGCGGTGCAATGGGCAGTGTGCGCGGCTCTTGTACATGAGATCGTGGGTTAGAACCCTGCTTTGACCACCTTACTTTTTTTTCTACGACGGTCACCTCGCTTAGTGACGGCGACACTATCGAGTATATAGCCATGAAAAAGCTTCTCAAAATACCGTTTGGAACCGGTGTAAAACTGTAGGTCCCAATCAGTGAGTATAAAACTAGAAAGCGCACATCTCACTGATTGTGAGAAGCTCTCCCCAATCCCTTCATGGGATGTTAATGGACACCATTTTTTTTTTTAATAACGCATATTTTGCTTATTGACGAACCCATTGAGTCAAAAATGACCTTCGTCACTGAAGATGATTTTGCGATGAAATTCATCATCTTGGCGCATCTTCTCCAGCGCTCAGTCGGAGAATGTACGTCGCGTCAAATGGTCCATCGGCTTTAATTCTTGAGTCAGCTTGATCTTGTATGGGTGTAAACCAAGATCTTTACGCAAAATTCGCCATAAAGTGGTTTTGGCGATGTCCAGTTCTTGAGAACGCCGCGGAATCGACTGATTTGGATCATTTGCTACGGACGCCTGAACGGCAGCGATATTTTCGTCACTTCGACCAACCCGTTGTCTCAGTGGCACGGCAGCATCACACAATGAATATGTAGACTCAAATTTTTGCACTAAACTCGTTATTGCTTGTCTGCTAGGGCGAGAATAACGACCGAAAATTGGAGTTGACGCTCTTAAAGTTGCGGTAACCGCCTCCGAATTTCGGTAGTAGATTCGTATAATTTGCATACGTTGTTCGTTCGTGTACTTTACCATGATGAAAATGTTGAATTTACTGAGTAACAGTTAGATGATCAGTGAATTAGTGCGTTCACAAATTAAATTCAAAGTTGTCAAGTACCTATTTGAAAACCCGTTATATCACAGAGTTGAATTTTTCTGTGGTATAAATTTTTTGATTTTATGTTAGGAGATAATTATGTTATAGAAATTACCGATTTTCCGACAAACATATATGGGCTATTTCAATTATTTTCAACATTTGTTGAAACTGACTTCAGATGCTTATTATTTCTCCAGTTTTTCGAGTTGACCAAAACGGTAAAAAGGGAATGGTAGGGCGCACTAGAAAACTCGGAAATTCAAAATTTCAGACCATCAGTTCTTTATCTCTAAAAGTTATGGGCACTCAAATATGGAAAAACTCAAAAAAAGGCTTGAAATTTACAAGAGTTTTTTAATATTTCATCACTTTTCTACTTTTAGTTTTAAACTTCCGAAGCCCACTGATATAAAATAAAGTCACTAGTCTTAGTAGATATTTACACTATAAAAGTTATGTCCATACAACTATTTGGAAAAAAATTTGTACAGCGGTTAATTTTTCAAACCAAAAATTTTCGATTTTTAAATTTTTGCCGTTTTTTCTATTGTGTTTTTGCGCCGTTCAAGAAAATTGCAATTCGTCAACGGTATTTAATAGATGGTGTAATTTGCTAAAATTTGCGCCATATCACGTCGATGCCAGGCTGCTAGTTGCTGAGAACGATGACCTCAAACTTTTATAGAATTGGCGTAAATTTGTCAAAAATGACAGTTTTTCGCGCCTGACATTTGCAATATTATTTAAAACTGGTTTATGTATTGCGTGATCTAAACTTCTTAGTAAATGGCACCTCAACGTCAAGAACGCGTTAAAATATTTTGAAACGCAAAAATTTTATAAAGAAAATAAAAATTTTGCGAAATTTCATGATTTTGTTTCGCGTTATTTTTAATTAATCCGTGGTTTAAAATCAATGTAAAGTATTGGAAATGAAGTGCGGCGGTAAACTAAAGATCATATATAAATATGGTTTAATTCGGTCCATATTTAGCGGGTACAGCGGCATTTTTCTTCAAACACATTTTACTTTGTGACATCTGCAGTTATGTATAGATTCCGCCGCGATTGACACCAAATGAAAGGTTTTTTTAAGCTTGATAATAAAACCGAATAGGCATTAAAAAATTTACATGATTTTAAATTTTACAGATAAAAAAAAATCCTAACCTCAAAAATAATTCTTATATAATTAAAACCTCCATAACTTTCGCGCCGTTTGCAATAAATGATTAACGCGAACTGTTTTGGTATGCTAAAATATTACCCTTCACTTGATCAAAGCGTCATTCGTGTCATCCAAAAAAAATTTGGAAAAAAAAAATATCAAAATGTCGATAATTTTTGAAAAAGCCCATATAACCAACAGTTGTACATTTTATAGCAAGGAGTTATTAGAGGATATATCAGGACTTCAAACTAAGTTATTCTTTGCCAGGGTAAAAAAATATGACGTTTTCTTACATAGAAAATCGTGGAAAGATCAAATTAAAGCTACTGGCATCTATTTTCATTATTCAATATACTCATTCCCGAAAAAACCTCCAGAATATCAAATTCAATGAAGAATTTATTAAATTTTTGTTTGGAGATCATGGTGACCACCAGGAAAAAGTTTAGTGATTGGGTCTAGTATGAAATTAAAGCTGTTGGCATCTATTTTCATTATTCAATACCCTCATTGCCGAAAACAACTCCAGAATATCAATTTCGATGAAGAATTTATGACGTTTTTGTTTCGGACGCAAGCGATGCGTTGTCCATGGATGCCGTCATTAAAAAGTTTAGTGATTGGGATTAGTATCAAATTAAAGCTGTTTGTATTTATTTTCATTATTCAATATACTCATTCCCGAAAAAACCTCCAGAATATCAAATTCGACGCAGAATTTATTAAATTTTTGTTTCGGATCCAAAAGATGAGTCCATGGAGGCCACCACGGAAAAGTTTAGTGATTGGCACTAGTATCAAATCAAAGTTATTGACATCTGTTTTCATTATTTAATACCCTCATTCCCGAAAAAAACTCCAGAATATCAAATTCGACAAAGAGTTGAAGAATTTGTTGTTTTTGAAGAACAAGATTCGTCCGTGGTTGCCAGCAGGAAAAAGTTTAGTGATTGGAACTAGTATCAAATTAAAGATATTGCCATTTATTTCCATTATTTAATAATAGAGTTGCGAATTTTAGTTCATTCAAGTGAGCGCTCTTATTATTTCAGCTGAACTGAATGCACTAGTTCATTTATTTAGTTCACTAGTTCATTTTAGTTCATTGTATCATTTCAGCTTAACAGTTCATTTGAGCTGTGAACTAAACAGCTGATTTCAATTCAACTTGTAGTTTTAAAACAATCGGAGTGAATAATCGCGAAAATTCTCTGATTTTGGCGGATTTCTAAACTGTTTTGGATACTGTGATATTTTTTGTACTACTAATTCGCCCTATTAAATGTATTGGGTCTATATAAACCCACGAGGAGATAATAATTCTTCTTCGTCTTAACGATTGATTATTCCGTTTCCGAAATATTGGTCTTTCTGTAATGTTTTTATATTTTGGAACAAAAGGGGTGATTAGCGCTGTAATTTTTTGTGTAGAGACCTGTTACATATCCATTCCACAAAGATAGCAACATTAGGAACCTCTATGCAAATTGAGTCAAAGACAGCATGAAGTAGAAAATGACAGAGAGAACTGCACGACTGAAATATAAAACACTGCTGAAACAAGTGAACTACAGAAACAAAAGAGCGGAACAGTGTGATTTAGTTCATCTAGTTCACTATAATGAATCGTTCAATTGTACTAGTTCGTTCGTGAACTAGACAACACTATTTAATACCCTTATTCCCGATAAAACCTCCAGAATATCAAATTCGACGAAGAATTTATGAAATTTTTGTTTCAGACGCACACGATGGACGTGTCCATGTTGGCCATAGTGATTGGGACTAGTATCAAATTAAGGCTATTGGCATGTACTTTCATTATTTAATACCCTCATTCCCGAAAAAACCTCTAGAATACCACGTTCGACGAAGAATTTATGAAATTTTTGTTTCGGATGCACAGGATGAGTCCATTGTGGGTGGGCACCGGAATTATGGTTAGTGATTTGGACTAGTAATTCCTGCAGATGACCAACTTTTCTTTACATAGCCATAAAACATGAACCGTGGGGAGTTTCGACCTAAAGTAAGCGTCCTTGTAAAGGCAGCAACGACTAGAATAAACACGTAGATTACGTTTCCACGTCGCATCAAAGTTCATTTTATAAATACGTGATGTATGTATGTCATATTGTCAAAAGCATATCACAGAGCTCTTTAATCTAGCGAATGGAACTTTTGCTGGAACATCTCTGAAAGGCTATACGATATACCGAGAACGTTCTCAACATTCCAGCGTCTTCTAAATCATTATGCTAACATGGTTTTGGGATAAGATTAGGCAATCATTGTTACTTTCAGATGGAGGAACTAAGTAACACTTATCTCGTTTTACATAATATTGACGCAATTTACATAATATTTGAATTAAAGTGATTGATTATCTGTGACACAAATGAACAGAACCAATGCAAATGCAGTGATTATCGAAGACTTTTCCACCCCACTCACTTTGTTCCCTTCTTTTTTTGAATCCTTTGTTTTGTAATATAGTGTTTTTCACCTCATCCCTCCCAATTTCCTCAAATCCTTTTCAATGCCATGCAAATCTTTTTTCTTTTTCGATTTCTCTGCACTAAATTGCAAAACAGTTTCACAATTTCCAACCAAAACTTAACAAAGAGTGTATTCACAACATTGTTATCGTTTTTTCTTTTATATTTTCTTTTGCACGAAATCAATACTTGAAACTTTCTTAAGAAATTCTATGTTGCTTGACATGAGAGCGAGAGAGGGAGAGAAAAGTAAAAAGGCTTAAGTTCGGCTGGACCGAATGTTATATAATACTAGCTGACCCGGCAGACGTTGTCCTGCATAATATTTCAAGCGATTTGTATGGGAGGTACCACGCCCCTTTGTCCAATGGGACCGAATAGTAAATCAAAACCACCCACCACCCAAACGCATACAAAAAAATTTATTCAAATCGGTCCAGAAGTTTAGGAGGAGTTCAGTCACGGAACAAATTCACTTTAGGGCCCATGGCCCTATTTTTTCGTTGTTTTTTTCTACCTGATACGGCATTAAACGCTGATAACAAACAACAAAAAATTGTTCGGTGCAAGTCCATATTTTCCGAAATATAGGCCTCCAAAGCTTGAGTATATAGTCGCTCATATCTCAGGTATTTATTATCCGATCTGGGTAAAATGGGTGAAAAAAAAAAGATTGGATAAATATGGATAAAATGATTATTCCACGATAGTTGGCACAGGGACTCGGGTCACCTTTTTTTAATATGGGACATAGTACACTGAGACTCCAATTGCCGGGCATGCATTCATCTAACCAAATATTGCATGCACCTTATCAGCTCATCGCCGCCAGCCTTAAACAGCTCCGACGGTAATCCATCGGCTACTGCGACTTTAAGACGGGCAATAGCTGTTCTGACCTCGTCTTGGTTAGGAGGTGGGCAATCGACGTCGTCGTCCTAATTGTAATCGATTGTCCCATCGTCATTGGATATCTCTTATAACAGTAGTGCGGAGAAATGATCTCTCCATATTCCCAACATGCTCTGCACAACTGCGATGAGATTTCCGTCCTTGTCTTTACAGAAGGGGGCCCTGAACTATGTCCATTAGTCCCGTTTTTGACTTTTTGGTAGAATTTTTGGGCTTCGTTCTTCCTTCTCTCTGACTCAATTTTCTCGCTCTCGCGCTTTCTCCACTGCCGTTTCTCACGCCTAAAGAGACGGCTTATCTCCTTTCTTTTTTCCCTATACCGCTCAGTCGCAACTCGCGCTGAAATTGACTGAAGCATTGCCATACGTGCAGCGTTCTTTTCATCATTTGTTATTCGTCACTCTTCATCCTACCATGGTTTGTTGCGAAACGGTTTTTCAAAATCAAGTACGATTGTTGTGGCAGTTTTTATAGAGTCGGAAATGGGTTTCCACTGCGCTTTTGGATCGTCATCGTACACTAGGTCTATATTTAAAACTTTTTACTATTAGTTAATGTTGATACCAGTTTTGCCGACGAATTTATATTCAGCCGTTCAGTATTGGGTTCAATAGTTATACATTCAAAATTTATACGAGTTCTATTTCACGTGTTGGAAAGAAATATCTCAGACATTAAACTAGATACGTTTCCGTTCACGTGGAGGCGTTGACTGCTTTCCGGCAAATAAGAGATACTCGTGAAAATTACAGCCAACAGCTTAGCTGTATCAACTGGGTCAGTAAATATACGGACATTCTTAATAAGAGTTGCTATAAATGAAGAAGAATTATCATTTACTCTTTTAAAAAAAATACCAAAAACTCTTGCTCGCCCTAGGAGAAGACGAACTTTAGCACGAAGACGCTGTTGGTACAGAAACTCTGTACATTTCAATACTTGGACACATTTTGATCGTACCCTCCTGCGCAGCGCAATCGTAATGTGATTTTTAATCAGATTTCAGTATATGAAACCCCTCTGCGTGCCTGATTAAACTAGTATTAACATAATTTAATACTAATTATTTTGCAAGGAATGTATAGTTTCACTTCGGTTTTTAAGTAATATTGGAAGATTTCATTGTTGTGCCATCTGTTGTCGATTGTTTGGGAGAATTCTAGGCGGTATCGTCAAACATTAGTGGTGAGTTGGTATGTGATAACTTTTCAACTTACATCGACGGCATATTTTTAGGCGTACTTAACATTAGGCGTCAAACTGTTCGATAATCAAGCTGCAATATACACCACTAACTGTTCGTTGACATTTCGAGTGTTATTCCCAATGTTATTTTGATATACTGCAGATTCCCGTTGTTAAGTCAAAACTGTAAGCATCTGTTCGTAACAATATATGTGTGTACTCGTGTATAACCCCGGTGACTATTTCGAGATGTTACAAACCGTATGACAAAGTTACTACACGCCCATCATATGGTGGAGGGCTTAATAAGAGTAGCAAATACACACTGATTATCCTAGAAGTTTTTCAATTAAGTTTTCCATTTAGCTGGGAAACTGTGATAATTCAACACCACTATCCATGCAAAAGAAAGAAAAAGGATTTAGCTCTAAAGTTTGTTTACTTAAAGGCTTCTTCTGTTTTAGTTTTGTTACGGGAAACGCAATTTTATTCACACTCTTCACAAGAATGGTCGGAACTTCTTTGGGGGAAGTTTGTATAAAGCAACAAGTTTTTAGCACTGCCATGATATGAGCTTCCGGTTTTTGTTGTTAAAAAAAAAACATGTAACATTTGTTGCCTTTCGTAATAGAGATGTTGAAAAAGCTTTAGATGAAGTTTCGTTTCTGACCGGTTTCGATGTAAATGCAATTTCGAGTTTTTAATTTATATTATTTTCATCTACCGGAATGATTTATCATGCAGTTGGAAGATTAACAAACTAAACTAAACTAACTAAAATTCTAATTAAATTCTGCAGTTCGAGTTCAAGAATAACATTCAATTTGTACTTTACTTTAGTTTTACGAAATATCCAAAAGATTCAAGGACTTAGTTATATTAATTTTTTTTTGAGGTTATCACAGGATGATCTGAATAGGTAGTGTGCAACCATGGAGTCCTTTGGCTTGCGTGCACAAAATATCTAATGTCTATTAAATGCATGTTTTCATAAAACTAATTTGAATGAATGAAACGGCCAAAACTAAAATGAAAACAAATAGAATTTCTTGGGTCAAATCCGGTAATTCTTTTAGAAATTTGAAAAATGAATATCCCAAATAAATAACTCATTTCAGTTTAATTATTCGTATTATTGACGTTTTAATTTTTGCCGATTCCTTCGTTCGTTAGAATTCATTTTATGAAAACAGGTCGTAAGTCTCAACCGCCAGTTCTTACCAACAATTGGAAAAAAGTATTTTAATACCGCAAAAGATGACTAGAATTCATTTATTTTTGATAATAAATTGTACATTTTTACACCGATTCCGAGAAGCTTTTTCGTGGCCAATTACTCCCTGTGATCGCCATCGCTAAGCGAGGTGACTTATTTTTTTTTATCCAACCAATACTCAGGGGATGCCCCCTATAAATGCAGTGCATTGTGTTGGCTAAGAAAAATTGAGGTAGTGGAGGGTGGAAAGAGGCAGTAGTGTCTGTAGACATTTGCCTTGAATCTTTGTATGTCACAATTGGTGGGAAATACACTAGCCTGAACTTTATTTCACATACGGACTGTACGGCTTAAGAACTAATTTTTTCAAAAGTGTGTAGTGCGGTCAACCGGCCACTCGATAAAAAACGGATACGAGTTCCTGCAAAGCCGCGTAGTTCGGCTAAATATCGTCACGTCTGGAATAAGTTGACTAATGTCCGAGGAACACATAGCGTGGGTGTGTCGATAGAACAGCGACACGCAACCCGCATTTCGACGATGCTCAAGGGAGGCAATAGAGTTGGATACTGTCCCCGTCGCTCTCCTCGAGACTCGGTCGAGAAGCTCCAAAGAGGTCATAGGAGCACCTGCCCATATATGGAAGTTATATTCCATCTTTGGCCTGATGTAGGTGGTCTAGATATTGAGAAGATCAGATGGAGTGAAATATTTCTTCCGCCGCTTTAAAAAGCCTAGAGAATTGGATACATCTTTCGATACTTGAATGCATCTTTCGACGCAAATGCATGTTTTGCCCTACGGGCATCACATTGTATTTTCATGCCCAGAACATCAAGAGCGTCTGATTCATCAATATCCACACCGTCCATAGGCAATGACGACACACCTGGGTCAGCAATCCGCTTATGCGAAAACAAACAACGCTGGGTCTTACCCGCATTAAAATCTACTCTATTCATTCGACCCCATTCAACAAAGGACACCAGATCCCGGCCGAGTGTTTCATTCATCGTCCGGCATTTGACTTCAATCTCTTGAAGACTTGGCCTACGGTCGAAAGAGATTACTCTCATCCACAAAGGAATAGAATGGATTCACAGTCTGACCCAGGAGATCGTCAATGAAAATAAGAAAAAGGGAAGGAGAAAGAAGGAGAGCCCTGTGGTACACCTGCAGTCAATTTATGCTCGTCGGATGAGACCCCATCTACAACAACTCGTATAGTGCGATCTCTGAGAAAACGCGATATAAATCGAGTAAAGTTATCACCGACACAAAAAGCAGCGAACTTTGACAAGAGTGCATCGTGCCATACTCTGTCAAAGGCCTTGGAAATATTAAGAGCCACTACCTTACTCTCACCAAGCCGGTGGATGGATCGACTCCACTGTTCCGAAAGGAACGCCATCAGGTCTCCAGTAGATCTCATTCTCAGTATGGTATCTGTCGATCATTAAAAAGGTCTTTGGACTCAAGATATTTCACAAGATGGTGGTTAACCATGGTCTCCATAACCTTCGAGAGCGCAGAACAAATTGCAATTGGGCGGTAATTTGCAGGGTTACTTGCATCGCTTTTTTAAGGGATTGGCTGGACATTAGCAACCTTCCAACACGACGGGAAGACTCCCGCACGGTATGCAAGGTTGAAAAGGTTGCGCAGTGGACGTGCCAGCGTCGAAGAACACCTACTCAAGAGCAATGCAGATATGCCATCCGGCCCGGGGATTTATTTACTACGAGATTCGCAAGAACCTTTTCAACTCGCGTTCGAAAAAATATCTTGGGCATAGAACAAGATACGTAATTGATCACGGGGAGTGGTTGATTTCTAGTCGGCAAGGAAGAGTTCCTTGCAAACATTTCAGCCAGGAGGTTAGCTTTATCAACCGGTTCAGTGAATGTTATGTTAGCTTTACGAAGAGTTGGGATAGAGGAAGAACTATCCTTTATTCTTCTAGCAAATGCCCAAAAGCTCTTACTTCCTCTAGGGAAAGAAAGGAACGCAATATTGTGCGAGCAAAAGATATGACCATTAAAAGATCTCAAGTGGCGCCAATTCCAATTTACATACATATATACCTCAACGGTACCTACATGTACTTGCCCTTGACTTTGTCGTGCCCTAGTGACCACTATTTCCTAACGTTAACTTTATTTTTTAACTTTACATCCAATAGCCTTATCACTGAGACACGAAATTATCTTTTAAGAGACACTGTCTACATATGTATAATTATATGAAATACGTACCTCTTTACTCCTTTCTTTTGGCTGGATCTTTTTTTGGGGGAAGGACCAATGTTCGGGTCGCTAATGGCTTGCCACTTGCTGGCTGAGGCTGTTTCCGCTTATTCGCCGGGATTGTCTTGGTGGCTGTTGGCTTCCTTGCTGGGAACTTACACGTCCGGCTAGCTGGTTGACTGCCTTGGACCACTTTGTGCCGGGGGTGGACTCGCTCGGCAACGCACACTGGTATTTCCTTAAGGGAGCACTTTCACCACACTGAGGGCCACGACCCAAAGAAAAACACTTTATTTATTTTTGTAATTCTTCTGTAGTAGTGGGTGTCCGTCCCACGTATTGCGTTTTATTTTAATAATAAAAAGTTTAAAAAATCTTCGCGGGCTGATATGCCTGTTGCTGCTGCTAAAACTTTTTCGATCTATACACAACGTAAACATCACGGGCCACACATGAAATTCGTGACGCCGTTGAGTAAATTCTTGACAATCGCAGGCAATACGGTCTCAACGCCGCTGCGCGACATCAACCGCTGATGCAATCAAACAGGTAGTTTTGATTGGGCGACAGACACATCCCGAGCGACAGGCGTAAACAAGCACGAATACGCTGTTCGTGAAGAAACTTTTCGCGTCGAAGTACTTTGACACACTTGGGTCTTGCCTCTTTGTGTAGCAGTTCAGTATTAACGTTTTTGTTACAATGCCAGTCTCTGAACGCGTCTTCTTTGGATTTGACAGCATTCTTGCATGTCTGGTTTCACCAATTTTGTTCCGATGGTTTATCCGAAATAATTTTCGTCGGGATGAATGAATTCATACCAATCAAAAGTATCTTCTCGATCAATTCAGCATCAGCATCTATGTCATTGTCCAGAAAAAGAAAGCTTCCAGTTAAAATGCTGATAAAAGTTGTTGAGCTCAGACGAACGTGCCTCTTCGTAGATAACAATTAATCGCTTCTGGACTGTGTTTGAAGAGCTTAATACGAAATGGACGCCGAAATGATACAGTGATCCGAATTACCAAGAGGTGCCAGCGTATCTTCGTATTTTTCAGGGTGCGAAGTTAAAAAGAGGTCAAGTAAATTTTGGTTGTGCCCTTGAACACACGGAATGTGCGTCAGTTCATTCACTAATTGCGTCAAGTCATTATGCGCGACGAAGATCTCAGCTTATTGCCCCTCCGCAGTCACTAGCAACAACGATTCCATTGTCCGGATAATTCCCCAATATCTCAGAAATGGAATCGGAAAAGGTGTCAAAGCCATAAAGGGATACCTCCCTTCCCACATTAGGGCTTCTATAAAGAAATCCGAAATGTAAGACAAATACAATGAAATGCGCGGTCAGTGAGGGAATGTAAACCTCGTTTTTATATCCAGTTGTACAATACTTATCGTCACTGTAAGAAATCCACTGAACATACTCTCTCTATCCTGACAGCTTCTTGACAACTGACATTTATACTTCGTTTTCGCATAAAAAGTTTTTGGCTTCCCTTATTTATAATTATGGAATGGGAAGATATTGAAAATCGTATTGTCGTAAATGATCTAAAAAATGTGGAATGGAAACTGGCGGCATTTAACGTACGTTGCAACCGCTCGGGGCCACTCAAAATTTTCTTTATCGTGCTGTGAAACTGTTTGTGGATACTGGTGGAGTAGCAGACTGTCCGAGATCTGGCCGTACGCGCAGTGTGCGAACTTCCAGAGCTGCCAATTCCGTAGAAAATCGAATTCCTCGAAATCCACTCCGTAGCCGAAGAATATTGTCGCGGGAGATGAATATATCGAAGATATCCATTTCTCGCATCATTAAATATGACTTGGGACTTGCAGCTTACAAAAGATACACGAGGCATCATCTGACGGCTGTGCTGAATATATTAATATACTGCTGGAT
Organism: Phaonia tiefii; assembly: GCA_963931995.1. Taxonomy (NCBI): domain Eukaryota; kingdom Metazoa; phylum Arthropoda; class Insecta; order Diptera; family Muscidae; genus Phaonia; species Phaonia tiefii. The sequence continues at coordinate 42,601,478 of OZ008371.1, forward strand.
TTAAAACGAATGGCAGAACAGGGCTGGAGCTCAATGGAGGCTCTACATATTAAGCAGGCTTCCTTCCGTACCATAACACTGTGCTCGTAACAAAAGTTAAAGCGCTGATAGCTTGTGATGACAATGATTGTGGGCACACTAGTGTGAAGTTACTTACCGATAGTTAAGAGACGATCAAGGTAGTATCGTCGCAAAATGTGAGATCGCTACTAAAATCCAAGAAGGAGGGAATAAACACTGCGACATCTTGAAAACTTTTGAACAAACGAGCTGGCTAGACATGATTTTATTATTTATTATATTTATACCTATAACCTGTCTTGCTTTATGGCGCAGATTCCTGGGTCTTATCGCAAGCAGACGAAATATCTGTTTTAGTCTTCCAGAGAAAAATAATCCGAAAAATGTCTGGCCCTATATTGCACAACGCCGAGTATCGGCGACGCATGAACCATGAGCTGTATGACCTATATCCCGACATTGACTTAGTGAAACGGATCAAAATAACGAGAGATAAGACAAAAGATCGAACTGGTTGGCGAAATATGTAATCTTCGTTTTGTAAGATCCCTGACCCCCCTGGGTTGTTCGAGACTGGATAAGTAAGTATTTCGATCAGCTGTGGTATGGATACAACCTGATTGGCTCAAATGAATGCAGCGTGTACTCAGACTGTGTACTCAGTATGGAACATTTCAGGGAATCTGATTGCAAACCACTAAAGAATTTACTTCGTAGTATCAAATTCGTCAGCATAATAGAAAACTCTCTTGAGAATAAGGTCTTCGCTCTGGGGACCTTCCTGGAATATCGAGGGAGACTTCAATAACATTCAACCTTCGGCGATTCTCAGGTCGTTACAGAATCTAGGATTCGACAGCTTAGTGACACGCCTAATTGGGAAGCTTCAGGTGGATAGATCCGTCAAAGCTGAATGGGGTGGTGTTACAATTGCTAGGAACGTTAACAGGGGGACACCGTTAACAGGGAGTTCTGTCTCCACTATAATGGTTAACTTCTGTCAATGAACTGCTTCTTGAATTGGACAGGGCCGAATGCCAGGTCTTTGCTTATGCCGATGATATTGCTATCATCTGTACGGGTAGAAACCTCAATTTACTTAGCATTCGTACAACCAACCTACTTAGTCTGATTTTGAACTGGACCGCTAACTACGGACTATCTTTCACTTAACCCACTTAAAACCGAGCTTATCTTGTTCTCTCGGAAATATAAAATACCCGCATTTGAACTGTCGTCAGTTAATGGGGTGCAATTACAGTTGACGGAAAAGGTCAAGTATCTGGGAATAATTCTCGACAGAAAACTGTCATGGAACCCGAATGTGGAGGAGAGGGTGAAAAGGCGTCCGTTGCTCTTTACTGCTCTAAAGGGGCGATAGGAAAGCGCTGGGGACTGTCTCCTAAGATCACCATGTGGATTTATACGGCAATAGTCAGACCAATACTTCTCTATGGCACCGTAGTTTGGTGGAGGTCCCTCCAAAAGAAATATATTCTGAATTCCTTGATAAAAATTCAAAGATCAACACTGATTAGCGTTAGTGGGACAATGGGCACGACGTCAGGTACTGCACTTAGTGCTATCCTGAACATCTGTACTAATGATATCATGGCCGAATCGGCAGCCGCTACAATCAGAGATTTTGACGTTTTGATATCGGGGCTTTTCGGACACGCTGATGTACTGATTTACACCGGATCAACTCTACTCCTACCAGCGACACATCGAACGACTTCTATTCCGAACAGGAATACTATTCCGAACAGAGGTACTACGGCACAGGTTCTTCCGGCAAAATAAGGTGTTAGTATGTCAATCTCTACGTGCCGTTTGCAGATCAGGCAGTGGGCCGATTATATGTTCAAGGACAAGTGGAGACTTAAACTTGCAAACAAGTCATGGTCCTCTGGCCACAGGTGGATATGAAGAGGACTAGGCAACTACTTAACTTGCGAGAGGCAGGTTATCCACAATGATAGGAACATTTACGGGACATTGTCTTGGAGGAAAACACGCCCTAAGATTGGACATAGAAACTCCACTCTCTGTAGATGCTGCATGGAAGAGGACGGAGAAACGACGAAACACCTTCTCTTGGGTTGCCCTGCTCTGGCAGGACTGAGAAGTAGGATATTCGGAACACATTTAGTTAGCACCGTAGCCCTACAGGATATTCCTGTAGGTCTTATAGACAAATTCATTGAAAGGGCAAATTGGCTAGACGACTAGTCAATAGTTGCTATAGAGGAAACTGTAGGTATCACAATGGGCTTATTTTGCCTAAATGTGCTAGACAGCGTGCTGTCTGGCAGCCTTTTCAACCAACCAACCAAGTATCAAATTCCTATGAAACACTGAAATACTTCGGTACGCAGAGCGCATATCCGGTAAACTATTTACTTTAGCTTCGCCTCCGCTTTTTCAGTCTAACCTAACCTAACAAAAATTGATTTACAAAACTGTTTTAAAAATAGTATATATTGAAACAAAGGTCTAGTTGAAGCTATATTGCAGTTTTGATTTCGATAGTATCATTCTTTTAATCTTACATGACATCCTTAATAGGTTTTGAATTTTTAAATCTTTTAATCTGTATGTCATTTGAAATTTCATATAAGCTGTTGTATACAACTAGTAGAGATAATTTTTTATATACTTGAGAAATGTTTGGTAGAAATTTGTAGCCATATATGATCTTATGGAATCGGTTATTGAAATAAGTAAATAAAAGAATAGAGTCAATCTAATCTTATCACTGCAACAGATAAGAATAAAACTAAACTTCTGTCACCAATTTTCGCTAACTCTGATTATCCTAAAGCAGAGTGTTATAGCTGTCATATTGCATGGAACATGACTTTTAAAATCTCTAACTGTCATAAATGACCCTACAAATTGTTGTGATTTGCATCTTAAATGGAAACATTTTCATCTCATCCCAAATTCTATAGTGCTTATGTATCAAGATATTAAGGAAGCAATTATTGTTATTGCCACAAAGTAAGTTTTAAAACAACAATATGTAATGATTTCCAAATTCACTTAATGTAAACTTAGCTTCCGTTTTTGCAGTTGTTTTGTTTCAAATCTTCTTACCCCAACCGAAGTATACTTTCAGGATGTTTTGTAAAATGTAAACTTTCAAGCGATTTATCTTCTATTGATGTGCGTGCTTATAAATATTAAGACAACAAGTTTTAATGTAATTTCTTACATTCAAATTTATATATGTGATTTCCCAAATTGTTGATTTATCCTACATCCGCAATGTTGTATATGCCTGAGTCGCATGTGTTTGGATTTCAATTCGAGGAGGGATAAATCGTACGCAACCATAGCATCATTGTCTTAAGGACAAAGTTGTTAACATCTATACGAGTACCCATAATTTGTTGGAAGATTTAAATGAAATTTTCTCTGAACTCAATTCAACTCAATTGTTTTTTAGTATTTGCATATGCCAATTTAAGTGAAACACATGTTTACAGATGATGCGAATGCGAGTTGGAATTGAATTATGTTGAGACACCACCACAGAGAGACACAAATACAATTGCGAGGGTTGTAGATGAAAGTGATTGTGATAGAAGTAGGTTACAATATAATGATAACCTACGATATAATTAACGATAGATACTTGAGGAAGCAGCTTGCCACGCAACGCCATCTCTGATTGAGTGACAAGCACATGTGTAAACTCACACGAATAAGGAAATTGAACATTTGGTTAACGAGAAGAGAAAAGCGGGATTGGTAACGATATAGATCATTAGTTGCAAGTCTTCGACATACCGTTGAAACGACCGGAGTACGAGCTGCCTTCAGAATAGACGATGATCATCAACGTGCCAATTACGTTGGAGGGCTAACTCCGACAAATTCGAGCAATCTTTTCATATGAGTGCAAAATAGAAATAAAGTAAGCCTTTTGAGACGACCTTTCCCCTACTGAATGAAAGGAGGTATTGGCTGACAACAGGTGAGGAAAAGGCCAAATTTAATGCGTATCATTTACATCAGGGTCTCCGCCCCATCTCATGCATTAACAGTTTAAATCTCTCGACATATAGGGTGGTTTTTAAGCGCGGTAGAAATTGAAATTGTAAATAATAGCACAAAAAAATTGATTTTAATCAACAACTCGGATTGGAGTTTTAGCACACTGTGTCCTGTTTTCAAAAAAGGCGACGGGAGGATAAGTACAAACTATCGTGGAATAAAGACTTTATCCATCACATGCAATGTCCTCTCGATCGTAATGTGCGAAAGACTAATGCCGTTCGCCGCAGACCTGATCGGACCTTAGAAGTGTGGCTTTGGTCCTGGAAAGGCAACTATCGAGCAGATATTAACGTTATGACAAATCCTGAAGAAACCCCACTACAAACAAATCAACATCTACCACATCCCTTTAGATTATACGGCTGCCTTCGATAGCCGGATACGGAGAAAACTGTACCAAGCTATGTCGTAGTTTTTTATTTCTGCTGGTTGGACGAGCAAGTAGGCTATGGGGTCCATTCACCGGATCGAAATGTAAATATCTCCTTCAAGCTGCCTGATCATTGTAGTGTATTTCAGACGGAAATTACCGCCATACTGGAGGTTGCTGAACTACTGAAAAGTAGTGTCACAACCCTCCGGAGAATATGTATCTACACAGACAGCCAGGTTGCCATAAAATCCCTGGAATCCGTGTTTGCTACGTCCCTGATGGTGAAAGAATGCCACTCATCACTTACGGTGCTGGCAGAGTATTTTGACATCAGGCTCATCTGGGTACCGGGACACAGCGACATTCCAGGCAATTGCGTAGTGGATGCGTTAGCTAGACAGGGTACTACGGCACAGGTTCTTCAGGTTCTCTACCTGCAATTTGCAGATCAGGCAGTGGGCCGATAATATGTTCAAGGACAAGTGTAGACTTGCTTCAACTTGCAAACAAGCCAGGGTCCTCTGGCCACAGGTGGACAGGAAGAGGACTATGCAACTACTTAACTTGCCGAGAGGCTGGTTATCCACAATGATAGGAACACTGACGGGACATTGTCTTGTAGGAAAACACGCCCTAAGATTGGGACATAGAAACTCCACTCTCTGTAGATGCTGCATGGAAGAGGACGAGGAAACGACGAAACACCTTCTCTTGGATTGCCCTGTTCTGGCAGGACTGAGAAGTAGGATATTCGGAACACATTTAGTTAGCACCGTAGTCCTACAGTATATTCCTGTAGGTCTTATAGACATTGAAAGGGTAAATTGTCTAGACGACTAGTCAATTGTTGCTATAGAGGAAACTGCAGGTATCACAATGGGCTTCTTTAGCCTAAGTTTGCTAGACAGCGTGCTGTCTGGCAGCCTTTTCAACGAACCAAGCTTACACGCCTATGTAGAACCGACACGAAATCCTCAGTAAATATTGGTAAAGATCTCACCGAACCATTTAATACGAGGCGAGGCTTCAGGCAGGGCGTCACCCTATGATGCGAGCTCTTCAACATACGAGGGCGGTTCAATAAGTCCGTGACTTTTTGAATGAAACAAAAACAAAATATTTTTCAACATAATCTTCTTTTACCTCAATACACTTCGTCCAACGTTTCTCCAATATTTGTATCCCATCCAAAATAATAGGATTTTTCGAGATCCATAAACTAGGCATCTGTTTGATCAATAATTTCTTAGTTGGAGCTAAATCTCTTTCCACCGAAACATTTATCTAAGTTTTTATAAATAGGAAATAGTCACTTTGGGCTAAATCCGGAGAATATGGTGGATGAGGTACCAATTCGTAGCCCAATTCATGGAATTTTGTCATTGAGACTACACACGTGTGCACCCGTACGTTTATGGTCAATTGAGAGCAAACGCGGCATCCATCTTGCAGACTGCTTTCTTCAACCCAACTGATCATTTAAAATCGAAACCACACTGCCATATGAAATGCCTATGGCATCAACAATCTCACGCACTTTTACTCTTCGATCGGCCAGCACCATATCGTGGATTTTTTCGACATTTTCGGGTGTATTGATCTCAATTGGCTGTCCAGAACGTTCAGCGTCATTTGTACTTGTGTGACCACAACGAAAGTCAGTAAACGACTTTTTTACCATTGAAATCGATGGTGCAGAGTCCCCATAGTATTTATCACGCTTTTCCCTGCTTTGATTAACTTTTTTTTCCGCAAAAAATAATGTTTAATGAGCACTAGAAATTCACTTTTATCAATTTTTAAAAAAATTCACGAGGTTGTATGTTTTGAACAGCTGTTAAACGCATAGTAAATGACGGAACTTGCTCAAAATTTGACAGTAGTCTATTAACAGGTGGTACTTGATGGGAGCAGTGTTGCATTTCATATAACTACGAGGGACGGTTGAAAAGTCAAGAAATTATTGATTTGAGATCATCGTGAGAAAAACTGCAGTCAATACGAATATCAGCAGCAACAGTCACATGCTGGTCGTGTATGCTGATGATTCAGACATCATTGGGCGAAATCTGCGAGAAGTTACTGCAGTAATTTCGAGAATTGAGAAGGAACCAACAAAAGTGGTTTTTTGCCAGTAACCGAGGACAAGACAAAATTAATTGTTTCGACAAGCAGAACATCAACCCGATTGGATGAATGGGTGAACATTGATAATCGTTATAATTTCGAGGTATTGACCAAATTGATATACCTTGGATCTGCCGTAAACATAATCAAAAACGTCAGCTTAGAAATCAAACGGAGAACTGTGCTTGCAAACAGGTGATATTTCGAGCTGAACAAACACTTCAGAGTTAAGTCAAGACTTCGAGAAACAAAGATCCATCTATATCTGACTCTCAGATAACCTGTCTTGCTTTATGGCACAGATATTGACATATCACATGCCGATGAATCATCACTGGGAGTCTTCGAGAGAAAAGTGCTCCGAAGAATATATGGTCTATAATAGAAAAAGACGACGGATCTATACGGAGCGGTATAATCTGTACCCCGATATCGACGTAGTAATGCGCATCAAAATAGCGCGTCGTCGCTGGCTAGTTTAGGTCAGTAGAATGGATCAGCATGAACCAGTTCGAAAGGCATTCGAAAACGTACTCGAAAGACATCAAAAAATAGGACGACCAAGACTTCGCTGGTAAGACCAGATGGAATATTGCCTGCGAGAGCTTGGTGTTACCAACCGGAGGGGAAAAACTGAAGATCAAGCCGGTTGGAGAAACATGTTATCCTCATTTTGTAAGGTCCTTGACTCCTCTGGTTTGTTTGAGGCCACCTAAGTAAGTTAAGGTAGTCGTTGTTTCACTCCGTGCTAATACAATGCCGTACATTTGTAGTCTACTGTTTTTATAGTTTAGCCCAAAAGCAACCAAACAAGCTTTCACATTTCGCTGTTTTTAAATTGCATGGTTCGTAATAGATTTTCCAATCTGCAAATACTTTTGGGTTTCTTACCAAATCCTCCAATAATTGCATGACATTCTGCATGTAATCGACATTCGTCCCTGGTAGTCTTCTCTTTGTAACAGTTGCCTATTCATCTGTGAACAATAGCTGCATTTTGTGGGTTGTAATGGGATTAGTCGATTAGTTGTTGCTACTCTGCCTTTTGCGTGTGTTTGTACGTGTAACCAATTTAGTTTTTGTCATTTCAGAAAATCACGAAAACCCAACTACTACTTCAACTACAGCTTTGCAAAGTATCTGTTTCCTTTGGCTTAAACGCTTAATATGCCAGAGGCATAAATTGCACGGGAGTTGTGCTGGGGGCTCGAAGAGAAACGATAAATGCGACTGAAAGCATTTTGGAAGGAAACGGTTTACAAAGAGAAGACTTTAATAGTTAGGCGATGTGGGAAAAAAGCTTTAATTATGTCTTTTTTGTTTGTATAGCAAAGAGAATTACGTGTTTATGGTTTAACTTCAAAGAAATTGTGTCTTATCTTCGCCTACAGGTCCTTAAATTCTTTGAATAACTATTTTGTTATCAAAGGCATACTTTTAGGATGAGGTGTTTATCGGAAATGGGTTTTATGTTTTAGCCAGAATGCGGCCTAATCAGTGTAAGATAAATAACATACAATTATTAAAGCAAAATCAAATTCTAGATTGCAACATTCTGCTTAATGACAAAAATAGATTTTATTGATTCAAACACTAGGCGGAGACACCCAACTCTCCAGTCTAACCTGTTTCTCATAATATATTTCGATTAATAAGTTCGCAATTCCTAGAATCTTGAATCCTTTCATTTCACTGTATCAAAAACAATGACTACTGATTATATAAAATTTTACTTATTAAAGCATACTTAAGGGCTCACACAATAAAAGCGCAATGTATAGCATATCATGAGGCGAAAATTAATGAGGAATTTAATTTGCGGACACAGTTTTGCTATTAAATCAGTAATAACAATGAAGATAATCATCTACTGCTTACATTTTCATTGCCAATGCTAAGGATCCAGCACCTTCCTAGGGAAATCAAATAGAATTCTTTAAAATGTTTAAGTGAAAAATGATTTCCATTTAATCAATTTTTCCGAGAAAGGAAGAAGGGCAAATAGAATGTTTGCATATTTCATGCAACGTTTAAGGTGCCAACGGATGGATAATCGCATCGAGAGTAGGACTTGAGGAGTTTTTACAGCGAGTAGTCTTAAATTTCGGAGGAAACTGCCAGTTGTTAACATCACATGAAGTAAACACACTGGTTGGGGGAAACAATACCAACAATTGCAATGGAGTGAAGTGTGTGTGTACGAAAATACGAGTCTTCACTTGTTTTTCCATGGATAACATGCACTTAAGAACAAAAATAAACAATACCAAGAACATGAAGAGTCAAGGGTCCATACATGATTTACCCCCATCGAAGGAAAAAAATTTAAGTTCATAAGATAGTCTGACGAGAAAAGGGATGTGAATGAACAATAGTAGCAGGACGAAATTCAAACGTAGTTACTATGTCTGTAAGGGAGATATAAGTACATAAAGGGTGATGCGTTTGTAGGTACAATGGACCATTTATAGTATCATACAAGACCATAAGACCAATCTTTTTTATCATACAAAATAACCAATTTTTTTTATGCATTTCTATTTTAAAGACTTTTCTGGCTTCGAATGTTGTTGGTAACTGGGGCTCACATGACCCAAGCCGTGGTTCCAATTTTCGATGAAATAAGCCCTTTATCTATAGCATATACGGTTCTATTAAGTATAATGCCCGGAAGACTACAACCGATTCGGGAGAAACTCTGCGAAGCAAATCCCTGAGCTTGGTATACCTGCAAAACTCATACGCCTTTGCAGGATTACCTTGTCGAATACCAAAACCGCAGTGAAAGTTGGTAGGGATGTTACTGAACCTTTCGAAACTAAGCGAGGCCTCAGGCAAGGCGACACCCTAACATGCGATCTCTTTAATATCTTAATGGAGATAATTATTTTTTATTTTTTTATCAAACCCACACTCAGAGGATGTCCCCTATAAATGCAATGCATTGTGTTGACGAAGGAAAATTGTGCTAGTGGAGGGTGGAGGGAGGAGTATAGTGTAAGTAGACATTTGCCTCGAATCTTTGTATGTCACAATTGGTGGGAAATACACTAGGCGGAAGTTTATTTCACATACGGACTGTACGGTTGAAGAACGCTTTTTCTCTATAGTGTGTAGTGCGGGTAACCGCCCACTCGATGAAAAAAAAACTGATGAGAGTTCCTGGAAAGCCGCGTGCTTCGGCTAAATATCCTCTCGTCTGGCATAAGTTGACGGATGTGCGAGGAACACAAACTGTGGAAATATCGATAGAACAGCGACACGCAACCCACATTTCGACGATGCTCAAGGGAGACAATAGAGTTGGATACCCTACTGTCCCCTATCAACACCATCGCTCTCCTCTGGACACGGTCGAGAAGCTCCAAAGATGTCCTAGGAGCACCTGCCAATATATGGGAGTTATATTTCATCTTTGGTTTGATGTAGGTTGTGTAGATATTGAGTAGATCAGATGGAGTGAAGTATTTTTTGCACCGCTGTAAAAAGCCTAGACACTTGAATGCATCTTTCGACACTTCAAATACATTCAACAATGGACACCAGATCGTGGTCGAGTGTTTCATTCATCGTCCGGCGTTTGACTTTAATCTCTTGAAGACTTGGCCTACGGTCGAATGAATAAGAATGACAGAGATTACTGACATCCGCAAAAGAGTAGATTGGATTCACAGTCTGACCCAGGAGATCGTCAATGAAAATAAGAAAATAGAAGGAGAAAAAACAGAGCCCTGTGGTACACCTGCAGTCAATTTATGCTCGTCGGATGAAACCCCATCTACAGCAACTCGTATAGTGCAATCTCTGAGAGAACTCGATATAAATCGAGTGAAGTTATCACCGACACCAAAAGCAGCGAGCTTTGACAAGAGTGCATCGTGTCATACTCTGTCAAAGGCCTTGGAAATATCAAGAGCCACTACCTTACTCTCACCAAGCCGGTGGATGGATCGACTCCACTGTTCCGAAAGGAACGCCATTAGGTCTCCAGTAGATCTCATTCTACGGAAGCCATACTGCCGATCATTAAGAAGGTTATTGGTCTCAAGATATTTCACAAGATGGTGGTTTACCATGCTCTCCATAACCTTCGAGAGCGCAGTACAAATTGCAATTGGGCGGTAATTTGCAGGGTTAATTGCATCGCATTTTTTAGGGATTGGCTGGATATTAGCAACCTTCCCTCGCGCCGGGAAGACTCCGGCACGGTATGCAAGGTTGAAAAGGTTGCGCAGTGGACACGCCAGCGTCGAAGATCACCTACTCAAGACCAGTGCAGATATGCCATCCGGGCCCGGGGTATTATTTACGACGAGATTCGCAAGAACCTTTTTAACACCTCGCGCTCGAAAAAATATCTTGGGCATGGAACAAGATACGTAATTAATCACGGGGAGTGGTTGATTGCTATCCGGCAAGGAAGAGTTCCTTGCAAACATTTCAGCCAAGAGGTTAGCTTTATCAACCGGTTCAGTGAATGTTATGTCATCTTTAAGAAGAGTTGGGATAGAGGAAGAACTATCCTTTATTCTTCTTGAAAATGACCAAAAGCTCTTACTTCCACTAGGGAACGAAAGGACTATGGCACGCGGAAAGGACGCGGAAAGGACTATGGAAAGGACTTTTCGCGTCGAAGTACTTTGGCACATTTGGATCTTGCCTGTTTGCTTAGCAGTTCAGTATTAACGTGTTTATTATCTGAGCGCGTCCTCTTTGAATTTGACAGCATTCTTGCATGGCTGGTTACACCAATTTTTTTCCGATGGTTTAACCGAAAATTATGAGAAAAGCTGCAGTCAACATTAATAAAACCATCAGCAATAAAAGTCACATGCTGCTCGCGTATTCTGATCATATAGATGTCATTGGGCACACAATGAGAGAAGTTACTGCGGTGTTTTCGAGAATTGAGAAGGAGTGAGAAAAAGTGGGTCTGAAAGTAAATGAGGACAAGACAAAATTAATGGTTTCAGCAAGCAGGACCTCCACCCAATTATACCAAAGCGTGAAAGTTGATAACCGTTATAATTTCGAAGGGTGGTGGACGAATTTATATACCTCGCATCTGTCGTAAACAAAAACAACAACGTCAGCCTTGAGATCAAGCGGATAATTGTAGATGTTATTTTGGGCTAAGCAAGCGTTTTAGAGGTAAAGCCCTCTCTCAAGTAACGAAATTCCAGATATATCTCTCATACAACCTGTCTTGCTTTCTGGCGGAGAATCCTGGGGCTTATCGCAAGCAGACGAAACATCTCTAGTCTTTGAGGGAAAAACACTCCGAAAAATCTATGACCCTATAGTGCACAACGGGAAGTATTGGCGTCGCATGAACCATGAGCATGACCATTGTTAAGCGGATCGAAATATCGCGATTTCGCTGCCTAGGCAAAGTCAGTAGAATGGATGAAAACGAACCAGCACGAAGAGTTTCTGAAACCGAACTCGAAGGAAGACGAAAAATAGGAAGACCAAGACCCCGCTGGAGGGATCAGGTTGACGAATCCCTGGGTACACTTGGTATTACCAACTGGAGAGATAAGGCAAAAGATCGAACTGGTTGGCGAAATATGTTATCCTCACCGCCCGGGGTTGTTCGAGGCCGGGTAAGTAAGTAAGCAGTTTGATGACAGTAATCTTGCCTTCCAATTCCAAAAGGAAAACTCCTAAAGGAAGAAGTCAAGAGGTATGATATCACATGATCTCACCCTTTCGAGACGTGCCATGAACTGCGTACCGTATTATGCTTGCAATAATGGCCGTCGGTGGTGCAATGGGTAGAGTGCGCCTCTCTTACTTAAGATCCTGGGTGCGATCTCTGCTCAGACCACCTTAAAAATGTCTTTCGGCGGCGGTCACCTCGCATAGTGACGGCGATACTATCGAGTATTTAGCCATGAAAAAAAAAAATACCGATCGGAATCGGTGTAAAACTGTAGGTCCCAATCAGTGAGTGAAAACTGGAAAGCGCACAGCTCCGTGATTGTGAGAAGCTCTCCTCTGTCCCTTCATGGGATGTAATGGGAAACCATTTATTTATTTAATGCCATGGGTTAACGGGCAATGTGACAATTCGCGTTGTCTTGTTGGAACCAAATGTCGAGGTCACTGGCTAGAGTTGCCGGCAGCAAATTGCCCGTTATCATGGCACCATTCACAGTTACGTTGCTGCCGGCCTTATTTTTGAAGAAATATGGAAATAACCACACCGAACCTATGTTTTGTGTGGATATAATGGCAGATGTTGAACAGCTCTGGGCTGCTCTTGGAGCCCAAATACGCGAATTTTGCTTATTGACGTATAAGACAGAAATTCGTCTCATGACTGTAAAAATTTTGGTCGAAAACTGTGGATCTTATTCAATCCTTTCAAGACCCCAAATATTGACGCTTTGTCGGGCTAAGTCTTTACACAATGAAATGCCACACAATCCTCCAAACAGAAACAGTTTGAACTGTCATAACACCTCTACTGGAAAAAGTATCTCTAAATGAATCACCCTATACATATGCACACATCTATTCGATGAAATGCTTTTCCGGAAGCAATATAGAGATGTGATACAATATAAACTACCTACTTGTTCGCATGGAAAAGGTTTTCGTCCAAAAGCGAGGGTAGTACCAAAAATAAGGATAGTTAGGGAGGTTACAATGTACAGCATGAGAGCAACATTTAAACGAAAGATTTTCTCAGTAATTTAAATTTTCAAATCTGTTGTTAGCACATGCAAAGGATCCTTAGAATATGTGAGGGAATCAAAAATAAGTTTAGGCAAAGTTTTTCAGGCTTTCTCTTCTATGACGGACACAAATCGCAATTCTCAAAGTTTTGTCTTTCCAACAGTAGTTAGAAACATAATTTCTCTTCTGTACAGTAATTAGAATATAGACTAGATTATGTTGAGCTAGAGGAGAAACTTATATTTTACCTAGGAGGATTTACGATGCGTTCCTTTCTTTCCTAAGTGTTCTCCAATCCGTTCCCTGAGATGTCCTAAACCTGGGTATTGGTGTTGGAGTCTTAATTGTAGGGTAGCGGGGGATGCGAGAGTAAATGTTTCGTCGTTTCGATGACCTCGTTACACGTCCTGCACTCATTTGATTCATCTCTTTCTATTCTCTTCAGATGTGGGCTTAGATTTGAGTATCCAGTTAGAACATCCGCGTATCAACTTAAATCGGGTCTGCCCAGCTTAAGTATTCCTCTGGTATCGTTGCCATCCGGCCTGCCGTACATAATCTGTCTTGAATCCTTCATTAATCATTATATCATCTCAAGCCTTGCTCCCATCCGGCCCGCCCGTCTTGAATCTTTTTTTTTAACGTTATTCCCAATTGATATCAGAATAAATATCCGGCATCAGAGTCCTGTGCCCAGTATCTTTTAGAAATTGTTAGTTGCTCCATAAATCAGTGATGACATTTGCATTCCACCCTTCTTATATACTTTATTATCATTATTATAGTATCCATGACTTCTACCCAACATTTTTTTTGTTAGCTTTGTCGAATACCGAAGGATTACATATATGATTGGTTTTTTTTTCATACAGTTTACTTAGCTCAATATGAAATGTGTTTGTTATTCAGGAATAGCATATCGTTAGCTGAAATGCAAAGTAACTTAACTACAATTTTATTTATATTTTGTGTACACAAACAAAAATAAAGTGGCAATATAGCCTATAAACATTGTATATCAGCCATTCAAGTATAATTTTACAAATTTTCAATACTGCTGGCATGGGTAATTTGTAATATTGTTTGAATTTCAAGCAAAAATAATTCGCCTACGCCAGAAAAGGTGACGCAAAGTCTATTACTTTTATGTATCTAATAATAGCAGAGGATACAGTTTTGTTAGTCAAATTTTTGAATCTTACCCTAAGTAAAATTCGAAAATATTGTTTTCAAATTCGTGTTCTTTCCACTTAATAAAAAGTTATTCTTACCCTTTGTAAACTTTGAAAATATTGTTTACAAATTCGTGTTGTTTCCATGTGATAAAAGTTTTTTGTTTCTTGATTCTTTCAAAAAGTTGCTTAGCGGATTCATCAACCGTTCGTGGTGAGATCGTGTATGGTAGGTTTCAACGTACAGCCACGATGTTTTTATCGACATCCAAGTGCGCCATCTAAATCCGTTTCAAATTCGACACGGACTCGATTTTTCGTACATTTTCTCCGAAATGTAAATCAGTTACGGAAACAACAAATCCGTTTGCGTAAGAAATTCCTCTCGCGTAGAATTCGCAACGGAATTCATATTCGAATCCGTTTCGGGTTCAGAAGTGGATTTATGAGGGGCGCATGGGGCGCGGTCTCGGCGCCCGCGGCTGTCGGGATCCCAGAAAATATAATTAATATACAGGGTGGTTCAGTCACGACTGGACAAATTTCACCAGCGTATTCCTTGGATCATTTCATGAAAATACGTCCATCTACGACCATCCCCGAAAATAATAATAATAAATAAATAGTTTCCCATTACATCCCATAAAGGGACTGGGGAGAACTTCTCACAATCACTGAGCTGTGCGCTTTCCAGTTTTCACTCACTGATTGGGACCTACAGTTTTACACCGATTCCGAACGGTATTTTGAGAAGCTTTTTCATGGCTAGATACTCGATAGTGTCGCCGTCACTATGCGAGGTGACCGCCGCCGAAAGAAAATTTGAAGGTGGTCAGAGCCGGGTTCGAACCCAGGATCTCATGTACAAGAGCCGCGCACACTAACCATTGCACCACCGACGGCCACAATTGGGATCTAGTTTTACACCGACTCCCAACGGTATTTTTGAGAAGCCTTTTCATGGCTAAATACTCGATAGTGTCGCCGTCACTATGCGAGGTGACCGCCGTCGAAAGAAATTTTAAGGTGATCAGAGCAGGGATCGAACCGAGGATCTCAAGTACACACTACCCATTGCACCACCGACGGCCACTCCACCCATCAAGTCCTGTTAGTAGACTACTGTAAAATTTTGAGCAAGTTCCGCCATTTACTTTGCGTTTAACAGCTGTTTAAAACACACAACCTCGTGCATTTTTTTAAAAATGGAAAAAAGTGAATTTCGAGTTCTCATTAAACATTATTTTCTGCAAAAAAAAACGTCAATCAAACCTTGATAAATACTAGGGGGACTCTGCACCATCGATTTCAATGGTAAAAAAGTGGTTTACTGTATTTCGATGTGGTCGCATTAGTACAAATGACGCTAAACGTTCTGGACGGCCAATTGAGGTCAATACACCCGAAAATGTCGGAAAAATCCACGATACGGTGTTGGCCGATCGAAGAGTAAAAGTGCCTGAGAATGTTGGTGCCATAGGCATTTTATAGGGCAGTGTGGTTTCGATTTTACATGATCTGTTGGGTTTAAGAAAGCTGTCTGCAAGATGGGTGCCGCGTTTGCTCTCAATCGACCATAAACGTAATCGTGTGACAACTTCAAAGGATTGTTTGGAGTTATTTAACCGCAATTCGAAGGAGTTTTTGCGGCGTTTTGTAACTGTGGATAAAACATGGATCCATTACAACACTCTAGAGACCAAGCAGCAGTCTAAACAATAGGTTTATCCGGTTGAACCGGCTCCGAAGAAGGCCAAGGTAAGTTTGTCGGTCAATAAGGTGATGGCAACAGTTTTTTGGGATGCACGCGGGATAATCCACATCGATTACCTTCAAAAGAGAAGAACAATAAACGGCGAATATTATGCCAACTTATTGAACCGATTTAACGAGGATTTAAAAAAACGACCCTCATGGCCAAGAAAAAAGGTATTTTTCATCGACATAATGGACGGGTGCACACGTGTGTAGCCTCAATGGCAGAATTCCATGAAGTGGGCTACGAATTGGTACCTCATCCGCCATATTCTCCGGATTTAGCCCCCACTGACTAGTTCCTAGTTCCAAACCTAAAGAAATGGCTCGGTGGAAAGAGATTTAGCTCCAACGACGAAATTATTGATCAAACAAATACCATTTTTATGGACCTCGAAAAATCCTATCATCCGGAAATCTATGTTGTGACATAAAGAATTTACGCCACCGCTTCTCTTGCTGATCTGGTGGTGATATCTGCGTGCCATCATTAGCGTTTAACGATACTGAGGTTATCTGTACGCTGAAAAAACGGCCCCAGCAACATATTTGCAGTACCATGTATGTATATGATTGCAAGCATTGTTTTCATAATTTGAAGATATGCTTCATTGTTGTTTCTTTGTTGTCTGTCACGGTTTTCTTTTCAGCAGTTTCCAACGAACAAAGCCACATTTAGGCCACAAAAGCATATATTATAACCTGTTAAACATTGTGTCTCCAACATGTAATATTGAACACAAACACAATGTATTTGGACACAAGCATACTATATTTGCAACAAGCTACAAACACGTTGTATGTGCATCCAAACAAAAAAAAAAAAAACAGATTTTTCAGCGTGTATATGTGCAGGCGTTCACTATTCCAAATGTCAGTCCAGGATTCTGCATTAATTCAAGGTTTATTCATACATCTTTTCTCAGCAAGGACTCCCTTGACAGTTTCCTTCAGCATTCCTATATTAAAGGAAATTAATTTCTTACGAAATTTCTTCAGATTGTCCCGTGTGGGTTCGTATACACTTTTCGTTTCGATGTTTGTACTACTTCATCTCCAGCCCTGTCTCTCTAATCCACACCGAACTGTCCCTAACAAAAGACTGGGTTATCCTTCTGAAAGAGAAGAGAAATAGATTTTTTAAAACCTCAAAAGTTCTGGTTGACGGCTCTGTTATTCTCATGGTCTAATCGACCGTATTTTTTAAATGTTAACGTTCTCTGAAAGAGAAGAGAAATGTTTTTTTTTAAACCTCAAAAGTTCTGTTTGACGGCTCTATTATTCTCATGGCCTAATCGACCGCATTTTTAAAATGTTAACGTTTTGTGGCGACAGTTACATTTGACACTTTCGTCCAAATTACAGTTCAATTAATCAAGTTGCATTTTGTATTGCATAAGGACTTTAAGGCTTTTCCTAGGAAATTGATTATTTTTGTTTGGAAACGAAATACATAGAAACTATTCTTCTTCTTCTTTTCTGCCAAATCCACAAAGAATACTTTGTCGTTCATATAAGTAGTATGAAGCAGGAAAAGGAATTTCAGTGAAAATGGGAGGAGAAACAATTTTTCCATATAGTTTGTGTATAGCTGCGAAAGAACATGTTTCGAGCGTTTGAAATTATTGTGGTGGTGTTGTAAAGGACAAGTTATTTTATTCTAAAAACTTTGACGGTAAAAGTTGCAGTAAAGGAAACATTTTCTGTCATTATATTGGAAGAGTTGGGTGTAACTTTTCGTTATTGGGATGACATTTATTACACCAACATATTGAGTGCAGTTTTTATTGCAGGGTTTCTCTGGGCTGGCGCAGTTGCGAAAGTGTAGTTTTTGGCTGGCAGTAGTTCGATTTGTTGGGATAAGTTTAAGGAAGTGGTTGTAGTGGCAGCGGAAGGAGTGATACTTGTGTATTTGAATTCTTTTTAACAAATAAGAAATTGTTATTGTCTTTTACAGTTCACAAAGTTTCTTTTAGTGCTTTTTGTTTAATGCACAATTGATTTTTCAGCAATTATTTGGTGTTTAAAAGTGGGACCAAATTCGGTTTACCCTTGGGAAGGAAGTTCAAACAAATAATATTTGTGAAAAGGTAAAAAATGTGTTGCGAAAACTAATTTTCATTAATCGGTGGTGTATTACTTAATTTTGAAATTGCAATGTAAAGCAGGCACTCCTTAAAGTATGCTATATAATTTCGTTGTTAAGCGCCCTATAAATATGCAACAAAAACCGAAATACGATAGTCAAACCAGACAGTTCAGTACATTTAAACGACTATATGGGCATTTAAGTTGTACATTGTGTTCAATATGAGTTATGTTTAGAATGTTGTATTTTGTTTTGAGGTAAAAGATTAGTTTTTGGTTGCTGAAGAAAAAACTTGTGGACAGCAGCACCGGAATTCAAATCGATAGTTTAACTCACAACATTGGACATTTTTTATAGAAATTTTATGAATTTTAACAATTTAACGACCGATTTTTATCGTTATAAAGTTGCAGGATTCCTATGATGAAGTTCAAAATAACTTAAATACTTTTTTAATATTTTAAAGAACAAGAAAAAATCCTTAAAAGCTTTGTCGGCCATTTTGCAGATAAGATCTTAGTTAACCCTCTAATGCATGAATTTTTGTTTTGACCCCTAAAGCATGAGTCCACCTCAAGGCGGACTTGAATTAGTTTCAATTTACTCACCGGTTAATAATGTTTTCACCACAATAAAAGCATTTGCTGAAAGACCGTACAATTTCTTAAAAGTTGATATTTTTTAAATTGAAATTGACAAAAAAATATATTTTTTATATGTGCACAAATTGCTGTGTTTGCAAAAATAATAAAAAAAACCGCTTGAAAGTGGTCACCTGGCACTTCAAATTGACATTACTCGAAAGCTAGAAGGAATGTTGCCACACTAAAAAGTCAAAAGCGTAGTTTAAAGCTTCTACTACACTGTCAGAAAAGTCAGAGTTTTAACATTTAAAAAAATATATATCAAATCACTAGAGGGTTAAGGTAAGAAAAATGCATATTAAACCCATATTCATTCCCATTTTACATGGTCTAGTGATGTATAGATGATGTATAGAGTAAATAGATGTACAACAAACTTTGAGTTTGTAATCCTTTCTGATACCACAATTCTGTGAGATGAAGAGCCAGCCACACCGGATAACCATTTAATTTGGTGCAACCGTAACACAAAGTTGCTGATACCGTGCTCAAAATTGTGTCAATTCTTAATTAAGACAAATCTCTGAGGCACCGAAAGAATTGGTCTAAAGGACCGTTCCTCATTGTTACAAAAACAGTGGATAAACAAAATAGCTTCCCATTACATCCAATGAAGGGATGGAGGAGCTTCTCACAACCAGTGAGCTGTGCCTTTGTAGTTCGATACTCGTTACAACTTCTATAAAAATTCAGTCTCAAAGCATGTCTACCAATCAGACATTGTCCCATGAAATAAGGATACATCAATGTCACAATCATTGAGACCTTGAGCCTAGAGATAGAAAATTCATTGATCTCCCATACCATGCCGTTTACATTTCCCGCATCATCACACCAGGGCATTTAGGCAGAATAAACTTGTAAATCGTTAGTTGCCTGCCAACAAGTTGCAATTCTGTTAGGTAATCCGTAGTCTCGGACCCTGACAACCTCAATTCGGTGGTGTTAACTGCAATTCGGTAGCAGCAGCCGAATTTATGGTTGCTACAACCTCTTTTCTGGACATGAGACTGACCGTGGAAGTGGATTGTTTCGGATAGCCACTCAGTTCGGAGCAGCCAGACATGATTCCTTCATATGGCAGTAGAATGACACTGACCGATACGAAATCCTCAGTAAAGATTGGAAATTATTACCCCGAACCATTTAGTACGACTCGAAGTCCGACATCCCCTATCATGCGACCTCCCCAACCTCAGGCAGCGCAACACCCTATCATGCGACCTCCCCAACATATTAATTGAGATCATCGTGAGATAAGCTGCAGGCATCACGAACAAAACTATCAGCAGCAAAAATCACATGTTGCTCGCGTATACTGATGATTTACATATCAGTGGGCGAAATCTGCGAGTACGAGTTGCTCCAGTATTTTCGAGAATTCAGAAGGAATCATCCAAAGTGGGTTTGACAATAAACGAGGCCAAGACAAAACTAGTGGTTTCGACAAGCCGAGCGTCCCCACATTGGATAAAAGGGTGAACGTTGATAGGCGTTATAATTTCGTGGTAGTGGACGAATTTATTTACCTCGGATGTGCCGTGAGCAGAAACAATGACGACAGTCTATAAATCAAACGGAGAATTGTGCTTGCAAACAGGTATTATTTCGGGTTAAACAAGCACTTCAGAGATAAGATCCTCTCTCGAGAAACGAAGGTACAACTATCATATATCAGACTCTCATACAACCTTATGGCGCAGACTCCTGGATCATATCGTATGCTGATGAAACATCTCTGGGAGTCTTCGGGAGAAAAATGCTCTGAAATATATATGTCCCTGCAATAGAAAGCGGCGAGTATCGACGACGGATGAACCACGAGCTGTATAATCTGTATCCCGACATCGACGAAGTTAGGCGTATCAAATTACGCTGGCTAGGTTATCTCAAGAAAATGGATCAGAATGAACTAATGTGAAAGGTATTCGAAGACGTACTCGAGGGACATCGAAAAGTAGTACATAGCTGGGAAAAACAGGTGAAATATTGCCTGCGAGAGCTTGGTGTTAGCAACTGGAGGAGAAAAGCTGAAGATCGAGCCAGTTGGAGAAACATGTTATCTTCATTTTGTATAACGCTGGACCCATGATCCTCAAATAATTTGTTCTGAGTGTATGTTAGGTTAGGTTAGTAGGAGACAGTATACAACTTATCGTCACTACACTCGGAGGTCGGTCGACCCATTGTGATTGCCCATATATAAAAGGAGAAAAGAGAGAAGGGGGCGAGCCACTAATAGTGAACAAATTTCCGATAGATAGATGGATAAATAAACGTAGGACAAACAGAAGTATATATATATATGAACGGTGTCCCAAAATTCACGCAACATTTGAATTGATTAGAAAACAAAGTTTTTATTCTTAGGATACATAGGATAGGGTTATTTATGGAATAAAACATTTGGCAAATGGCCTCCACGGCTTTCCATACACATACGTATTTGTTTGTCGAAATTTTCCATGACTTTTCTCCATAAATCTGGTCGAATTTCGTTGATGCAACGATGAATCTCCTCCTTTAAAGCACGAGTGGTTGTGGGCTTGTTAACATAGACCTGTGATTTTAAAAAAACCCATAAAAAAATCTAATGGTGTTAGATCACACGAACTTGGGGGCCATTTCGGGTCACCAAATCGAGAAATTACGCGACCTGGAAATGTCTCTTGCAGTAATTGAAGAGTTTCACGAGCTGTATAACATGTGGCACCGTCTTGTTGAAACCAAATATTGGCCACATCAATTTCATTCAATTTCGGCAAAAAAAAAACTGCGTTACCATGTCGCGATATCGAACACCAGAACACCAGTAATTGCGACCGCAAAACTTTCATTACTTCTGAAATATTGTTCAATAATGAAGACACGCTGTTCTATCGTGTAATTTGCCATTTTTATTAACCCTGAACTGTCAGCTGTCATCTGTTTTTTTTAGGGTTGCCAACTCTTTTCTACGTCGATAAGCAGCAAATTTAAAAGTTACGTAAATTTAGGGACACCCTTTACATCACTGATAAGCCTAGATCAATACATACAATACTATCCAAGTTGAGGGTCCACATGTGCAGGTCAAGGTTTACCATTCCAGACTACCAGTGGGGTAGAAAGAACCAATAGACAAATCATCAGATGATGGTTTCGCCTGCCGGGATCCGTGGCAGACCCCGTGCAAATTCCAACAAATCCTCAATGGCCTGAAACCAACCAAAGCAACGGCGCCGGATACACTACGGCTGGGCATTGACAGAGAAAGTACTCAATAGTCTCCACCTCTTCTTCATCACCCCCAATTCACAATCCAGTTGGGAGTGAAGTGTCCAGCATCACAGTGACCCGTGATTACCCCAAAGAGGAGCTGCAAGTCAGCCTTGCTCCCTGAGCTCACTGCCGGCCATATGTCTCTTGAAATCCTGCAATCCACTCTGGCCAGCTTGGTAACGTTGTTCTCGTCCAGCGACCATCGATCGATCAAGCCATACAAGTAACAGATCGATGGATTTGCAGAGGCAATCAATCACAAATTAGTAGAAGTTCATCCTGCTCTAGCAAGACAGTCTGCTTCAACATTCCCTGTGACATCACTATGTCCCGGAACCCAACAGAGTTTTAGCTTGCCGGGCTCTACACTGTTCAAGATCCACTTGCAATCCCTAACCAATTTGGATTTACATAAGTGCGACATGATCGCCATGGGGGCTGGGTTACTATCAACGCAGATGACGAATTCATCCGATGGATACAATCACGAGTCCATTATATCAGTTGCAGCTCTCATAATCGCCAGATACTACAATTCGCACCCAAACTCATCGAGAACCCGAGTTGAAGGTCCTCACTGAAGATCCCGATTCCATGTTGGAGCCATCTGTACAGATCAGTTGATCAGAGAGTGGGAAATGCATACCTCCCACCCAGTCACTCTTTTCTGTCATCATGATCTCTGGGCATTTCCCAAAGTCTACAGTCGGCAGCATGTAGTCAGTGGGCTGACTCAAACACTCGTCCGGCTGATTCTCAATCAACTCCTGAAGACTGTTGGAATGTCCCTCAGGGGCATGTCTCCAGATACCCAATTCTCTCATGCGAAGGGCGCTTCTGACAGCACACCGTATCGCATCGACATCAAGAGTAGTCAAATTCAGAATTATATCCAGTGCCGCCTGCGGAGTGCTTCTCCTCGCCCCACTGATACACATCGACGCAGTGCTCATAACCTTTCTCTGAGTGTAGTGAGCGATTTCGTCAAGAGATCTTCGAAAGTCCTGGGTGGATGTAGATTTCGAGGAGGCTGATTCCAGGGATTAGCTTCCCATCACATCCAGTGAGCTGAGCGCTTTCCAGTTTTTACACCCACTGGTATTTTGGGAAGATTTTTCTTGGCTAAATACTCGATAGTGTCGCTATGACTAAGCGAAGTGACAGACATCAAGCGCAGACATCGAATCTACGTTCCGTGCACAAGATCCGCGCCACTAGCCGTTGCACCACCGACGGCAATTTGGTACAACAAGTAAACTTAGTTTTAATGACTATAAAACTAGAAAGCGCACAGGTCACTGGTTCTGAGAAGCTCTTCCCACTCCCCTCATGGAATATAATGGGAAACCATTACTTGACAATTAAATAAATTCCTGATAGAGGAGACGTGTTTATTAGTCCCATTTCGGATGCCCCCTCATTCTGTGTATTTCAAACAGAGCTTAAAAAGTCTTTCCTCATTTGATTAAATATTAAAGCATACCTTAAGGCTTGTCATTATACAATCCATCATTGCATACAATTGGGTGGTGATTAATCACTTTGCATAGACTTTATCTTAACCATAAAATCTCTATGATTCCAAATAACGCAAAAACAACAAAGAAGACAACAAATAGTTGGG
The DNA here is from genome assembly GCA_963931995.1 of Phaonia tiefii. Lineage (NCBI taxonomy): Eukaryota > Metazoa > Arthropoda > Insecta > Diptera > Muscidae > Phaonia > Phaonia tiefii. The sequence continues at coordinate 42,625,293 of OZ008371.1, forward strand.
AATATAATCAAGGAAATCTCAGCATCAACAATAAATAAATAAAATTATAAATAAATGTGTAATTAAATTTTATTGGTTTACTACACATTGTCTTGGGCTTCGTCAGACATTTGATAGGATGAGATGGAGGATGGAAGAAGTCCTAAGAATTTGACTATCTTAAGCAAATTCTTATTCAAAAAGCATTTATCTTTTAATGGGTACGGTGTGTGTTGGTCCTTATATCTATGGAGATGAAGAAAGAACACTTGCGGCAAGATGGGAGGAACATAATTGTCTGCATAGATGGAGGATCATGGAAAATGTCAGAGATTAGAATTTAGACAATTTAAATGGAATGCTAGTAAACGATTTACCATAAAGATTTAAATTTATCGATATTATTCAGAGGCAAATGGTGTAATTATGGGCGCGATTATAATTAAGATTTGTTTATGTTGGTTCAAGTGAAATAGGAATTTATGGAGGAGATGCTGATAATAACTTTGAAAACTATATCTCCATTAATAGAGGTATAGAATGGTGCTGAGCTTGAATAATAAAATAAAAAAGTAACAGTAACTAGGCCGAAAAAATAAAAATTATTCCTGATGAATTTACACAGCACGACGAAACTGCAGGCAATTGTTGTTGCCTCTGTGAATTGTGTTGTGTTTTATGTAACAACAAAAATCATGTCTAATGGGAGCCGATGGTTCTCTGGAGATGAAAAAAGTTTTTGCAACTGTTTTCTTGTGTGTATTAGTCGAATTTTTCCAACACCTGCATAGTGAGGAATTTTCAATTAAAATGAGTGTTCGATTGCAAGTTTTCAATAGCATCATTCCAAATAACCGCTGATGAAAATCTGTGGCCAGATCTGAAATAGCTATAGATACGTTTTGCCAGAAATCATGGGCATGCATTTTGAAAAACTTCTGCTTGAAAACTATATCTGTATTAATAGAGATATAGTATTAATAGAGAAAATTTCGAAAATATTTGATATAACGATTGTTTTAGTCAAGTTCCGGGTTGAACTATTCATCTGCTTTAGGAATGATAGAAGGTTTTTTTTGCTGAGTATGGACCTGAGTTCATTAACACAATAACCCCAACAATGCCCGATGCACTGACCTCAAATATGCCGCTGTTCTTTGTCTTTTCCTAAAAGTATGCTACATTTTTTAAAGGTTTTTTATTTCAACGTAGGTTAGCCCTAGTTGAGAAACAGGAGTCAAAGTATTGATCTGTCACCTCATGACCCTTTTCGGAACATACATGTAAGTTAAAGGTTCGGCCGGCTATACGCATTTCGTAGTACCTTATTGTTTTTTTCATACAAACTTTGTATTAGTTACACATTTCCTCAGTGCTATGCAATCCGTTGCCTTGAGGTGCCCCAAAACTTGATATTGTACCATCGGAAAGATTTTGGAGTCTTTATGTCCTAAAAACTAAACCTTAGCAGAAAAAGTGTTCCATCGTTTAGATGTCTTCGGCAAACTCCCTGCCTTCATTTGTGTCGACTCGTTCAATTCGCTATAGATTTGGCTTCAGAGTTGAGTGTCCAGTTAGAACAACCATGAATCGTATAAGTTCGGGTTTCTCTAGCTACATTACCACTCGGTTTATTCCCTTACGGCCTGGTCCATATAACCTATGATGTTCTTCCTCTTTCGGATACGTCCTATGTTTCATTATGGATTATGCTAGGCCACTGTTGATGCCCAGCCTTTATTGTTTTGAAAATCCTAGAAGTGTTGGGGCCCAGCATGCCCGCCATTTGGTGTCCCCCAGATTTCGTAGTATCCAGGAGTGATTTCGATTAAATCGCCGCTTGGATAGCTGGCCAAGCGGTTTTGGAACATACTAATGTGCCCTCTACAAACAAAGAGTATGAGATTTTAAATAGAGAAGAAAATGAACTCATGGAGTGGAATGGAAACAAAGAAGACAAGTGAAGCGCCTCGTTTCTCTGCTCTCTTACTCTCTTTGTTGAATATTTGAATACACGAGCAGTTTTTTTATATTATATAAGTATGAAATAATCAAGTTATATCCCGAGAGAGAAATGAGTTTGAGTGATTCGCGTAGACTTTTTTGGTTCTCTTCTACGAGGTTCTGGTTCTTCTCTACTTGTATCGGGTGTTTTTTTTAGGGGTATAGAACTTCAAATTGAAATAAAACACAAGAAAATCGTTTTTATGTCCATCAATTTGGCTTTATTGGAAGGATAATTTTATGCCATTAATGTTTAAATATGATTTCGGGCATGTGGCCGCCGCGGCTGGCTCGAATAAAGCCAATTCTACAGGTCCAATTTTCAACCACTTTTTCGAGCATATGGGGCCGTATGTCGGCAATAACGCCACGAATGTTGGCTTCCAATTCCCCTAACGTTTCTGGTTTGTTGGCGTAGACGAGCGACTTCACATATCCCCAAAGAAAATAATCCAATGGTGTCAAATCACACGATCTTGGTGGCCAATTGACAGGTCCATTCCGCGAAATTATGCGCTCATCGAATGTTTCCTTCAATAAATCGATTGTGACGTGCGCTGTGTGGCATGTAGCGCCGTCTTGTTGGAACCACAACTCATCCACATTCATGCCATCCAATTCGGGAACAAAATAGTCGGTTATCATGGCTCTATACCGGTCTCCATTAACGGTAACTGCCTCTCCAGCATTATTTCGGAAGAAGTATGGCCCAATGACTCCACCAGCCCATAGAGCACACCAAACAGTCAGTTTTTGTGGATGTAATGGCGTCTCAAGGGTCTCATGTGGATTCTCTTCACTCCAAATGCGGCAATTTTGCTTGTTGACGTAGCCATTCAACCAAAAATTATCCTCATCACTGAACAAAATTTTGCGATGAAAATGGACGGAGCTTGCGGTAAACTTCGCGAACTGAACCATTATTTTCGAAATAAATTTGCACGATTTGCAAGCGTTGTTCTTTTGTCAACCTGTTCATGATGAAATGGCAAACCAAACTGAACATAAATGACATTAGAGTTGCCAGATTTGACCACAAAATGCCAGTTTTATCTCTATTCGAAAAACAAACCTCTAAAAAAAAACACCCATTACATCCTTTTTGCTACAAAGACGATTAAGAAGCAAACGGCTAGAAGATGTGCGCAATTTGGCAACCCTCCGAAAAGAGAACCAAAAAGTCGATTCGATTGACTCAAACTCATTTCTCTCTCACGTTATATCTTAATTATTTCATACTTTTTACATACGATACTTTATTTAATTTCCCTTAAACACGGTTGGAGTTTATATAGTTATATTCTATAAGATCAAAAAGCTGCTCGTGTATTGAAATGTTCAATGAAGGGAGTAAGGGAGAGAGCAAAGAATGATGAAATGAGTGAAGATAAATTTTGACTATTTTCTGCCCACTATGACAGTAGGCGTGTTTTGGTTACATCGCTTTCTTAGATTATCACATATTTTGTATTGAGACCTTGTCGGTACTTTCATTTATCGGAACGATATCCTGCCGGTTAAGGTTATTCATTTCCTCATATTCCGGTTACAAAAACGATATATAAGAAGAGAAGAAAAAACCACTGCAATTTGGCAACCCTAGTAGAAGAGAACCAAAAAAGTCGACGCGATTCACTCAAACGCATTTCTTTCCCGCGTCATAACTTGACTATTTCATACTTTTTACATACTCTATGTAATTTTATTTAAATATGGTTGGAATTTCTATAGTTAGATAGAATAACATCATCATAAAACTGATCGTGTATTGAAATTTTCCACGAAGAGAGTAAGAGAACGAGCAGAGAAACGACACGCTTCACTCGTGTTCTTTGTTGGTATTCCACTCCATGAGTAAATTTTCTTCTCTATAGCATAGTTGCTCTATGCCGGTTAACTCAACAGAATGTTAGATTTTTTAGGCTGGCAACTCTGATGAAATGTATGACTATAGTTGTCAGCACTGTCTGTAAGATATCAGCTGTTTTCTTTATTATTGGTTTGGTACAAAATGTAATTCATACAAATTATGATAAAAACAGTCAAATAAGACACCGTGGAAAAACTTCTCAGTTGCCGAGGAACATTTACTTGTTGACTTGGTGGAAGAATGCAACTCAATATTAGAAAACCAAATACTTAATCATAACAACATGAAAACAAAACAGCTGTTGTCAAGGGTTGTCAGCTGTTTGCATTTATAGTTCCGATGAGCTACTCATCGGCGTTATACCTCCTGTTAACGATATCGTCCGGATTAGTTTTAAGTACAGGCTGAAAAAAATCGGCCCCAGCAACATTGCAGGAATCATGTATATGTTTGTAAGCATTGCTTTAAATGAATTCTGTTGCTTTTTGTTTGTTTGTTGCCTGTCACACGTTTTCGTTTTCAGCAGTTTTCAACAAACAAAACCCAAACGTGGGTTTTGTTTTATGTGGGTTAATATGTTACACATATTGTAACATATTAATCATTGTGTGTCTAACATATTATATTGGAAAGCAAACACAGTGTGCTTGGACACAAGTATACTATATTTGCGACAAGCTGCAAACACATTATGTTTGTATCCAAACAACAACATAAGTCAGGTGTTTCAGCGTGTAGACATTTAGGTCGTCGGTGGTGCAACTATAGAGTGCATGGCTCTTTTACATGACATCATGTGTTCGATCCCTGCTCTGACAACCTCACAATTTTGTTCGCGGCGGTCATCCCGCTTAGACGATCCAGAATTAAATCAAAATAAATATTTTCGCATTACATCCCATGAAAGGACCGGGTGCACCTTTTCACAAACAATGAGCTGTGCTCTTTCTGGTTATAAACTCACTTATTGGGACCTACAGTGTTACACCAGTTTCGAACGGATTTTTGATACGCTTTTTATTACTTACCAATCACCAAGCCATGTGAAAGAAATATAAGTGGGTCAGATCGGTAATTGAACCTACGTTCTCATATACAAGATTCTCGTACACTAACCATTGTCACCACCGCCGACCGTTCTAGAATTACTCCCAAGTATTTCACCCTCTTGAATAGTTTTATAGTATTCCCTATAAAGCGGCTATTTGGGTTATCGTTCAGTCCTTCTTAATTGAACAGTAGTTAAAACGTCACTGTAGCTCTTCTGCTAAGAAATATCGTCACTTCTTCTGTGTACAAAAGGTCTCGAATCCGTCGTTGATCAAAATCCAGAATTTCACTTGTGCCATTTAGTTCGCAGGAAAATTCTAAGATTCTACAGGGCTGTTAACTCAATTCCATTTTGCAAAGCCGTTATGGGTTGCAACAACCTTTTGCTGAACAATGTTTGACTGTAGCCAAGCAGGAATTTCCTAGGGGCGGCTCAATTAACATACAACGCGTCTTCTTCCATCGTTACTTACACTCAGTAGGTGAACAAATATTAAATCTAATATTGCCAACTACTCCTGAAATGCCCTTAAAGAGTCCTTAGACTTCAGAAACAATTGCAGAGTCCTTAACAGCGAAGAAAGCTAATGTCATCAACATTTTGTTTTCTCTTCGTTGTCCTTATGCTTTCTTTTATAAATACGTTTTAATTTTAAGTAATTACAACCAGTACCTAAGAAAAACAAACATAAACAACATCCGTGGTGGTACAAAACAAATCTCAGAATAAATAAAAAAAATTGTTCAAACGCAAAGAATGCACAGGACGCACAGAACGCCTTAAAGCATACTACACGGAATTATAAACAGCAGACATACTAATTCACACACACCAGTACAGAGATTTATTTGGCAAAGCTGTTGCTACTACCCAGTTCAGTTTGTATTGTTGGTCGTGATGGTAAAAACAACAAATAAACAAGAAAATTCATATCCTCTGTCGTTCCAGACAACATTCACCTGGCTGGATCGAATAGCCATGCTGCCCGTCTGACCATTCCGGCATCTATCCATTCCTTCAATCCTCTGTACGTGTGCGGTAGCCACAACTTAGAAAGGTAAAATAAAAACGAAATACCTGAGCTTTCAACAATTTGCTTAAAATTTCAACACTTAACATAGTATATTTTTAGGCGTTGAACAAGTAAGAAATATATACGGGTCTGACGTAAGGACATTCAACGTAGTATATTTTTAGGCGTTGAACAATTAAGGAATATATATGGGTCTGATTTAAGGATATATGTTTATTTGTGTGTGTATGTTGTTGTCATGAGTTCGGTGACCATTGAACGACATCGAACAGAATTGCTATTGCATGATACGTCTATCATTCTTAAATATATTTATTCTGTGGTAAAGCCTACTTTTAGGGTATTAGTATATATGGAAAAGTTGTGTATGAGATGCGTAAAAAGTGTGGCAAATTGGAATCATGGTATGACACTACTGGTAAACATCAGAAAATCTTGGGTATTTGTCAATAAAGTATTTGTCCACAAAGAGGTTATCTAAAATAAATTTGAAAGCTTCACTAAATTGGCGGTCGCTTAATTCCACAGCGTGAATTTAATTTTTTTTCGTACACTTTTTCATGGACACTTTTTCATAGAAAGTTATGATTTAAAATATCACTATTTACAAAGGGTTTCAAGTTAATCCAAAGAGGAATGTTGGAATAATGTCAGATACTCCATGTCGAGTTTGATTTATGTCATAATAAAAAGGATTAAAACAGGATCTTAATTTCTACTTGCTTTCACATTTGGTAAAAATGAATATTGTGAGATATTTTTAAAGTGAATACTTTTGATTCATCCAAATTGTCGAATCCAAAGCAAAAACAAACGGATTTGAAAAGGAACTCACTCACCATTATAAAGGGAGTTGGTTCAGAAGCGACGTTTTTAACCCAGACTGAGTGCTGCTGGATTAGGCGCTGGGCCTGTGTTATCGCCAGTCCGACACGCAGGCAGGTCTCCCATGCAATATAGATGGGCAATGAAACAACATAAGGTGTGTTAATTCACCGTCTGCTTATCTTGATACCAGCAGGTTGAAAATCCTGGTCATATTTTGACATATTGACTTACTATACGAATACTTTACAACTGGATTATTACGGAATAAAATTAATGCACTTGCCAGATACAGAATTCGATGAAAATATTCCGTAGATATTCCCATTTTCTTCGAGAACATTTTATTTTAACTTTGTACTTGTATGTTATATTTGGTTTGAATGCATAAAGTACTTTTACTTAATCCTGGAAATATGTCATATCGTAGCCTGTCAAACGGGATTCTATATCATAAGCTCGCAACATGGATACAGGGTAACCATACAAGGTTATGGGTACAGTACCGGGAGGATAACCTTCCATATGCAGAGATGATCTTCAGGTTTTAATCAGGACCACTGAGAATGAGCTTAATGTAAATCCGTAGCAACTCGAACTACGATTAGTAGAGAAAGCTTAGTTTAAATTCAACACTACACGCTGTAAAATCGCTGTTTGTTTCTTTATTTGGATACAAATACAATGTGTTTGTAGGTTGTCGCAAATATAATATACTTGTGTCCAAACACATTGTGTTTGCTATTCAATATTTCATGTTGGAGACTCAATGATTAATTGGTTGTAATATATATATGTTGTTATGACCTAAATGTGACCTAAACAACAAAGAAACAAAAACGCAGCAGGTCTTCAACTCATGAAAACAATGCTTGCAAACATATACATACATGGTTCCTGCTATATGTTGGTGGGCCCGTTTTTTTCAGTGTGAGTAGGATCAGTAGAGTTACAATGGGTTTATATTTGTAGAAATGGGACATCGGAGGACGATGAGGGCTATCCCCGAAAATAGTCTACGGGATATAAACAGCTGTTGTCGGCCCGATAATTCTCCACAACATTGTGGTCTAAGCTAAGTCTATTGACAAAAGTCCAGAGAATAATAATGGTGTGTACCATAGGTGGCCATGGAACAACTTGTACCGAGGGTTTGCGGATTATCATCCACCTGTTACCAATAGATTTGCTGGGAAGGCAAATGAGATTCGCCATAGATTCGTAGTCTATATGATCACTGGACGAGTTTACGGGATCTGTGACATGACACCCACTTCTACTTTGAAGGGAAACTTCTACACTAATAGTGAATTGGAAGGGACGCATACCAAGTTATAGAAGGTATTTAGGCTTCTACACTGACGTCTCCAAACTAGATGGCAAAGTAGGTTTTCGAGTCTATTCTAAAGATGTTGTTCTGGACCTTGCACAAAAGCAACTATACAATTGTAGTTTCTTTCAGGCAGAATTTGGGCTGAGACGAAACGTCATCACCGCCTGGGGTATCCACATCTACTCTGACGGTCAGACTGATATAAAATCTGAGCAATCTGTATTTCTGACTTCAAGAACTGGCCACCACAGCCGCGTATCTATAAATGAGACGGCCAAAGAGTTCGGTATCTACCTTATATAGGAGTCAGGCACAGGAACATACCGGGGAACCATAGTGCGGACAAGCTGGCAAGATTAGGGACCACCTTACCTGTTTTACTGAATATGGATCATGTGGGCATGCGCCTTCTGTATGCTAGGTCATGCTTAAAATCAAGGTTTTCAGAAATGTGAATGATAGCTGGTCTGGAGCCACAAAATGCAGAATCACCAGGCTGTACGGCCAAGTAATGATCTACAACGAATGCTAAACTTGATCTTCAGTCCTAGGCAAGATACGCTAGTAGGTGTGGTCACTGGACAGTGTTTAATAGGCAAACATGCGTGTAGACCTGGAATCTCAGCTCATGGTAACAGTAGAATGAAGAGGAATACGATTGCATCTGGCATCTCATGCTACTGACCGCATGACTATTGTGTGACTAGGTAGTACACAAAACCCTGGATCTTATTTCATGTTGGATCTAACAGACATTCCGGGAGTTAACCCGGACGATTTTTGAATCAGTATACTAATGGGGTTCGTCAGGGACTTATGTTCTTCAGTCACATTTTGAAATATCGGAATGACCATTCCCGGTCAATGTACAGATTCAACGAAGAGGATGGAATATGACGACCGTGTTCAATTAGATCAATCGTCTGTTGGCCTCCGACTCATTTCTAAAGTTGGGATACCCAATGTTGGTACGCCTTCACAAGCCAGATTCCCTGAATCTTAAGCCACATCCCACTTCCACGACATTCACATGCCGAGGAGTAGAGATTCTGTGTGATTTATAGGGCCAAGTGAAGATATCAGACTAAAGTACCAAATCAGATCAACAACTGAACATTACTGACAGTCCGTCTGCCGTCTGCCGCCTGCCGCCTTTGTCATTAAAAACTGGCACTTGATGGTCGCGACATATCGGGTGAGATTTAGAAGGATCCATCATGTGAGCAATACAGTGATAGTGACTCACGAGTATGAAGGCCAGCTTTGGTAGCCACATTACTGACAGTCTGCTTGCCGGTTTTGTCATTAAAATGAGGCACCTGAAGTTAGCGAGATATCGGGTGGGGTTTAGAAGGAGCCACCAAGAGAAATGGATAAACAAGGATAATGACTCACGAGTGTGAAGATCGTTATGGGTAGCCAAGTGGCGATCACTGATAGAGTGCAAGTAGGAGATAAATAAGTTCTTAATCAGTGGCCGCCTATAATAATCCACAATAGCATACGGAATGCATCAGAAACAGAACAGCCAAAAAAAACCTGTGGGGCACTTCGGCTGGGAACAAGACCAGAAGCTTAATAAAGCTGTAGAAAATCGAACTTAGTTGATTTGTGGCTGTTCTTGTTGGACACTCCACTTTAAGGGCACATTTTTGAATCCGGGAGAGTAAAAAGAGCATCGAAACGATAAAACTAAGAACTACCAATCTCGCATAAGAGGGATGTACTGGCAGAAACATATCGTGAGACATGTCTTTGTCTTCTGTAAATAAAAATGTTCCTATTTAATCCCATGAAGAAATAGGGGAGAGTGTGATATGTCATTGAGCTGTACGCTTTAACACTCACTGATTGGGGCCTACAGTTTTACACCGGTTCCGGTTGCGGGGTGACAGACATCGAATGAAATGTAAGGTGATCGGAGCAGAAATTGAACCCACGTTCTCATATACAAGGGTCGCGCACTCCAACCATTGCACCACCGCCGGAGGGTCAACTTAAACTAACCTAATCAGCCAGTGTTGTTTCTGATTCACATTTTGAAGACGTCACATGAAGGGATTCGGGAGAGCTTGCAACGACAGGGATTTCCCTTTGATGCTGTTGTCGTCAAGAGTTCGTCACATACCATTTATTTTTCAGAGAAAGGGTAGATCGCCAGCAATATTCCGGATCGGTTCTTGTGCATGAGAACGTGGGTTCGATCCCTGCTCTGACCACATACAATTTCTTTCTACGGCGGTCACCTCGCTTAGTGACGGCAACACTATCGAGTACTTAGCCATGAAAAAGCTTCTCAAAATACCGTTCGGAACCGGTGTAAAATTTTAGGTCCCAATCAGTGAGTGTGAAACTAGAACGCGCATAGCTCACTGGTTTGTGAGAAGCTCTCCCTAATCCCTTCATGGGATGTAACGGGAAACCATTTATTTATTTATTTAATATTCGATGGTAACAATAATATTACCGTAAATATCTTAGCGTGTAGCGGCAAAATGACGGTGATATACTGTAGGAGTTGCCCGTTGGCAGATGATGATGAATCGGAAAGATTATTACCGGTGGCGGAGATATTTGGCAGAAACGGCGCTGACTTAGCGTCGGTGACAGTGACGATTGGTCGTTGCACTTGTGGTCGATGGTTCGTAGCAGATGTCGGGACTGCTACTGATGTGCCACTTGGATATCAAGGGTTTAGTGACCGTTAGGGGAAATTTGTACGTTGGGGTTTGACAAACCTCTGCCTATACCACGGTCGATACGTCTCTGGTTAAGACCGTGGACTAATGTAGTGCCTAGGATGAAGACCCCACAGGCAGAGAATCTCTGACTTGAACAAGGGGAGAGGTAGGGCCCAAGGTTAAGACTCCACAGACGGGGAATCTCTGGCCCCAGAGGCAAGGGATGTATTACTTAGACTAGGGGAAGGTAGGCACCCAGGTCGAAACCCCACAGGCAGGAAAGTCTGGCTGGAACCAGGGGAAACAAATAGCACCCAGGGAACAGGCGGGTACCAAGTTCAAGAACCCACAGGCATGGAATCTCTTCCTAGAACTAGGGATAGAGGTAGGCAACATGGTTGAGACACCACAGGCATGGAATGTGGCTTGAACCAGAGGTCGGCAATAAGATCGAGATCCCACAGGCAAGGAATCTCTAGCTTGGTCCAGCGGAAAGGTAGAAAGGTAGGCAACAAGCTCGAGGCCCCACATGCAGAGAATCTCTTGCTTGCACCAGCGAAACCAATAGCAACCAGGGAACAGTCGAGTACCAAGTTCAAGACCCCACAGGCAGGCAATCTGGCTTGAACGAGTAGGACGGTAGGCACCCGGGTCGAAACCCCACAGGCAGTCTGACTGGAACTAGGGGAAACAAATAGTACCCAGGAAACAAGCGGATACCAAGTTCAAGACCCTATAGGCACGGAATCTCTGGCTTGAACCAGCGGTAGAGGTAGACAACAAGGTCGAGATCCCACTCGCAGGGAATCTCTGGCTTGCACCAGGGGAAATAAAGGGCAACCAGGGAACAGGCGGGTACCAAGTTCAACACCCCCCAGACGGAATTGAGCGGGAGAGGTAGGCAACAAGGTCGAGACCCTATAGGCAGGGAATCTCTTGCTTCAACTAACGAAAAGGTAGTTAGTGGGGGGGAGACTAGCTATTGATTACTAAAATGTCTACGTTTGAACTAGATCCTATAGGCAGGGTGTCTAATTCACTACTACTGCTATGTTGGTTCTCCAACCTCTGCAGACAGAATCGCCCTGAGTAATAAGTTCATCCACATTTTATACACTTAGCACTGGTAACAGATGTTAGGTATCACAGCTGTGATCGGTAAGTTTTAATATCAGCTGCAGGTCAGCTGTCGATAACTTTTTGTTGTTGATATTGTCCTCCAGATGGCATTGTTGCTCTAACATTACCGTTGCATCCAACAGTTGAAGTCAACAGATGGGGTTGCCCTCCGAATGTATAGGTGTTGTGGAAACGAACGTGCGACTTCCACCTTCACAAGCTTCTCATAGACTGCGAGCTGTGTGCCTTATATTTGTTAATTCACTTAAGGACTTCGAGCAAGTTAATGACATGTGGTGTTAAGTCCAGGAACCTAATATATTCGTCATCCCATGCAGCATGCATTTTTCATCCACTTTAATGAAACCCTAATCAAAATTCATATTTAAATGATTTGTATACATGACAGCTTTTTAAGCCATTGAAATTGAATCAATTTTTCGTTTACCTTATCCTGCGTCCTCATTCCTTCCGACATTATGGCGTATGAGGTGTCAAATTGATTGACTGTCTAATATCACTTCCACGATAAGGGTTGACAATTTTAAGCGTTATCGTTTATGTTAAGGCAATATGATACCATGTGATTGTGTGACATGTTCCAATAGTGTTGCTGTAGCTGTATATCACATTACCTGTTGAAATTACCTGTTGATATTACCTACCACTAAAACCACCGCCACTACACGTCTTAATATGTACCATCTCTCAATACATACGATATTGTTGTTGGGGAGAATAACGCCATCCATGGAACTTGTTGCGCCACGTGGGGCCGTAATGGATCACCCACACGACTGATGTACTAAGTGTTTGTAATATTATATCTCGGAAGAAGACCCAGCCAGCTAACATGGCGAGAATTGGGAGTGAAACTGTCAGGGCATAATTAAATGTGTATTAAATTTAATTGAATGTGATTTCTTTGTGTCGCACGTGCCCTCTCAAGTCTACGAGCTGCTGTTACTTTATACACCTTGCGATTTCATTCATTTTCACTTTCGCCGAAAAACAAAGTGAGTGAACTGTACATGTTTTCGCCAGAGTGATAGTGAAATGAATTATAATGAACAAAGTTTATTTACTTTCTTAAACTTTGCTGTTGTTGTTTGTTTTTTTTTTCGCCCATTATTTATTGGATTTCACTTCTAAATACTCAAAACTAATTATATTTTAATTAGTTTATAGAAATTCTTATTTAATTAAAAAGTTTGAAACGTTTAACGTACGACATGTGACAGACGAGGAACTGAAGTAAATACAAAAGCTGCTTAAAATATAAGCCTTAAAGTAGGCAATGCTTATTAGCATTCAGTGACCAATTGAAATATGCTGTGTTTTTCTTTGTTTCAGTAAGATAGTAATTCTAAAGGTATGCAGAATTGTATATTATGCGATTCTTAAGTATAATTAAATATAATTTCTATTTAAATTGTATTATTTTGCTCATATATTTATTTTTATCTTTTTCAGGTAAAAATTTAAACGTGCTCTGTCTATTGAAATGTCTTGTGTAAACATCGGGTAAGTGTTTTTTTGGAAGGAAATTATTTTTTGTTGAGAGCTAAATATGTGAGAGACTAAATAGTGTACAACATAAATGCGACTATCGTCCCTGGGATTGACGTGGATCTTGACGGATCTTACGCTGAAACAAAAACAGTCCCTGTAACATGCAGGAACCATGTATATGCTTGGAATACCCATATATTTACGTGCAATCATTGTTTTCCTGAATTGATGATCTGCTGCTTTTTTATTTCTTTGTTGTTTATTACGTTTTTGTGTTCATTAGTTTACAACAAACGAAGCCATATTTGGATCACAAAACATATGTATTTAATTAATTTATTGAGCCTTTTTAAGAACATTGAATGATTTTGAATCGTGTTAGAAGACAATATTTAAGAATAGTGTATTATCTTAAAAACATAAATTTGGAACAGTTACATACTTTGCAGGTATTGTGTCAAGAAATGTTTGAGAACAATATGATGTATGAGAACGCCCTTGCTCCCGGGACTAAAATAACTTGAGAGTTTGTATTATCTCGAATATAAATAAATGTATATAAAAATAAATGCAGATATAAAAATATATAAAATGTACAAATTAAACTTAACAAATATATAGGGACGTATAAAAACAAATGGAAAAATATATTAACCGCTATGGGTATCCGCTATTGATTTTGAATAGAAATTGTAACAAATATTCACATTTGTATCAAAATTTGGTGGACTTTCGTTGAGGAATCCAATTGGTGATAAGTAGTTCGTATTCGTCCAACTATAAAGTTGTTGCCTATGGAAAATATCAACTACTATCTGATTTGGGTGGTCACGAAGTCTAGAAATGAATCTATTTAAAATATCGCAGACAAATAGACCTATTGGCGTTATTCGCGACTCTCTATAAATTACATTATTTATTCTCAGATTCAAAGTATTTGCCTACACAGTGACGCAAAACTTTACGTTCTAAAATACCCAATTCTTTCATAATTATTGGGGAAATGCTAAACCAAATTGGAAACCCGTAGAGGAATATTGGTCTAATACTTGTTTTATATGGCCGTCGGTGGTGCAATGGTTAGTGTGCGCGGCTCTTGTACATGAGATCCTGGGTTCGAACCCGGCTCTGACCACCTTCAAATTTTCTTTCGGCGGCGGTCACCTCGCATAGTGACGGCGACACTATCGAGTATCTAGCCATGAAAAAGCTTCTCAAATTACCGTTCGGAATCGGTGTAAAACTGTAGGTCCCAATCAGTGAGTGAAAACTGGAAAGCGCACAGCTCAGTGATTGTGAGAAGTTCTCCCCAGTCCCTTCATGGGATGTAATGGGAAACCATTTATTTTTTTTTTTTACTTGTTTTATATAAAAGTAATTTGGTATTTTTGGGTAAATTTTTATTTAGAAGAATTCTTGAAAATATATGTATTTAATATTCTGTACGCTTTGTTCATCACACATCGTGCATGTTTATTAAATTTCATTAATTTGTCAAATTCATTGCCCAAGTATTTAAAGCTATTTTTGAATGGAATTTCCGTACCGTCAATGTTTAATGTTAAATCTTTTACTTTCCGGAACAACAAATGACCTGCACTTTCCGGAGGCATTTCTAATACAAATGGCCTCAGATTTGGAAATATTAATTTTGATACCCCAAGTTTCATAAAAGTGTTTTACTTTCGTTAAATGTTGTTTAACGTTATCTAAAGCTATAAGGGGAGACTCGTCATGAGAATAAAGAAGAGAGTCATCTGCATAAAGCAATCCGCAAGAATTATCATCATTATGAGGAAAGTCATTCATGAATATGTTATATAAATGTGGTGCCAAAATAGACCCTTGAGGAATACCGGAGTAGGCATTTCCAAGATTTGAGAAAAGCTCATCAAACTGTACACAAAATAAACGGTTTGAAAAGAAACTATGAACCATTTTAACTATACTTGGTCTAAACCCCAATTGAATCATCTTGAAGAGAATGCCCCTATGTGAAGCATGGTCAAAAGCTTTTTCAATGTCCAAAGAAACTGCAACCGTACATTGTTTAAAGCGTAAATTGCATACTATATCGTTGTGAAATTTCAAAAGAGCAGAGAGTTGTCGAATGTTCCCTTTTAAACCCAAATTGGTAATTCGATGTGTATGGACAATTCATATGCAGATCCATTTTAATTCTAATGATGTTCTCAAAGAGTTCACCCAAATTTGATAGTAGAGAAATAGGCCTCAAATTAGTTATGTCGTTACTGCTTGCCTTCTTTTTAATTGGAACTAGTTTCGAAATTTTCCAAGCCTTTGGGAAGTATGAATTGCTTATACAATTATTAAATATTATCATCAAATACTCAAGTGCCTTCGTAGGAAGTCTCCTAATAATGTAATTTGAGATGTTATCCAGTCCATATGATTTTTTATTGATTATATTACCAACAATATTTTCCAAATCAGATAATGTAACTAGATTTGAATCGTTACATAAGTTAAGCGAGGTATTTTGTGAGTTAAATAAAAAAAATACAGCAGACAGTTGTCCGAGGCCTTCGTCCACGGACTGTCCCTGTAGGCTGTGTCAGAGACACGGCCATTAAGTTTAACGTAGAATACGCCATCCGATAAGACAGAAAACATATATAACAATAAATGATAAATAACATAAGCAAATGAATTTATTTATTTGATAGTTACTTTTTTGTTGTTGTTGCTTTCTTGTATTTCGTGTAGGTGCCATTTTGATTAGTAGTTTTTATTTTAATTTACTAACCGTCAACTGTCAGCTGCTGTCAAACAGCATCAAGCAGCATTGTTATTTTGCTTACTTGGCAGCACTTTCATTTAACATAAAAATGTATGAATTAATTTTTTCATATATTTTTTATAATTATATATCCATGTTAAATTCAAATTCACATTTAACATTTTGTTTTACTTAAATACATAAGTAAATATACGAAATTTCAATATTTCATCAATCAAAACAACAGCCGAAGGTTTGTGTCCACACTGAAACAGGAGCATAGTTTGTGTTCACGCTACAAACTCAAACACTCAACCAAACACCACACATATGTTTGAGTGTATGTGTTTAAACAATTTTCATTTAAGAAATTTAAATATTAGGAAGATATCAACCAATATGAAATGTATATCAAACGAAAGATAACATCTTCATTTACCTACAAACAAAATTTTAAAAAAAGTTATCTTGCCGTTTCCTCATAATCAATGAAATAAAGATTACAACAATAACAATCTGACATGACTCCCTATACCGTAAGGTAAGACGTATTCTACGCCAATAATATTATTCGGTACATAAGAAATATATTCAGAAATAGACTGATCAATTCTTTCAGTATCACCAATTGTAAAGTCCCTATATATGTTAGAAAAGTATTCTCGAAGCTTTTCCAAACATACTGATTTGTCCGAGATTACGGAGCCATCGACTGATAATTTTCTCAAATTACTTTGTCTTTTGTAATTTAAAATGTCATAAATGGATTTGTGAGCCCTAGGACCTGGTCTAACATTCCGTAGCCTTCTATTGAAAGTATTCTGTTGCTCAATTCGAACTAGTTCTTTAATAATAATGTTCAGTAATTGAATTTGTTTGGATAAAACAGTAAATATTGCGCATCGAGACGATTTACACCCCTATTCTGTGAATATGGTAACAATCAAATTGTAACCACAAAATTGTTACAAAGTTGTCACCATTGTTTGTATCAGGTATTCTGGCAACACAGTGACAACGAAAAATTTACCTCGTAACAAATAATTCACCTCACAATAACAAGTTGTCAAAAGCACGGACAAAAAAACAAAAACATATGGTTTTCTGCCCAAAATGAACGCGGTAAAAAAAGGAAAAGTAAGTATTTAATATATTTGTTTTATTGAATTAAAATTAATACATTATTATTTGGGGAATTTGAGCGCACCGCAAAGGCACAGCTGGAATACCGTATTGCCTTCCTCAAGGAACATCCATAGATGCTAAGCGGAAAGAATGCTCCTGCACATCCGCGCCATATAGAAGAAGAAATTTACTTTAGCGCCAACTCTCTGATTTACATCAAAATTTCACCACTGACAATAGCTTCTGCGCTGAGTTCAAAAAGTTGTTTTTTCCCCCGCGGTCGGTCCAAATTCTTGAGATATAGATCTTTAAAGCTTGAGTATATAATAGTTCATATCTCCAGGATTTATAATCCAATCTGGTTGAAATCGGTATCATTACAAAGGTCTTTCTAAGTTCTATAAATCAGTGTATAAACATATTTATTATTATTAGTCCATAGGGGTGCTAATTAAAAAAACCTTTTTTAACCTCACTTTTCTGCTAACAATTTATTTTTTTTTTCAAAAAAATGTCCTATTATACTTATTTTTTGGCAGGTTCCGATAATACACAAGACCTTAGCCTTTTTTAAAGGTATATTACTCAACAATATCCCTTGAAAGATATTTACGTTAAAAATTTTGTAATACTTTTCGCGCATTTTCATCTATCTAATACAAAAGCAAGTTCTTTCTTCTTTCTGCTCCATTTCCATAGGACAAAGTAACAAAAGTCTTTCCTTCATTATTATGCCCTCTTGTCGTTTTGCTACAAAATGTATTATTATTTTTTCCCATACACAGTTCTATTGTTTACTTGCAGAATTTATAAAATGATTTTGTATCATCTTTCCGGCAATTAAGACAGCTATCACGCACTGTTACCTCCTCTTTGGCAGGTAACAGATTTTCTTACTTTTGTCACCAAAAAAATGTGTCAGAATACCGATTTGTGACAATTGTCACATTGCTGTCAAATAGTAACCGTGGTGACTTTTGTAACCCTGCCAGAATAGAGCTGTTAATGTTCTATTGAATATATTTTTCATTTCCCTTTGCCATCTGTACTTAACTTTATATAATTTTCTAATATTCTGAGAAACATTGAAACATTTTTTACCTATTGCAATTGGTTCAGAATGAAATAAGTTTGCCTGAACAATCTTTTCCGTAAATTTGTCTATATACAAGTCAATATCATTATTGGGTAGATTAGTCTCGGCATTTGGATAATTTTCCAATAATGATAAATTAATATCCTCTTTGTAATTACTCCAATTTACGCGTTTAAATGATCTAAACATTCGTGGAGATCGTATAATGAGGTCGAAATGAGGTAGTTTTATATGCAATTTTAAGGGAAAATGATCTGAAAATGTTGGCAAACTAGTTACATCAACATTTAAAGAGTCAAGATTAATCAAGTTGGAACTTACAATAAAATGGTCAAGAAATGATATAACCCATTTGGGAAAGAAGGTGTTCGATCTGAAAGCCTTACAAATTATAAAGGGAACATTTGAAGCCAGTTGAAAAGAGCTGATCCATTCACATTATTCGAAGAATCTTCCCAAGAGACATGTTTAGAATTAAGGTCCCCGCCAAGGATAACTCCATGGTAGTCCATTGAAAATCGGTAAATTGATGACAAACCGTCATAAATATCGTTTCGAAGAGAGTTACAAGGAAAGTATAGTAAAGAAACGAGGAACTTGTTGCTTGTTCCATTAACAGATACTTCTATTTCAATCATTATGTTTGGAAGATTAAAGTTTGGAATTTTCACTATTTGAAATTTATTTGAAATTTGAAATTTAAAAATTCCTTGTCAGTTATCGTTTCTTATAAAAAAGTAATTATCCAAATTAATCCGGTGAATATCCCGTAAGTGTGTCTCTTGAATAAATGCAATGTCAATGTCATTACTTCTCAAGATGTTGAGTAGTTCAACTCGTCTGCTCATTTCTCTTATAGACCTTACATTAAAAGTTAATAGTGTAAAATAATTACGGTTCATAATTTTTTTTAACTTCATCCAATAACTTCAAACATTGGCATACAGCTTCTTCTTTCGACAATAGCGGCATTCATGCAAACGTGAAAGCCGAGAACTTTTGCTCAGCGCAAGTTTCCCTCGCACCGTTGCATGAGGCACCAAGTAAAGTTGCTCAGCGTAGTTGTGCTCAAAACCATATCAGCTGACCAAGATGGATACATAAGGTGGTAGCAATAGCAATTGCATGTATTATGTATGTGTACTTTTTCTACTGTTCTAGTGCTATCACCTTATTTATCCATCCTAGTCAGATGACAACGAAATGTCAAAAGTTTACACGTTTCTCCATCCCATGTTTGCGCAGCAAAATTTCCACTTTTGAGCAAGTCGTTTTGTGTGGGAAATTTGTTTGTTTTGACGTTTGCTGTGCAAGTTTACGATGTTTTCGAGTTTACGAGGTTCTTTCGAGCTTTCATGAAGACCACTAATGTCTTATAGCATTTCACAAAATTTTCTATTCTTTCCTCAAGAGTTTGTGTGTTGCAGATAATATTTGCAATTTTTAAAAATTCCGCTATAATTGGAGGTTTTTCCGATATTTTTTTGGGTTCCGGTGAGTTTTGAAATAAGCTCGCAAATGATTGTCCCGGAATTGTGTAACCGCAACTTGTAACTGCATCTGCAACTCTGGATGAAGCTTGGCGTTTCCTAAGTAAGGCCTGTTCTTTCAGTTTCTCATTTTTCTTTAAAAACGCAGTATAAACCTTGCAACCTCTATAGCTTGAAGGATGCCCCCTGTCTCCGCAATTAGCGCAATAGGGAAGGTTGTCCTCGCTTGAAACAAATGTACATTTTCCCGGGAGATGTTTCCCGTCACATTTCACACAAACAAAAGGTTTGTTACAATTTTTCGACATATGGCCCCATTGTTGGCAACGCCAACATTGAGGTATTCTCAAATTCACCTTGGGCCGTTCCCATGATACCCCTTGAATTAAAATAATATAAATCGCACTTAAATCCCTAATAGATTTTCCCGGACATAATGTCACTAAAAAAAGGCCTGTGTCTATATTATGTTTTTTGCTATATTCTGTTATAAATATTGAAACCTTTTCAACAGTGTTGGGGATGTGTTTCTCTAAATCCACCCTAATGTCTTCTAACTCTGTCCTATGGTGTAAACCTCGTAAAACTAGTGATATCCTTTTTAAATCTTTAGGTGTGTATGAATAAGAATCAATATTCCCGTTTCTTAAAATAGCCATCATCTCAGAATGAACTGAAGACTCTTTTAGGTATAATTTGCTCTTCCATTTGTTTTTATTAACAATTTTAAATGTAATATTTTTTGCATTAAGTTGTTGAAAAATATGGGAGGGGAAAAGTTTTGATTTAACTTATTCGTGTTCTTATGATTCTCAACTATTGGAACATCCTGACCGACCTTCTTCTATAATTAAATCTCCTAATATTTGGAATCTATTTTGTGATGTAGTGTCTGATGTGTCGTCCCTAATGTGTTGTGTACTCACAGAAGATAAATCCACAATGTCTATATTTCTTCTTTTCCGTTTGCAATTTACTGTTTGAAATTCTGGATTGTTGATTGTTGCTTCTTCTGTATCCATGTCAGTTGAATTCTTGTCATTTATTGCTGCCACATAATTCTTGCTTAAGATTTCCTCAAATTCCTTCACCTTTGCTCCTGAAATTTGTACCGTGTCCGTCCGTTTGTTCATTCCATCTGTTGAATACTCTCCATCCTTAATCCAAACATTTGATGTTATTTTGAAATTAGTGCGTTCATCCTTTGATTTGTCCATTTTTTGAATATCTTCCATATATGGGACCTTTGTTGAGAATGCGTTGCTATCCAGGATCTTGACTTTTAGCTTTTTTCTTCATTGAAGGCGGAATATGTGTATGTATGAATATGTAAATATTTTTTCCGATATTCTCAAAATTTGATATTATTTTCCTCATACTTCTTATTCGTTTGAAAATTTCAAACGAAGTCCAAAACATATGTATATTATAGTATATTAATCATAGTGTCTCCAACATATAATATTGAATAGCAAACACAATGTGTTTGGACACAAGTATACTATATTTTCGACAAGCTACAAACACGTTATGTTCGCATCCAAAGAACAACAAAATATACATTTTTCAGCGGGTGTATACGAAATGTACGTCAAGAGGCGTTCCACTCCCTAATGGGGCAAATCCACCGCTATCGGGTACGTCAATAGAGCCAAATCTCAGCGATAAGTCTTGGCTGTATTTCTGTGGAACCTTGCGCTAAGTGGTATATTTGTTTCTTTGGAAAACTCAGGTGGGAAGATTACAAGTATGTGAGTAACCTAAACGATATTCGGAAGGATAAGTTAAGGACTTTGGCCAGATGGGCGGATGAGAATGGACTGGGTGTAAACTAGACCCAGAGCGATCTCGAACTTTTTACTAAAGTACAGCAGAGCTATCGTGGAAACTTTCACTTTAAACGGCTCTGAAATTAAGTTTGCATACTGTGGCAAATGTATATTTTGAGTTTCGTCCCCAACATTGTTGTAAACACTCGGTGTTCCACTTCCTCTACTGGACTTGATGAAATGTTAAATTTGTTAGGTTCTAAGAAATCATTTCGCTTTAAGGCAACTTTTGCAATTTGGGAGGTTCGAAGTCGATCTTGCAACAAGGTCGCATGATTTGACCATTCATACATATACACGCCGAAATATAATGGCCTCAGCAACATATTGCAGGAAACATTGACATGTTTGCAAGTATTGTTTTCATGAATTGAAGATCTCCTGCCTTTTTGTTACTTTATTGTCTATATCGCTTTTGTTTTTATCGGTTTTCAACAAACAAAACCACAGTTGGGCCTCAAAAACATATATTATAGCCTATTAGTCATTGTGTCTCAAACATGTAATATTGAATACCAAACACAATGTGTTTGGACGCAAGTACAGTATTTTTGCGACAAGCTACAAACACGTTATAATTGCAATCAAACAACAAAAAAGCCAAATCACATATTCCTCTAAGGAGTTTCTGGTGTGGAGGGATAAGTGTGTTTCCACAGGGATGGTGCAACATGGGTTAGCTGAAGGCTGTGGTAAGGTCAGTCATGGGTAAACTAAACCTTTCGTAATAACAACACAATAGGTTACCCTCGTCTGGGGTTTGAATTCAGATTCCTTATTTGCTTTCTTAAGATACAAAATGATTTAATTTTCACCAACAACATCAACAAGACAGATGTGCTGTCTTGAGAACACTCGTCTGGGCTGGCAACACTCTTCTGGGGGAACGCTCGTCTTGGACTGAGAACACTATTGGCTTGAAATACTCTCCCGATATTTCGCAGACGCGCTATAATTCGATGGGGCTGTTCAGGATTGGGTATCCGGGATGCTGGCTCGATATTAAGTCTATGGATTCGGTGAGAAGAGCTGGGTTTCGTTATTCGATGTTCTAACTCGGTATGAATTGTACAGTTTCGGCGAGGACAGCTTAGGACTGGGATCAGTTGTCCAAGAATATGTAAGTAGTCAGCCAAAGCCGTAAGGAGAATATTCAGCCGAAGCCGCTGTGGTGGAATAGACAGCCTAAGGCGTGAAGGGGGAATAGTCAGACGTATCCGCTATGGGGAAATAGTCAGCAGGATCAGATATGGTGGAATTGCCAGACGAAGCCACTTAGGTCGAGTAGACAGGCGGAACCGCTACTGTGGAATAGTCAGACGAATAAAATATATAAATAAATGGTTTCCCATTACATCCCATGAAGGGACCGGGGAGAACTTCTCACAATCACTGAGCTGTGCGCTTTCCAGTTTTCACTCACTGATTGGGACCTACAGTTTTACACCGATTCCGAACGGTATTTTGAGAAGCTTTTTCATGGCTATATACTCGATAGTGTCGCCGTCACTATGCGAGGTGACCGCCGCCGAAAGAAATTTGAGGGTGGTCAGAGCAGGGTTCGAACCCAGGATCTCATGTACAAGAGCCGCGCACACTAACCATTGCACCACCGACGGCCACTAGTCAGACGAATACGCTGTGATTGAATAGTCAGCTGGAGCAGATATGGAGGAATTCTTACTTACGAGGGCGGATCAATAAGGCCGTGACTTTTCGAACTGCCCTCGCAGTTATATGAAATGCAACATTTCTCCCATCAAGTACCACCTGTTAATAGACTACTGTCAATTTTTGAGGAACTTCCGTCATTTACTTTGCGTTTAACAGCTGTTCAAAACACAACCTCGTGCATTTTTTTAGAAATGGAAAAACGTGAATTTCGAGTTCTCATTACACATTATTTTTTGCGGAATGAAACCGTCAATCAAACCAAGGAAAAGCGTGATAAATACTATGGGGACTCTGCACCATTGATTTCAATGGTAAAAAAGGTGGTTTACTGACTTTCGTTGTGGTCGCTCAATTACAAATGTCGCTGAACGTTCTGGACGGCACATTGGGGTCAATACACCCGAAAATGTCGAAAAAATCCAACGATATGGTGTTGGCCGATCGAATAGTAAAAGTGGGTGAGATTGTTGATGCCATAGGCATTTCATATGGCAGTGTGGTTTCGATTTTAAAAGATCAGTTGGGTTTAAGAAAGCTGTATGCAATATGGGTGCCGCGTTTGCTCTCAATTGACCATAATCGTAATCGTGTGACAACTTCAAAGGATTGTTTGGAGTTGTTTAATTGGGCTACGAATTGGTACCTCAGATTTTCCGCATTTAGCCCCTAGTGACTACTTCCTATTTCCAAACTTAAAGAAATGGCTCGGTGGAAAGAGATTTAGCTCAAACTAATGCCTATTTGATGGACCTCGAAAAATCATATTTTTTGGAAGGGACACAAAAATTGGAGAATCGTTGGACTAAGTGTATTGAGCTAAAAGGAGATTATGTTGAAAAATATTTTTTTTTGCAAAAAAAATCAATGTTTCATTCAAAAAGTCACGGACTTATTGATCCGCCCTCGTAGTTAGGTGACGTCAAGCCACCCAGAGGGGTCATGGGCCTTACAAAATGAGGGTAACATGTTTCTCCAACCGGCTCGATTTTCAGATCTTCTCCTCCAGTTGGTAACACCAAGCTTTCGCAGACAATCGGCCACCTGGTCTTTCCAGCGAAGCCTTGGTCGTCCTATTTTTTAATGTCCATCGAGTTCGTCTTCGAATACCTTTGGAACTGGTTCATTCTGACCCATTATACTGACCAAGCTTAACCAGCGTAAACATCGATGTCGCTATATATTATATACAGATCGTGGTTTATCTGTCGTCGATACTCGCCGTTTTCTGTTAGAGGACCATATATTTTTCGGAGCCTTTTTCTCTCCCGAAGACTCCCAGTGAAGTTTCATCAGCATGCGATATGACCCAGGATTCTGCGCCATAAAGCAAGACAGGTTGTATGAGAGTCCGATATAGTTGGATCCTCGTCTCCTAAGAAATCATCTTAGTACCTGTCCTTCCCGTGGTGCCCACATTACGGCAGCATACGTTTATGGATAAAGGCTTTCAAATCAGTCAGGAATATGCCTCAATTCTACAGTGTTCGAAATTGTTAATCTACTTCAAATCTATCTAGGAAGACTTACACTTGATTTATTTTTCGAGACATCCTTAAGAGTGATTTCTCAAGATCTGTAAACTGTGATTTTATGTTTTATACTCATGGATTGGTAACCTTAGTTTTTCGCACATTTGTGATTTGAAAAGTTGTCCGAAACCTGGCATTAACTGAGGTGCCAAAAAAGTCAGTGGTTTTTAAAACATGATTACAACCGACATTCTCATCTACTAGAAATGCCTACGCTAAACATTGCATCACCATCTTCCAGTTTAATACTCCACATCCCAATGGCCGGCTCATATCTATTTTAGCAATTAACTAGTTTCCTACTCCAGTTCTACCACTCTCTTATATGGGGTTCCATCTACTTTGATTACCGTAGGATATACATAATCAACGACTCGACATGATTTTTAAAATTTGTATTTTAAATATCATTAGCATAATAAACTTATAATCACAATAATCTTTTCCGTATTCTTTTCAAAGTTTGAAAAATAATTTTCTTTTCACGACTAACTCCCAAAGGTATTCGCTAATATCTTCGAAATAACAAACAATCCTAAAAGTATACTACTTAGTTGTTCCTGGTTGTTCACACTGAAGTTCCTAATGTATAGGCAACACTATGTTTTCGTTGAGTATTTACAACATTTTAATATAAAACCTTTTAAAGTTCAAAAAAAAAAAATAATCAGGACAAGGAAAGGACATTAAAGCTTTTTTTAAAGTCTGCAATATTTGCCCCCTTCCTTTCATTAAAATTCATTCACATTTAAGTTTACTTTGTCTATACCGAGCCTTTGTTCTCGATAGTTGCGCCACTACATACATTTCGTCTTTTTACGTTCTTCATTTACATTTTCATATCGTTGGAATATCTCTTAATGTAATTATGTACTATATACTTTGTTGTTCTATAATGTGTAGTATATGTATGTTTTGTGTATGCCAACATTTGTGTGTGTGTGCGGCTCACAAAAGTATGCTACTACTTTTGTTTGCTGAAAAAAGTTTTATATTTCTGTTGTCGACTTTAAGGCTTTTGGAAAATAAAGGAACATTTTACTTAAGAGAGCACAAAAGCAAAAGAAAAGGCAACTTTTATGCAGTTGACACGTTCATCTGATAGGTAAGAAATTTATGCAGAATTTTGATGGTGTTATTATATGAAGTCTTTACTGAATACATTCAAACTATTTTAATACCTGAAAGTATGCAATGGTTTTCACAGGTTTGATGCAAATAATTGTATGTGACTAAGAGAACAAGGTTTTAGTAGATACATGTATGGAATTGTATGGGAAAGTGTTTTCATTTAACACACTTAAATATTTAACCGGTATTTCATAGATATCCTCTATCATAGATCTTTTATATCATAGATCTCCTGTATTATAGATCTCATATCATTGATCTCCTATATCATTGATCTCCTATATCATAGATCTCCTTCTATCGAATGTCAGCCAGATTTATCTTGTGCGTATCAATCTGTACCCCTCGTCGGCATTTTTTGCATCCTCATAGAGGAGCGTTTGCGCTGGATATGCTTCGTACTTACCGCCTTACCTCTGCTTTGCACTTGCCACTGACCTCCTTATTTCTGGAGGTCTTGCCCTATTACATACTTTCCTCCATGACTTCCTAATGTGAAAAAGTACTCCAATTCAACAAGTGGGCTTCTTTTTCTCCCGTATAGGCTGCATTCTTAGGCTTGAGATTTATAGACAGCCTGTTGAGATTAGTCGTGTTGAGATTAGTCGTCTAACATCTGATCATTGCAGCTAGTTCTGCTCCATTATCCCTTCATGGGATGCAGTGGTAAATTTATGTTTCTTATTTATTTATTTCTTAAATCCTGATCATTAGCCTACAAGTATGCTTTATATATTAGAAATATATAATATGTTTTGGTTGTAAAAGACTAATGCCTTCCAACCGATAACGGAATGAGCCTGTTCGATTTTCCCGCCGTGAAAGACATGGTTGTCAGTAGTACGAGATTCCACCATAAAGACATTCCCAGGGCTACTTGGATGTCCCCTGATTAACAAACGAAACCTGGAAGGATGGAAGGCACTCTACTAGTGTAATCGACGTATGTGTGATTCGAGGAGCTAATATCGATTCGGATCACTATCTGGTTGCAGCAAATGTTCGTACAAGGTTAACCAGAGTGAAAGTTATACAAAACCGGACATACAGAAAGGTGGACATAGGAAAGCTGCAATTAACAGAGATAGCTCCGGACTATGCAGAGAAGCGAACTCAGCTATTGGCGCAAAACGCAATTTCGGGTCAGTGGAAGTACATGATACGATGAAGGGTATCGTATGGCGAGTGATGCAAAGAACGCTGCACGTATGGGAACGTTTCGGTCAGCTGTAACGCGAGCCCTGACAGCGGTATAAGAAGAAGCGGAGAGAGAAACCCTGTTTAAGAAGAAAAAAGCGATTGTGGAGAATGCGCGGGAGTATGAAAATTGAATCTTACTACAGGAAGAATGAGGCCCGTAAATATTCTACCGAACAGTACAAAGCCAAACCAACGGAAATGGATCAGGGCCCCCCATTTGTAGAGATAAGAACGGGAATCCTGTTACAGATTTGCGGAGTATGTTGGGAATTTGGAGGGACCTCTTCTCTGCTTCGCCGTCGGTGGTTCAATGGTTAGTGTACGCGCCTCTTGTACTTCAGAGCATGGGTTCGATCCCTGCTCTGACCACCATAAATTTATTTCGAAGGCGGTCATCTCACATAGTGACGGCGACACTATCGAGTATTTAGCCATGAAAAGGCTTCTCAAAATACCGTTCGGAACCGGTGTAAAACTGTTGTTGTTTGTGAGTATCGTCCTAGAATGGGGTATTCGAAGACGTACTCGAAGGACATTGAAAAATAGGACGACCAAGACATTGCTGCAAATACCAGGTTGAATATTGCCTGCGAGAGCTTGGTATTACCAACTGGAGGAGAAAAACTGAAAACCGAGGTGGTTGATGAAATAATAATAATTTTATAAGGCTCTTGACCACTCTTGGTTCTTTGAGGCAACCTAAGTAAGTAAGTAAGTAATGCCTATCTAGGTATGAACATTTTGGAATATTTATTACATATTTCCTTTAAAATGTCCTTTCACATATCCCGAAATGTGCTTTGTGTAACAAAATCATTTGGTGTAATACATCCACAACTCTTAAGTACATTGACATAAATAAAACCTAATCTTCAGACTATGCTAGATGTGTTTATATTTTCGTAGAAAGGACTAAGCTCACAAAAATGAGAGAATTTTCCCGGATAAAATAATAATGAGTATATATATTCCTCATCGAAATCTCATGCAATGCATGTAGAATTCTTGTTAAAAAGCTAACAAGTCACGTTAAAATTTACGTCATTACAATTTATAATCCCTAGTTAATGCGTTACTTATCGTTGACAATCCTTAAAGTATGCTAAACGCTTTAAATTTTTTAGCTTCGCCTGTAAGTAGACAACAGTCGATGGTTTAGAGGAAAGTTGGTTTGGTAGTAACCCATACAAAATATTAAAACAAAAGTTGCAAAATTAGTTGAGCAGTGGTTTTGTTGCGTCAATTGTAATCTCAAGTCAATTGGTTATTTAAAATAGATAAGCCTGAAAATATGCTATAATTTAGCACCTTAATGCAGGCAATTGACCCTGTTGTTTATTTGAACAAAGAAACTTAAAAAGGTGAAACTTTTTGAAAAGAAAAAGGAATTGGTGGTAGCATATAATTCGAAAAAATGCAAAATGTAAATTACATTTCAACGAATCGCAATAGTTCACAACAATTCACTCAAAACTGAGGCAGGTTTTCAGGACACAGTATTCTACTTTTTTGAAGACAAAGTCCGCCCAGTGACTTAACCATTTATTTCCACGAACGAAGTCCCATAATCTTCCAATGCCAATAGAGCATGGAGTATACAAATCATTCACAGCTTTATAGCCTGTCCAAAAAGGCCCAACAAATACGACGTAAGTGTCGCACTATTGTGGCATTGCCGGCAAAATTCCATCGGGACCTGGAAATTTTGGGGCTTATAGATGTGTTTATACTAAATCACTTGCCTTTTTGACAACTTTATTAA
The DNA here is from genome assembly GCA_963931995.1 of Phaonia tiefii. Taxonomy (NCBI): domain Eukaryota; kingdom Metazoa; phylum Arthropoda; class Insecta; order Diptera; family Muscidae; genus Phaonia; species Phaonia tiefii. The sequence goes on from OZ008371.1 coordinate 42,654,276, forward strand.
ATACCACCAAATATGTAGTATCGGGAATGGCCAGAGACAGTCCCGCCACACTAATCACACACGCTAACAAATCTGTATTTTTTTTTTTGCAAATATGACGCGTTTGTAACTTGTCGCAAATATAGTATACTTGTGTTCAAACACATTGTGTTTGATATTCAATATTACATCTTGGAGACACAATGATTAATAGGTTATAATATACAGTGGTGTGCGATGAAATAGAGTCAACACTAATCAACATTTTCAAAACAAAAACAAATGTAGAAGAATTAAATTTTGTTTATAATTTTTATTTTTAATTGTTCTGTTAAGAACTAGATATAACATTTTAGAACATTAATGTCGTAATTTAAAATTAAATCATTAGGTATAAATCAAAATATTTCAAAATGTCCCGTTTTGCCTGTGAATTAAAATAGAGTTATCGCGATTCATCATCTGAACTAGAATAAATAGCTGTGTCAAATAAAATGTATGTTCATTAATCCTTTATATTACTTACTTACTTACTTATCCGGTCTCGGACAACCCCGGGGGGTCAGGGACCTTACAAAACGAAGACAACATATTTCGCCAACCAGTTCGATCTTTTGCTTTATCTCTCCAGTTGGCAATACCAAGTGTACGCAGGGATTCGTCAACCTGATCCATCGGAGTCTTGGTCTTCCTATTTTTCGTCTTCCTTCGAGTTCGGTTTCGAAAACCCTTCGCGCTGGTTCATCTTCATCCATTCTACTGACATGGCCTAGCCAGCGCAATCGCGTTATCTTGATCCGCTTAACTATGTCAATGTCAGGATAAAGCTCATACAGCTCATGATTCATGCGTCGCCGATACTCGCCGTTGTGCACTATAGGGCCATAAATTTTTCGGAGTATTTTTCTCTCGAAGACTCCTACAGATGTTTCGTCTGCTTGCGATAGGACCCAGGATTCTGCGCCATAAAGCAAGACAGGTTGAATGAGAGTCTGGTACAGCTGGACTTTTGTCACTCGAGAGAGGGCTTTATCTCTAAAGTGCTTGCTTAGCCCAAAATAACATCTATTCGCAAGCACAATTCTCCGCTTGATCTCAAGGCTGACGTTGTTGTTTTTGTTCACGGCAGATCCGAGGTATATATATTCGTCCACTACCTCGAAGTTATAACGGTTATCAACGTTCACGCTTTGGTCTAATCGCGTGGAGGCCCTGTTCGTTGAAACCATTAATTTTGTCTTGTCCTCATTCACCGTCAGACCCACTTTTGCTGACTCCTTCTCAATTCTCGAAAAAACCGCAGTAACTTCTCTAATTGTGCGCCCAATGATATCTATATCATCAGCATACGCGAGCAGCATGTGACTTTTGCTGCTGATGGTTTTATTCATATTGACTGCAGCTTTTCTCATAATGATCTCCATTAAGATGTTAAAGAGATCGCACGATAGGGTGTCGCCTTGTCTGAGGCCTCGCTTAGTTTCGAAAGGTTCGGTAAGATCCTTACCAACTTTCACTGCGGATTTGGTGTTCGTCAAGGTCATCCTGCAAAGGCGTATGAGTTTTGCAGGAATATCAATGCCAGTCATTGCTTCATAGAGTTTCTCCCGTATCGGACTATCGAAGGCTGCTTTATAATCGATAAATAGATGATAGGTGTCGATTTGTTTTTCCTGTGTCTTCTCCAGGATTTGGCGTAGCGTGAAAATCTGGTCAGTTGTCGATTTTCCAGGCCTAAAGCCACACTGGTATGGTCCAATCAGGTCAGCGATAATTGGTTTTAGTCTTTCGCACATTATACTTGATAGAACCTTATATGCTATGGATAAAAGGCTTATTCCACGGTAGTTGGCACAGATACTCGGGTCACCTTTTTTAAATATGGGACATATGTAGTACACTGAGACTCCAATCGCCGGGCATGCATTCATCTAACCAAATTTTGCTAATGAGCTGATGCATGCACCTTATCAGCCAGCCTTAAACAGCTCCGCCGGTAATCCATCGGCTCCTGCGGCTTTGTTGTTCTTAAGCCGGGCAATAGCTGTTCTGACCTCGTCTTGGTTAGGAGGGGGGCAATCGACGTCGTCGTCCATATTGTGATCGATTGTCCCATCGTCATCGGATATCTCAGGTACTAGTAGCGCGGAGAAATGCTCTCTCCATATTCCCAACATGCTCTGCACATCTGCGACGAGATTTCCGTCCTTGTGTTTACAGAAGGGGGCCCTGAACCATGTCCATTAGTTCCGTTTTTAACTTTTTGGTAGAATTTTCGGGCTTCGTTCTTCCTTCTGTATGTCTCAATTTTCTCACTCTCGCGCTTTCTCCACTGCCGTTTCTTACGCCTAAAGAGACGGTTTACCTCCTTTCTCTTCTCCCTATACCGCTCAGTTGCAGCTCGCGTTGCAATTGACTGAAGGATTACCATACGTGCAGCGTTCTTTTCGTCATTTGCTATGCGACACTCTTCATCGTACCACGGTTTATTGCGAAGCGGTTTTTCGAAACCAAGTACGGTTGTTGCGGCAGTTTTTATAGAGTCGGAAATGGGTTTCCGTGGCGCATCAGGATCGTCATCGGATGGGGGTGGATGCTGTGCCAAAAGTTGCGAGATCTTCCTTGAGTAGGTTGTGGCTACCTCTGGTAATTGCAGCTTTCCGATGTTCAGCTTCCCCTGCGCCTGGTTTCGTACGATTTTCGCTCTACTTAATCTTGTGCGAACCTTTGCTGCTACCAGGTAGTGATCAGAATCGATGTTAGCTCCTCTGATCACTCGTACGTCCATTACACTGGATGAGTGCCTTCCATCAATTACCACGTGATCAATTTGGTTCTTAGTTCTTTGATCAGGGGATACCCAAGTAGCCTTGTGGATGTCTTTATGCTGGAATCTTGTGCCACTAATGACCATGTTTTTTGCCGCGGCAAAGTCAATCAGTCTCATACCGTTGTCGGAACTGTCAGCATGAAGACTGAAATTGCCAATAGTTGGATTAACCACATTCTCCCTTCCTACTTTGGCATTACAATCTCCTAGTACAATCTTAATGTCATGGCCAGGGCAGCGGTCATACGTTTCCTCTAGGAGGTCATAGAATATGTCTTTGGCATCATCATCTTTCTCTTCTGTCGGGGCATGCACACAAATTAGGGAAATATAAAAATATTTCGCTTTTATGCGGATTGTGGCTATTCATTCATTCACAGGATTGAACCTAGAGACTAGATGTCGCAGTCGTTTGCCAACTACAAATCCGCAACCAAATTCATGTTATTTTTCATGTCAACTGTAGTATATATCGCAGTTTCTTTTTCTTGTGCAGCCATGTCCTGTCCATCGCACTTCCTGGATAGCGGTAATGCCAGCCTTATAACTTTCGAGGACATCTGCCAGTTGGATACTTGCACCGGATCTATATAGAGTTCTTACATTCCAAGTGCATATCCGTAAATCGTGGTCCTTATAACGTTTGCGGGGGTCGTCAACAAATAGGGGTTGTTTATGTTTTCTGTTTCGTTTTTGTATTTTCACTGCCATTATGAACGGTGGCGGGAGGCAAACCCAGTCCACCGGGTTTTTGCATTTTACCTACTGCCAGGATATTTGATTGCAGCCGCCCATTATGGATCAGACGCTGACCGGGATGCGATATGTTGAACCTGGATTTTCTTCTTTTAGTTTCTATCCGCCGTTGTCCCGTATGTTTGGCTCATCCGCCTTCTAAGGACAAAAGAATATGCCCGATTGTTTGATGAGCTTCAGTGACATCAGTCACCTACTAAACCTGATTTGATGCTCATTTGTTTCGCCTTCTCACTCTCCCGGACATACTGCGTGGAAGTAGTGAGCTGCTTGGACTGCCCAATGAAGGAATCATTTCTGGTCACTCCCAAGTGAATGGCAATCAGAAACTTTCCACCTCCACGGACAGTCCTTTATATTATCTCAGTACTTTATGAAATAACTGTTATTTTTTATCACAGCTAAGCAACGCCGTGACATTGAATCATCAAGTCTCCACAAGTCAAGTTTTCCACACCGATTGTACCAGTGTCATAAGCTCATCTTTATTAAATTGGTTTATTCCTTCGATAGACACTTTAATGTCCCGCCACAAATTCTGAATAGGATTTAAGCCCGGCGACTGCATAGACCATCTTAAAACTATGACACTATTATTTTCAAACGAAGCTTTTGCTCGCTTTGATGTGTGTTTGGGGTCGATATTCCCATTTCCCATTTAGCACAAGGCATCATGATGTTTTTTTAATACAGTGGTATAATATGCAGCGTCCATTGTCTGTTCAATTTGGAATAAAGGTTCTGTCCCAATGTAAGAGTAGCAACCCTGTACCATTATGTTTCCGCTACCACGTTTAACTGTTTGGATTGTGTTCTGGGGCCTGAATTCGGTGTTCGAAGGTCTTCGTACAGGAAGATTAATCTTATCATAATTACCCAATCTCACTGTAGGTTCAGCTGTCCTCAAAATATTTCGCCATTTGCGTACGGACTATTTCACATGCTCCTTGGCAAAATGCAACATATTTTGAACGTTCCGTTTGGATAGAAATGGAACTTTTCAGACACTTTTTGCCTTTAAATTGTTTTTCGTTAGCATTTTTCTTAATGTAGAGGTGTCAACATCCCGATCGTATTGCCTTTTATGGGCGGAAGAGGTAACAAAAGTCGAACTCTACGTGGCGCAATATTTTGGTTCCAAATGTTCTGTAATTTTCAGGGTTTTACCATCTGTTTCCTGGATTGGGGTTATATATTATTCCGGTCTCCAACATTTTCTTTGAGCATCCAATTATGTCAGTAATTTGTATGTAGCTTCTGAATTCTTTTATCGTCTCTTTTATTCATGATTGCAATATTTACATCGGCCCAGTTTGGAACGTCAATAATGACAATTTATTAATGCTACTAATAAACATTAATCATATTTAGAAGCTAAACTTTGTTTTCAAATTCAAATCGAAACTACCATTAACCATTTCAAAAAAAAAATATTTTTTTGTAATTGACTATTTTATAGCACACGTCAGTACATAGCCTTTAAAATACTGACACTGACCTGGAGAACAGTAGTGTAAAAAATTTATTAAAAATGACGGCATTATATTCAGCAGACGAACGGTCAATCAGGTTCAGCATTTCTTGACATGAAACATCTTGGACCACTGATTTGCAGAGAAGTTTTGACGAGTGTGTGACTCTATTTCATCGCACACCACTGTATGTTGTTGTGACATGTGGCTTTGTTGATTGAAAACTGTTAAAAAAAATAAAAACAGACAACAAAGAAACAGCAGCACTTCTTCAGTTCTGGGAACTAATGCTAGCAAACATAACCATGGTTCCTACAATATGTTACTGGGACCGTTATTTTTAAGCGTCCACGCCCGTTCAATACATATAACTGAGACTCCATTGCTGTATCTACAGTCACCTCCGACAATTTTACGTCAGGAAAGCGAATATCCATTAGAATAGGGCTTCTGATTTAGGTAGCCACAGTTCTCTGGGCAGCCTTGTGACAATTTCAATAGTAAAGCCGCGAACAGGTCCATATTAAATACATTTCTACTACCCTGTCGCACAAAAATAACACTCGGATACCCTGAATACGCACAAATGTTTAAAATAACCTCATTTTAACCGAGGGTTAAAATTCTGAGTCAGAAGCTCAACGGTCTTAGCTCCAGAGTTACTCCATGACCCATTTGTACGCCTAATGAAACCTAGAACTTTTATGTCCGTAGAAAGCATGGTAGTTGCCTACGTTGTTGTAACAGATTGACTTGTAATACATTTTCTGTTGTAACAAGGGCAAGGGCCTTTAGAAAATAACTTAGAGAATTTTGGGGCTACTGACTGGGTTTAAACTCCCCATTGAGAGAAATGTCGAGGGTTCTCCGTAATTTTTTGGTTCAGGAAGTGAATAGTGAGTCTTGCCAGCTGAAGATCTGCTGCCTTTTTGTTTCTTTGTTGTCTATCTCGCTTTTGTTTTTCAACAAACAAAGTCACATTTGGGTCTCAAAACCATATATTGTAGCCTTTTAATCATTGTGTTCCAAACATGTTATATTGAATAGCAAACACAATGTGTTTGTACACAAGTATACTATATTTGCGACAAGATACAAATACGCTATATTTGCATTCAAACAACAAAAAAAAAAGACAAAATTTTCAGCGTGTGAAGCCTTTCAGTCCCCATCAAATTTCGTTCTCTTGTCATATTGAACAGGCTTCTTATGGATTTCCGCCAGTCACCGGGCACCTTTCTCCGTCAGAGTGGCCGCCGGGACAAGTACCAATAAAAAATTTACGGAGGATTATAGGGGAGATTTATAGAGTAGCATAATGGGCTGTTTGATTTTAACCCCGTTGCGTTAGTGATTAGATCATGAACTTTCCACCAGTCCGGTTTCTTAGGATTCCCGAGACATGGGCATGAGACCAATTACAAAATGGATTGTTCTATGATCAGATAAGGAACACTTTTCTGATACCAGCCAATCTCTTGTTGAGAGGTGCCCCAGAGGATATGGTTATGCCAGTGACAGCTTTTCTGGATTCGTTTCGAAAAGTGGCGTTACACTGCATGTTCCAGGTCTTCAGCCGAATTTGAATAATAAAATCAAAAACTGGCACTACTGCGGTATTAATACATCCACAGTCCCACTGGGAGTGATGAGCATTAGCATCACAACCCATTAAAAAACAAATGGTTTCCCATTATATCCCTTAAAGGGATTGCGGAGAGCTCCTAACAACCAGTGAGCTTTTCGTGTTCTAGTTTTACACTCACTGATTCGGACCTACAGTTTTACACTGGTTCCGTACGGTATTTTGAAAAGCTTTTTCATGGCAAAGTACTCGATAGGGTCGCCGTCATAAAGCGAGGTGACCGTCGTTGAAGGAAATGTAACGTGGTTCAGAGCAGGGATTGAAAACACGTTCTCATGTACAAAAGTCGCGAACACTATCATTGCAACACCGACAGTCACAGCATCACAACCCATTACTAATTATAGTTTCTGGGTGAATGCTTGGTCCACCAATATGTACTGACTCACCGGTCGGAGCGTATTTATAAAGCGTTATATATCAAGCCCATTATTAAGTAATTCCTCAACTGGGAACAAAGTTCAGAAATCTTGAGCTAATTCATTAATTGTGCTCATGTGTTAGACACTGTAAACTATTTTCTGTTCTGTGAAACACAGGAAAAGAATTCCTTATATTTTTATCTCAAAACTCCTATCTACGTGTTTGCAACCACCCCCTAAATGTATGCTATGTAGTTGTGCTATAATAATACAAATCCTACTATGGAAGCACTTTCATTTAAAAACTAAAAGTATACTTTTAGGTGCAAATACCTTTGTTAGACTTTAGCAAATAGTAAGTACTTTTGTGAATTAAATTTTAGCAAAATTTGCAGCATCAATTTTAATACACTTAAAAAAACAAAACATCAACGTAAATAAATAACGTTACACACTTTTATATGTTGACATTTTGGAAACTGAATGTGTGCTCATCCTCGTGTTCCTGATCCCGCAGCAAATTCAAATGGGAAATGTCAATAAAAAAACAAATACGAAAATACATAAATATCGTAAACTCTCTATAAAACACAAAATAAATGAGATTGTGTTTTTATATGTTGATTTGGTCCTTGCGAAGGAGCAAAGGGCATCGGTAACAGCATCATCATCATCAGCACCCAATCACCCACCAAGTAAATACGTAAACAACCCACAAAACAAATCACTGGCAAATTGAGTAAAAAGTTAATAAAGTAAATATTTCTGTAGATGGAAGCGGTTAGGGGAGGGCCGTTCGAAGAATCAAATTGCAAGGCTAAAACCTTAGGCTACGACGTCAAATGAGTCAGGGCTAGGTAAGATGTATACTTATGTGTGTGCGGATGGTGTCGGGAGCTTCCAAGATTACTTTGAACATTATTATTATGGTTTCTTCCCTTCGCGCAAGAAAGAAAAACATAAAATTTTTTAAAAAGTGCTAATTTACCACCAATATTACATTCGACGAACGCCGAGCACCCACTTTCGATGGGAAATTAAATGAAATATCAGCCATAAAATCATAAAGTTGTGCAAAAGTCTAACGTCGTCCCGTCCCGTTCCGTACCTTCCCTGCTGTACTTGGCTATAAAACACACATTATAGGATGTTGTTCTTCACTCTTATGAACATTTGATTTGATTTTGTGTCGGTTCAGTTTTCAACAAGAAAATCATGTTAAGTAAATGGTAGAAATAACTTTAGGCAAGAAAATAACAAACAAATTTCAAATAAAGTTCATTAATGCCAAGAATATCGTTAAAAAGAAAAAGAATCAGTACCGTAGCTCACAAATATATAGCTTGGAAGTGTAAAAGTACCCAATAGGAAATGAACAGAAGCGAGATAAATATATTCAGTTTTGCAGCGTAAAAGTATGCCACAGATTTATTATTTACGTTAAAGAAAGCAAATACACAAACGGCCTTATTCATAACAAGTTATGAGATGTTTGAGAGATGATTTACAACACAAAAATCGTCTCTCAATCCTCATAACTTTTTATGAATATGGCCGATAGTCTTAACTACCTACTGAAAAGTTTCTTCCGACATGTCTGATATCAGATGACGCCTGGTAATTATCTGATCTGTAATCAGACATTTTACCGAATCGTCCAAATATCCTTCCCAGATTTAACAGAATAGACTGGATATTTGTTGAAATTTTGTCAGACGTTTCGGCATATTTTCTGGAGTACCATGGGATTTATATGCGACTAGTCTGCATGTTCTCTGGAGTATTACATTTAAGAGTTTTATTCAAGTGTGCAAGTTTTGAGGTAATAATTCTTGAAGCCTAAAAGTATACCATGGCTAACAAACGATGCCGTGTTAATGAACTTTAAGGGCCTGATTGTTAAATTTATACAAGTTCTGGAAAAATAAGTCATAATTGCAGCAGCCTAAAATTATGCCATTTGTTCACTCAATTTTCTCAATGAATGTTTCAATAATTATTCGTTATCAGCACTACTTTACTTTTAACGTCTCATTCGTCGTTGTATGTATAACATATCTAAATGCTAATTTCTAACTTGTGAAGCCGAAAAGTATGCTACACATATGTATATTTAGGTCTTTATGCTGTTGGTTGGTGTCTCTGCTAAGGTCGAGTTCTCAGCTTAATCTTTCTGGAGTCCTTTTCTGCCTGTAGTTTCTGACGGCCCCTTTTTAAGAAATTGTTTACTGTGTGTCTATCCCGATCTCAGCATGAGCCCCGCTCTCATTCCGACTTCATTAAACCGAGGGCATCCGAAAATTACAAGCTCTACGTTCTCCGCTTTGCGGGAATATTGTGGACACATATTAGAGTCGTCGAGCCCAAACTTGTAACTCCTGAATCATCCATATCCAGTTGAAACTGGGTCAGATACTTCTCGATGACGCCGATTAAACCATTTGTCTATGTCCGGAATTCATCTGTAGGTCCATCGTCCTTATAGCGTGGTTTGCAATTTGCTTTTCCACTTCGAGTTATCTCTCGCGGCTCGTAATAGGTCCCCTTTGTTTATTCCTGGGTAATCTTTACTCCTGTCGTATATGTCGGAAAGTTCCCTTGCTGCTGTGGCTATTGGCATGATGCCCCCCACAATGCTTGCTACCTCCATGGAAATTGTGCGGTATCCACTACAGACCCTGAAGCTGCTTCTTCGAACAATAGATTTAATATTTTTACTAGACTTCATTCCTTCATTCATTTCGTCCATACTAGAGACTCGTATTGTATAATTAAGTCAATTACACGAGAAATCAGTATTCTTTCAACTCTGGCGCGGTCGTCCAACATGTGTCCTCATTCTACCTAATGCATTTGTAACGCCAGTTGATTTTCCACATGAATACTCCACATGTTTTTTTAAATTAAGTCGGTCATCCTACAACATGCCCAAATACTTTATGTCTTCTATCGACTTAATTTCGGATGCTTCCACTCTAATCGGCATACATTTTCTTTTCCGTTTACCGCTTACAAGAGCGCGTGCGTTTGGTCCCTACTCTAACCCCCTTATTTTTTCGACATCAGTTACTTCGCTTAGTGATGCCGACACTGTCGAATATTTAGCCATGGAAAAGCTTCTTAAAATATCGTTCGGAACCAGTGTACAACTGTAGGTCCTAGTCCGTGAGTGTAAAAGTAGAAAGCGCTCACCTCACCTTTTTTTAGTTATATTTGCCTCTCGAAGACTTGGGTTTATTAACTACATCCCATGTTCTACCTTTCACTAGGGTGACGTTATCTTCTCCCTTGGCTTCCTACTCGAACATGAGAACTTTTCTGACCCTGTCCTAAACATTCCCATGTTATCCTTTAAACCACGAGACATCATCTTCCTCCTTGGGTTGTTTCTCGAACATAAGGCTTGCCGTAACTTTCTGATACTTTTGTGACCCTGTCCTTAATATGCCCAAGTTCTCATTTTCCTTAATATGCCCAAGTTCTCATTTTCACCAGGGAGACATCATCCTTGGCTTGTTTCTCGAACATAAGACTTGACGAGGGTTGGTGAAAGCCTTTGTGACCCTGTGCTTGACATCCCAAAGTTCTCCTTTCCATCAGGAAGAGAGCATCTTCCTCATTGGCTTATTTGTCGAACATAAACCTTAACGTGAGTTTGTGAGAAATAACCAATTTCTTTCCGCCAGGGAGTCGTTATCTTCCCCTTTGGCTTATTTCTCGAACATGAGGCTTGAAGTGAGTTTTTGAAAGAATTTGTGAACATATCTTCGACATGCCCGCGTCCTCCGTTCCCCCAGGGAGGCGTCTTTTCCCTATTGGCTTCAAGCGGAGACAGGCGATTTGAATGACTTGTTAAGAGCTTTCGTGACCATGGCCGCTGTTTAGCCAAGTCTTTAATTATCTCATGTAGGCTTTTTCTTCTTTCTTGATTTCATTCTTGGACGTAAGGCTTGTAGTGGTTTCTGGTTAAATTTTGTGACACTGTTCGCTATAACCTCTGTGTGATCTATTCATATTATCTTTCCAATTGGATCCTCCTGTTAGACTATCCTTAAGAAGTTGCAGGTACCGCATGTTAGAAATGACATTTTCTCCCAAAAAATTTAGTTATTATTTTAGGCTAAATCCTATAATCTCACCAGTGTCATTGTTTTCTTTTGGAAGCACTAATGCTACATTAAATTACTTATCACATAACTCCTTTTTTCCGTTTTCCAAAATATTGCAGTTGGTTGTATTGGTACACACTGAAAACTCGGTCTCTTTTTTTATTGTTTGGATGAAGCTTGTTGCAAATAAAGTAAACTTGTGCCCAAACACAGTGTGTTTGCTATTCAATATTACATGTTTGAGACACAATGCTTAATAGGTTATACTATATGTTTTTGTGACCCAAATGTGGCTTTGCTTGTTGAAAACTTCTGAAAATAAAAACGTGACATACAACGAAATAAAAAGCAGCTTATTTACAATTCATGAAATCAATTTTTAGTCCAATGATATTTTTGATAATGGTAATAGATGTTGAAGAGGTTGCAGGAAAGGATCCAACTTTGTCTATAACGTTGACAAGATTTACCTTGAGGAACCGTTTTTTTCTTTAGTACTGTTATTAAGTCACTACGTAGAAAGTTAATTAAAACTTTATCCACGTCTTACAGATTGTAATGGATGGTACTTAAATCTGAATTTTCCCGCTACCATTGAAAGGGATGGCTGCGGTAATCCTAAGTGTTCAATGAGATTTGTAGGCTCGTTCGCTAGTCCAACTATCAGCGGCAAATCTTACAGTGTATTTTTAAACCTAATTTAACTATTTAGTACCGTTATTCTACAATTTTCATTATAACACCCCACTATACAATCAAATAATGTTTCTTTAAATTTATATTCCCAAAGTTATAAAACGATAATGCTAAATTCTAACTCCTCAACGTATGCTTTGGTTTCGTGGGATAACTCAAACAATTTCCTAGCTGGTTTTATGCATTAAGACGAATACCCATTGCTTTGAATGAAATCAATAAACTCGCTTGCTTACTCATACATATTGTTGAAAGCATGTTTGCCACTTGTCCGTAAACATAAAATTCGTTACCTACTTTTAGGTGCTTAGGGTGTTGTGTTGTGTGTTTTTTTTTGCCTAAGCAGCTTCGTCAGCTCTGTTCATCTCTGACGTATTCTATAAGTAAATATTTACATAAAATTTATGCATAATTTCTTACATTCCCTTATTGTTTCTGATATTGTCGAATACGTGAAATATATATTTCTTGGGAGAAAGTGGTTAGATTGGTTGCAAATATTTTGTTGATATTGAAATTTTGCTGTGTTATTTTCATTGCCCTGTAGAAAACATCCTTTGTTTGCTTTCTTACGTATATTTGATGGATGGGTGTAAGGTTAGTCTATGGTATATCGAATAGGGTTCTAAGCAGGATGATATGACATTTCACCTCAGCAGACGGGTCGACAGAATGAAAGGCAGATTGACAGGGATTCAGGTTTAGTTGGGGTTCGTTTTTCGCTTTGCTTGAAGACTACTCCTTCTGTGTCTGTCTTCATTGGCATGTATATGTCTAATGTTGGTCTGTCGCTGTCAGTGAAAAAGGAAGGGTGCTGCCGCAACGTGCCTCCATCACCTCCAGCTTTCATAAAATTTCCATTTAATGTAATTTGAGTCGTGAAACATGCTCGCTCCTTCGTTCTACACTGACGGAGTCAGTTCATTTTTTCCCATCAATATCGTTAAATTAGAATTTTGTATTAGCTAGATTCTTCAATTTCGCTTCATCTTTTGGCAACAGTTGTGTGATGTTTTATTAAAAATTCGTTAAAATTTTCATCAGCTTCAGCTTCTTTTCCCTTATTTATAATATCCTTGAATTTGACACCTTCGTGGTTTGCGTAAGAGAAATTATTGAATTTATATTTATTTGCCTTTCTTTATATCGAACCATAAATAAAGTATAACTAAGGCCTTTCGAACTGAGTCTATATATCATGTTTGCACCTAATTGTAGGCAATAAATTTTGTTTGACTAATTTTTATGAGATTTTTACAAGCACTCACACCTAAGAGGTGTTTGTTGGCTATGACCATGTTGGTATATTTTTTAAAAAGTTATTTTACGTTATTTGTTTTGAAATTTGTTATGGTTCAGCTAATAAAAAAAATATGAAACCATGCTAATATTTGGCTTTAATAGGCGCCGAAATGTATGCTTTAAATATTAGGAATTATAGTTAAATTTGATATTGAGGTACACTTGGAGAACTAAGTGCATGAAAAGAGGGTGGATCAACCGTGAAAACGGCTGTTGCCAACGATTTGCAGTTGCCACGAACGAATTGAGATTGACACAACCAAATTCAGGTCACCCAACTGGCGATTCCATTGCAGTTTGGTCAAATATTTATGGTAATCGCTCAAAGAAACCAAGTAGACAGGTTATATTTTCAAATGTAATAAACAGAATAAATATGTTCCACGAAGGAACTCTGAGAGCTTCTTACAATCAGCGTGCTGTGCGATTGCAATTACTCGACAGTGTAGCCGTTACAATGCGAGGTGGCCGCCGTCGAAAGAAATGTAATGTGGTCTGAGCAGGGCTCGAACCTACGTTCTCATGTACAAAAGTCTCCAACACTAACAATTGCTCCACTGATTTTTTGGAAGAGTCTGCGAGAAGTCTCTAAAATGGAATAGTATGTCGAAGTCTCTACGTTGGAATAGCCAACTGAAGCAGATTTGTTGGAATAGTAAGTTGTGAAGGATGAATTCGCCCGTTCGTTTCCACCACACTTATAAATTCGCCATCTGTTGACTAAATAAACGCGCCATTTACCAAATTTAACCGCAACATTAGTGCAACAACACCATCTGGAGGGCAATAGCAACCACACGAAGTTGTGGACGGCTGACTGTCAGCCGGTAGTAAAGCTGAGAATCACAGCTTTGACGACTAACATCAGCTACCAGCACGAAGTGTACATATAGAAAAGGTGAATCATCTTAGTACTCGAGGTGATTCGGTGTGCAAACGTTGAAGAGCCAACATAGCCGTTGTAGTGTCTTAGACACTCTAGTTCAAACGTATATAGAGTAGTAATCCCTAGCTGGTTATCCTTCCACTTATTCAAGCCTGAGATTCCCTGTTTGTGGGGTCTTGGAACTTGGTTCCCGTGTTATCTTTCGTTCCGTTGGTTCAATCCAGAGATTCCCTGACTGTGGGGTCTTGAACTTAGTGACCTCCTGTTCTCGTCTTGCCTTATGAGCCGCTGGTTCAAGCCTGAGATTCTCTGCCCGTGGGGTCTTGAACTTGGTACCCTCCTGTTCCCTTGTTGTCTTATGAGCCGCTGATTCAAGCCGGAGATTCTCTGCCCGTGGGGTCTTGAACTTGGTACCCACCTGTTCCCGTGTTGTCTTGTTCCGCTGGTTCCAGCCATATATTCCCTGCCTTTGGGCTCTCGAAATTGTTGCCTACATCTCCCGCTGATTCAAGCCAGATATTCCCTGCGTGTTGGGTCTTGAACTTTGCTACCCGCCTGTTCCCGTGTTGTGTTTTGTTCCGCTGGTTCAATCCAAAGATTTCCTTGGTACCCGCCTGTTCCCGTGTCGTTTCGCTGGTGCAAGGCAGAGATTCCCTGCATATCCGGCCTTGAACTAGGTACCCGCCTGTTCTCGTGCTGTCTTTGTTTCCCCGGTGCAAGCTAAAGATTCCCTGCCTATGGGATCTCGACCTTGTTGCCTGCCTCTACCTTGAACTTGGTGCCTTCCCTCTTGTCTTTTGTGCCGCTGGTTCAAGCTAGGGATTCCCTGCCTGTGTGGTCTTGAACTTGGTACCCGCCTGTTACCGTGTTGTATTTGTTCCCCTAGTTCAAGCCGGAGATTCCCTGATTGTGAGGTATCGACCTTGTTGCCTACATATCCCACTGGTTCAAGCCATAGATTTCCTGACTCTTGGGTTTTGAACTTGGTACCCGCCTGTTCCCGTGTCATCATTGTTTCCCTGGTGTAAGGCAGAGATTCCCTGCCTGTGGGGTCTCAACTTTATTGCCTAACTCCCCTGTTGGTTCAAGCCAGAGATTTCCTGCCTGTGGCGTCTTGAACTTGGTACCCGACTGGTCCCGTGCCTGTGGGGTCTTGAACTTGGTACCCGCCTTTTACCGTGTTGTGTTTATTCCCCCCGTGCAAGCCAGAGATACCCTCTCTGTGGGAACTCGACCTTGTTGCCTGCCTATCCCACTTGGTCAAACCAGAGATTCCTTGCCTGTGGGTTCTTGAACTTGGTACCCGCCTTTCACCGTATCGTCATTGTTTCCCTGGCGCAAGGCAGAGACTGCCTGCCTGTGGGGTCTCGACCTTGTTGCCTACCTCTTCCACTGGTTCACGCCAGAGATTCCCTGCCTGTGGAGTCTAGAATGCAGTATCCGCCTCTTCCCATGTTGTCTTTGTTCCTCTGGTGCATGCCAGAGATTGCCTGCCTGTGTGATCTTGAACTTGGTACTTGGTAACCTAAAATTCAAATAGTACTTAAGACCAACAAAAACGGTATTCTGTAGTGGATTCGAAGGACCATACAGAGCAGAACTAATAATAGATCGTAAAAAGAAACCCGTTCCTTCCACAGGTGATAGATTAGAGATCCAGGCCCTCAATATTATACACAAAGTGAGTGAATTAGCATTAACTCGGAAAACTACACATTGGGGAAGTATTTTTGCATCCCTTAAGGGATATTAGTATAATAAGTTTTGTATTCATATTGGAATAGTTCAATTAAATTGTTCGGCGTAGGATATGTAGAACAATCCCTCTTAAAAATAAATAATTGAAAATTTTCATATATTTTTTTGCCATTTCGAACAGTTTGTTTCTCCATACGCCAGAAACCCTTGTCATGTGTTTCAACAGTGCCCTAATACTGCACTACTAAAGTCTTGCCAAATACTAGAGACATCCTCCCAATCTATTTCAGCTTAGAGATTACAGTTTTTCACTTAACTGCAAAATGTGGTTGTTCACCAACAAATCTGTGTGTTAGCCATTTTTCATCAATTCATATTTTGCTATTCTGTCTTGTGCAGAGGGCGTGTGTTTGTGGCATTCTGGTTTTGTTGGTTGTGTAGTAAACTTTAAGGCGTTAGCTAGTAGACTGTAACATCCGCAAAGTATGCTTTTAATTTTAGTTGTATACGCCAACCCTCAAACAATGCTTCATATTTTGTTGCTGTTGTTTTTCACCGTTCGTTTGGTTATTATTAAAAAGCTATTGAGTGCATCTTTTCGAGAGGGCCTCAACAGCATCGACCTCAGTATCTGTATTTTTTAACATCAAAACTTTTTCAATTGAACACTGTTTTTCGCAAAACGTACTCCAGTACGAGTACTTATCCAGTTATCTTTATTCCTTCTCACTCCTCATCCAAAAGCTTTCGCCAATTGCACAGACTTGTGCTGGCGAAGGGTGAGGGTGAAGATCAGAAAAATATGCAACTTTTTCAATTACAAAGTTGCAAAACATACGAATTCTCCTAAATATGGTTTCCATCTCATTTCATTTTTGGTATCGTCCAAAACGAAATCCCAGGTTTAAACCAGAATTCGTATTCACTACCAGATATTGAATATTCTCTTCATGTACATAGATTTATATTAGATTCTAGCAAACTTTCCGTTGTTACACTCAAATCAATTTGTATGCAAACCTTGAAGTTCAAAAGTTTTTTTTTTTTTTAAATGAAAATCGTCAATATTTGTTTTCGGACGTAACAAATCGTCAAGTCATGTTTTCGGCATGAGGGTGAATTGAAAGGAATAGAATCATGAGTAAACTATCATTTCTGATTCGTGAGAAAAATATGTGTACATTTCTTCAAAAATATGTATCTTTCCAAAACAAATTTGTCCCCAGAATATAAATTACTTGTACTATATACTTTCATGTACGTTTTCCACTGAAGGATAATGAAAAGTCCCATATTCAATCTTTGCCTAAGGACCAAAAATATCCTGTAAAGAAAACATTTTTCTCGCCGACGAATTCGTGAATTTGTTTATAGATTGAAAAACATCAAACTTATTCAAAGTTCTTTTCCAAGAGAGATATTTAAAGATATTTGAAGTAAAACCATTCAAAATTGTGGCAAAAGTTGTTTTAGATCCTCGTTATGTTTAAAGTTGTAATTTCCTTAAGTCTTTGTCCCGATCGTTGAGATTTATAAATTTAAAGTGCACCGCTGACTGATTGTGAGAAACTTCCTAAGCCAGGCATCGTAAACGCACGCTCACAGCTGGTTTGCTCATTAGTCACGAGCCGTAAAACGAAGGGTAGAAAAATGCACTAGCACTAGCGTTTATTTTTCCTCACAAATGAGTAAAACGAGCAGCTCAGGAACGGCTCGAGAGCCGCACGCGAAACGTAAAACTAGGTAAGAGAAAAATGTTCCAAGTAAGGAATGTGAATCGGTGTTCTCATTTATTTAAGGCCCGTATTCAGTTCTTTCGAAATTTTCGTAAGAAATTTTGTCATTTATCTCAACGGAAAACGAAACTACTATCAAACAATTGTTTTTGTACAAAAAAAGTTTTGCGTAACAACCCTGTACTTGATTTTGCCGACGAAATTTACGCAGTGAGCTGAGTACCAAGCTAATAGAAATTAGAGTTGTATCGAACTCGTCGACTAGTTCTCGAACTCGTTCATTTAAGGTGCCCGGACATAACAATCACTAACGTACATACTCGCCATATCGAACAAGTGCATTATGTATATAAGGGTGGTCTCTGTTCATCCTAAATGAACTACATAGTTCAAAAAAAAAACCGTTTCCCATTACATCCCATGAAGGGATTGGGGAAAGCTTCTCATAACCAGTGAGCTGTGCGCTTTCTAATTTTTCACTCACTGATTGGGACCTACAGTTTTTACACCGATTCCGAACGGTATTTGGAGAAGCTTTTTCTTGGCTATATACTCGATAGTGTCGCCGTCACTATGCGAGGTGACCGCCGCCGAAAGAAACTTTTATTTTTTTTATTCGAACCCGGCATCTCATGTACAACAGGCGCGCACACTACCCATTGCACCACCGACTCTAATGGAAAGTGAGCGAAATTTTCGGTTCATGAAATTTTCTTTTTTTTTATACACCTACTTCGTTTGGTAAAATTTCATAAAAACTGAATACCGGGCTTTATCCATAATTTATACGAAAAGTGTACGCTGAAAAAAGCGCACCAGCAACATTATGCAGGAAACATCCACGATACAAATATATTTCAAAGCATTGATTCCACGAATTAAAGTTCTGGTGCTCTTTTGTTTCTCTCTTGCCTGTCACGTTTTTCTTTTCAGCAGTTTTTAACAAACAACACACCAGCATATTATATTTGTGACAAGCAACAAACACGTTATATTTGCATCCAAACAACAAATATTTACAACATTTTTCAGCGCGTACAAAAAAGTACATAAAATGTACCAGAAACTACATAAAATATTAATGTGCCATAATATGTACCTAAAAGTATATAAAATTTACCACAAAGTACGTAACATTTTCCAGAAAGTGGTACAAAGCATGTTCCATAAAAAACGTAGTATGTTCCATACAGTACACAAACTGTAGCAGAAAGTACAAAAATTGTGTTTAAAGTATAGTACATAAAATGTACCAGTACATAAATTGTACCAAAAGTGCAGAACAAGTACCAAATAACTACATCAAGTGTGCCACAAATGTACCAAAAACTGCTTAAAGTGTATAAACAATTACATAAAAGTGTCAAAATAGCTATTAAAAAGTACATCATCAAATGGTTTCCCATTACATCCCATAAAGGGATTGGGAAGAGGTTATCGCACCGATCGCTCAACCTAAAAATAGTACATAAAATGTACCAGAAACTACATAAAGCATTAATATACCACAATATGTACCTAAAAGTACATAAAATTTACCATAAAGTACATAACATTTTCCAGATAATAATAAGTACCAAATATGTACATCAAGTGTACCATACATGCACCAAAAAGTACTTAAAGTCTCATAAAAAGTACATAAAAGAACACAAATATGTACCAAAAACTACATAGAAACTGGTTTCCTATTACATCCCATAAGGGGATTGGGAAGAGGTTACCGCACCGCACGCGAAACTTAAAAACAGTACAAACAAAAAAATTACCAGACTCTAACGGGTTTTTCAATAAGAGCGCTACAAAAGTTTTTTTAAATAAAACAAAACCGGTTTTAGATACCAATGAAATTCTTTATTCCTGTGAAAGTACGTTCGATGCCATTAGGTATGGAACTCGATTTCTTTTGCATGGCCACCACGGGCACGCTTGCAGAAGTCCAGACGCTGAACCCAATTTTCTACGGTTTTCAAGCATAAATCGGCCGATACTGCTGCAATTTCACGTTCGATATTCATACGAAGTTCATCAATCGTCGCTGGCTTGTTGGCATAGACCATAGACTTGACGTAGCCCCGCAGGAAATAATCTGACGGCGTCAAATCGCCAATCGACTGGGCCATTTCGTGAGATAACACATTCACCAAACTTGGTTTCCAATAAATTGATTGTGGCATTCGCTGTGTGGCTTGTGGCGCCGTCCTGTTGGAACCACAAGTCCTCCAAGTCCATATTATCCAAATGGGGCCAAAAATATTCGGTTATCATTGAACGGTAGCGATTCGAATTCACAGTAATGTGCCGGTCTTGATCATCACGGAAGAAGTACGGCCCAATGACGCCGCCGGCCCATAAACCGAACCAAACCGTAATTGATGATGATTTTCCGATGAAAATCCGAATTATTTTCAAGTTGTTGCTCAGCCCAATTCACGAACATACGACGCTTATGGTGGTCAAGCGGCTTCAGTTCTTGCGTCAATTTGATCTTGTAAGGATGTAGGCCAAGCTCTTTTCGCAAAATTCGCCACAACGACGGCACAGAGATGCCCAACGCTTGAGAACGACGTGTGAGAGACACATTTGGGCTTTCTTGAACTGAAGCCTCATCGGCAGCAATATTCTCGACACTACGGGCACTTCTTTGTCTCACTGGCACGGGAACATTTTGTACTGTGCCTGTGGATTGAATTTTTTCCACTAGACGATCAATTGTTGATCTGATAGGACGATTGTGACGACCATAAATTGGACGTAGCGCTCTTAAAGTTGAGGCCACTGACTCCAAATTTCGGTAGTAAATTTTAATAATTTCGACTCGTTGTTGGCTCGTATATCTTTCCATGATGAAATGGCAAACCTTACTCAAGAGAAATGTTAAAAGAGCAGGAAAAAATATGGCGTCGGTTGCTGTTCCTATTGATTTATTTTTGTAGCGTCTCTGTTGAAAAACCCTTTACATATAACATTAATTTACCATAATATGTACCTAAAAGTACATAAAATTTACCACAAAGTACTTAGAATGTTCCAGAAAGTAGCACACAGCATGGACCATAAAGAACGTAGCATGTTCCATTAAGTACATAAACTGTACCAGAAAGTGCATAAATTCTCTTCAAAATGCACATAATAAGTACCAATAAAATACATCAAGTTTACCATAAATGAACCGAAAAGTATTTAAAGTGTAACGAAACGTACTTAAAGTATCAAAATGTGCACCAAAAAGTACTTAATAAATATGGTTTCCCATTACATCCCATGAAGGGATTGGGCAGAGACTCTCACAACCAGTGAGCTGTGCTCGTTTTAGTTTTACACACACTGATTGGGACCTACAGTTTTACACCGGTTCCGTACGGTATTATTGATAAGCTTTTTCATGGCTACATACTCGATAGTATTGCCGTCACTAAGCGAGACGACTGCCGTCGAAAGAGATGTTAGGTGGTCTGAGCAGGAAACGAACCCACGTACTCATGTACAGGAGCCATTGCGCATCTGACGGCCACCAAAAGTTTGGTGAAGTATATTAAAAAAGTACATAAAGTGTACCAAAAAGCATATATTAGTATCAAAAACATATATAACAGAAAAACATAAAAAAAATTGATACATGAAAACATACAAAAAGTGATTTTTGGTACCAAAAATTTACCACAATATATCAAAAAAGTAAAAAAAATTTACCAACAAAAATTGCATAATAATAGCAAAAAGTGTACAAAAAGTACATAAAACGTATCAAAAGAGAAAATAAAATGTACCAAAAAAGCACCTCTTGGTACTAAAAAGTGTACTATAAAGTACATAAAGTGTATGCAAAATGTAAGTAAAGTGTACCAAAGAGATACATAAAGTATATAAAAATGTAAAGTGTAAAGTATAGCAAACAAATTCTTTTTGGTACCAAAAGTACGTTTTGGTACTAAAATTTGTATCGCATGTAGCAGAAATGTACATAAAGCGTACCAAAGAAGCTACTTACTTTTTGGTACACATTAGGTAAATTTTTGTTACTTCTTATGGATTTTTGGATATTTCTTCTGCATTTTCTTATAGTACACTTACGGGTACTTAGTATTTTGATACACTTCATGTACTTTTTAGCAATTTTTTTAGTACCAACAGTAATTTGTTGGTATACTTTATTTACTTCTTTCATAAATTTTATGTACTTTGATATCAATATGTACTCTTTGTTGGTAGATTGTATTTTCTTTGATACACGTTAAGTACATTTTGGTACCTAAAATCACTTCGTTGGTATACATTGTATGTTTTTAATACACCTTATGTACTTTTCGGTACAAGAGCCGAGCATACTACCATTACGCCACCAACAGCCATCAAACGGTTTTTCAAAAAACGTAGTACATAAAGTTTATTAAAAAAGTACATAACGTGTACCAAAACGTATTTTTTTGGTATCAAAAATATTCATACCGTACACCAAAAAAATGCATTTTGGTACCAAAATATTTACTAAACGGTACGGTATGAGTATCAAAAAAGTAAATAGAAGGTACAAACAAACAGTACATGTTGATACTAAAAATTGTACCAAAAAATTGATACTAACAATTATAAAAAGGATCAAAAAAGTAAATAAAGTGTAAGAAAAAAGTACTTTTTTATACCGACAAGTGTCATAAAAATAACGTAAAGTGTATGCAACAAGCAAGTAAAGTGTACGAAAAAATACAGAGTTTCTACAAATTGTACATGAAGTATAGCAAAAACTATGTTCTGTACCACAAAGTGTACTAAAAGCACACTGTTCCAAAAAGTACCTTTTGGTACCAAAATGTGTATCACATGTATCACAAATGCACATAAAGTGTACCACAGAAATTAGTTTTTGGTACACATTATATATTTTTTTTGCTACTTTTTATGCATTTTTTTTATTCTACACTGTACGGTACACTTTACGTATTTTACACTACAGTCTGTTTCTCGAACGAAAGCTTTCGTTGGTGTTCTAGACGAAAGAAAGTTGATTTGGGTTTCACAATGGTGTCGTTTCAAGTCGAATGAAAACATAAAAATCTTCAGTACAAATTGTGGTTTCTCAATTTCGAACGTACTGTCACTTAGGAACAAACATGAAGTCAGGCGAACGAAAAAAAAATAGAGAAACCCAATTTGAGTCGAATTTGATTGACTGATTTTCGTTCGCTTAGCTTTTCGTTCGAGATAGAAAAACAGGCTGTTAGTATTTTATAAGGGTGTCTCAGTAAGAATGCACTCTTTCATTTTAAAATAAAAACACATATTTTTCGAGATAGTTATGATTTTTTTATTGGATTGTAAAGAGGACATGTTCCGATTAAGTATGGAATAAAATATTCGTCAAATTGTCCCCACAGCTCTGATGACAGACCATTGCTCAATTCATAAAATTTTCCATGACTTTTTCACAGAGATGTGGCTGTATCTCAAAGATAACGCGTTGGATCTCGGGTTTGAGCACAGGAATTTTTTCTCGCGTATTCGCACTAACCCGAGATTTTACTAAAATCAAAAGAAAGAAATCGCATGATCTTGGTGGCCAGTTGACATCAGAATTTCTAGAGGTAGTTTGTTCTGAAAATCGTTGCTGCAATAAATCGTTAGTTTCATGTGCGGTGTGGCAGGTGGCGCCGGCTTGCTAAAACCACATGTCTTCCATAGCCATGACGTTGTTAAAATTCGCTGCGTAGTGCTTCGTGAAATTCGAAGATGTTGAGAACGATGCCGAATTGATGTTTTCGAGTTTTCGGCGACACTGTCGTTTACAGCAGCAACGTTTTCAAGAGCCCGACCGGTACGTTGACGCACAGGAGGAGTCTTACTGTCCACAACCGACCCAGCTTCTTCACTTCGAATGGTTGACACATTAGGTGCACTTTCTCGACTGAAAAATCGTCCAACTTTCCCAATTTTAGTAATAAGTTTTCGTAATTATATCGCGTTGTTCTTTAGTAAAGCGCTCCATTTTTAATAATCGGAATAAACATATATGACAGCTGCTAAATTTCAGAGTTGCCACTTGCGCAAAAAAATTACACCAAATTTAAAAAGGTGAAATCTTACAGTTACATTTCTCATAATGTCATTGTCAAAATCATATGGTTCTGACTACAAGTTAACCAACCAACATTGGGTGGTTAAGTTATTGTTAACCAGTAACAAAGACAATTTGATGTTTAACTACAATTTAACTATGAAGAGAAGTTAACCACTGACTAAAAAGTTGACCATGAAAAAGCATAAGTTAGTCTTCTATCGATTGCCAATAGCACGTAATCTGTAGAGGATAACATTAACCTTATGCAAGCTTGTAATATTAAACGTATAGTTTTCAATTGTATCAACATCTTATGAGGGAAAAGGCATAAATTACTCCCTAGCATTTTAAGCCTTTTCCTTCCTGGCTTAACTGACCTCGTTTCTGTTTTCTTTACTACGTACTTAGCATAACGTGTACAGATTTACTTAACATGTGGCTGTTTAAAACGTAACCATATAAATTTCACACGCACTAGAACAGCTAGTTTTTTTGTCCAACAACGTGTGGATGGTAGCAGCAGTTTGTGCAGGAGTCACCAAAAAAGAAAACATAGAAATCCATTAGAAATCCATGAGAAATCTCAAATTAATGGAATTTTATTACGTGATGAATGACTTTCTATCCACACAATCTTTAAACTCTTGTGATTCATTTCATTTTGCGCAACATAGCTTGCTAAATGAATAGAATGAATGTCCTGTGTTCGCAAACAATTACATTGGCCGGTCCCAAACAGGGCAAAAGTATTAATTCAATTTCCCACCTCTTCTCCATGCCTCGGCTAACATTATCTCTTTTATGATTTCAGACTTTGTGTAATCCTTTTTACCTCATCACTGCCTTGCCTTGCACTGCCCTTGTATAAGATTAATTACTTTTCAAAGTTTCATTATTCAATTCGCTGTGAAAGTTTGTGGTTCGTAATACCAACCTAAACAGCTCTTTCCAAAGCCGGAGTGTAGGTGGCACTATAAGTATAATCCGATAATATTAAATGTTAAATGTTACATCCAAGCTTTGGTCCGGTTTTTTTTTTCACCCAATCTTTTTTAATAGTAGTTTAACTCGTTAGTTTTGCCTATCAAATGTTACAGCATACTTTAAGGCTTAAGGCATATGAGTATCTGAAGTGCTTCGCTACAATGATAGATAGGGGGGAGAGAGAGTGATATAGGAAAAGAAATATAAAGGAAGCGGAAAGCATGAAAAACACTTGCTAACATTATAATTATGAATATATCTAAAAGAGCATTTTTATATTTCAGGATATATTCAAGAGTTAAATTCAATTTCTAATATTTTTAATATTTCACTAGAAATTCAATTCAAATTCTCCTAAATTTGTAATATTTTACTAGAAAATTGAATTAATGACTATTAGAACGCTGGTAAAATTCTAAGTAATACCATAATTAAATACGTTGAGTTGAAACTGGCAGTGCTATATTTACTTCCGCTGTAAATAGATATTCGTATTCTTACAATCTTCTTTGCATTCGTTTGGGGATTTCATTTGCACAGAAAGTGCTGCATATGCCTAAGGGAGCCAGGCAGATACGGCAACTTTAATCAAATTTCTGTGTCAATTTCATTAATTACAAATTTCTTGATTTGCATACATTGTAAATATTATAATCGCATTCTAAAATCTCAAGTTAATTGCATATTTCGGGAAATGATTCTTGGAACAACAAGTGCATTACAATTTCCCTGGTGCACAAATGTTTAAATTATGGCTATTATAACCAAAGGTTTTCCATAGAAATTCAGTAGCTTGAATTACTCCTGAAATTTAATTATCTTTACTGACAAAGAAATCCTACTTCGTGGTAGATAACTTTTCGTAGTCTACTTCTAGGCTTAATTTATTTGTGATGTTGATTAAATAGGGATGTGTGTACAATCGATTAATTAATGGGATGTGCAATTAATCGTTTAATTACTATTGTGATTGATCGATATCGTGATTAATCAGTTAATCGAATAATCAAAAATTCTGGTTAATCAAATTTATGATTAATCAATTAATTTGAATATTGATTCATTGTACGAGTATTTTAATAATTTTGTTCATCATTCAAATAATTTTTCGAAAACATACAAAATGCATATAATAACAGCAAAAGGGTAAATTTGAACATATTGAGCAAATAAGTTTGTTGAAAAAATTCAAACTGAAAAAAAAAACTAAAAACATAAATTGCTCAGTTATTAAAATTTTTGATTAATCAATTTTTAAAGTAATCCATGAATCATGAATATTAATTAATCAAAATAAAGATTAAGCAATTAAACCATGAATCATGAATATTAATTAATCAAAATGAAGATTAAGCGATTAATCGTAAATGTGTTTAAACAATTATTCAATTAATAAGGGTGTCGATTAAACAGGTTGCCTGATTAATAAATGATAGAAAGAAACGATATTGGAAATTTATCGCATTTATTTTATTATATTTTTCTCTCTTTAAAATTATATGTAATTTCTGGAAGTCCGCGGAGCAGGGTTTTTTGGCAATGGACTCCTCTTCAAGTTGTGAAAAGCTTTGGTGATTTTAATTAGCTTTGGAAGAGCAATACCATATGTTGAGGTTCAAAAGGTCTACAATGACACAACCACTAGCATATACACCTTTGCGTTTTCATAAGAAAAATTGCGAATTGAATAGTTTTCGCAGTGTATAAGATAAGAAAAGTGCATCTGTTGTAAAATCATGCAATCATGCAATTCCTGTGAGACATTAGGTATGTTTTTTCTCCCCATACAAAGTCGCCGAACTCTTAGTTAACGGCCTCTCTAACATATTCTCCCAAACATATTCTGCAGGAACCATGTATATGTTTGGAACACACTTCAAACATTTGTACTTTTGCAAGTCCCAAACTCAGGTGTATTCAAATGCAAACATTAACATGTTTACTGACAAATATGGATGCTTTTACGTATAAACATATGCGTGCTTCATCCCAAACATCCATATACTTACGTGGAAGCATTCGCGCGTTTTCCCCAAACCTCCATATACTTACGTGGAAACATATGCGTATTTTCTCCCAAACATAACAATATTTAGAAACGAATTATTATTTCTTTATTTATTTATTATAATAAAAATAAATAATTAATACAACAAATTCAAATATTTACATTTACTTGCTGTATGCATTACTTTTGTTTAATGAAATGAGAATCTGCCGCTCTTTTGCTTCTCCTTTTTTGTAGTCTCTCACGTTTTTGCTTCCTGAAGGTTTCAACTATGCCTTGGTTATCACTATGCGTTGGTACACAAACAATATACTTATATATGCAAGACAAGCGTGTATTAATACCTTGTGTTTTTTTATTATATTTCACAAATGGTCCGCCATTCCGATTTTTCCAGTAGAGGCTCGGGCAGAAAAAGGGATTCATGTTGTTGCCCTTTCCAGTTTCTTTCCTCAAAATCGTTTCTCACTTTGGTAGCACATATAAATATATCCGAAACACATACACAAACACCAAAGCAACATCACAAACAAACCATTTAACCGTCCGAGCGCTTGTGTATTCTTCTTTCACTGATCAAGCGCTTTTGATATCCTCTGTCCGATGAACCATTGACGACTGAATACATGAAATTAAAACGCAATACATCAGCCAGAATTAGAAACACTGACTTCATCTGTAATTTGAACGCACATTCAGGAATATTTATGAATTACTCACTGAGAAAATAATGCAAAATTACAGATACACACTCGTTGCCCCCCTTTTATTCTCTTGATCTCGTTATAGCATAAACAGTGCAACAAACACGGCTGTATTTATATCACAAACAGAAATATATTTGGGTCGCAAACGCATATAGTATAACATATTTATCATTGTGTCTCAAACGTGTAATACTGAATAGCAAACACAATGCGTTTGGGCACAAGTATATTATATTTGAGACAAGCTCCAAACACATGTTATATTTGCATCCAAACAACAAAAAACTACAGATTTTTCAGCGTGTAAATATATGTCCTTTTTTAAACACAATATGGCAATATAAATCAATATTACAATACATAGTTTAAATAAAAGGATCACAAAGTACATAGGGCGTCAACGAATTCTCTCCATCGATTCCTATCTATTTAATTTGGTTACATGTATGCTGAAAAAATGGCTCAGCAACATATTGCAGGAACCATGTATATGTTTGCAAACATTGTTTTCATTAATTGGAGATCTGCTGATTTTTGTTCCTTTGTTGTCTGTTTCAACAACAAAATTTGTTTTCAGCGGGTTACAACAAGCAAATCCATATTTGGGTCACAAAAACATATATTATAACATATTAGTCACTGTGTCTCTAACATGTAATATTGAACAGCAAACACATTGTGTTTGGACACAAATATACAAAATTTGCGACGAACTACAAACACGTTATATTTGCAACCAAAGAAGAAAAAAGAAGGATATTTCAGTGTGTGACAGTCGAGGTTGATTATATTCGTTTTCATATATTTGGTGGTCTTCCTGGCCTTCGATGCCCCTGCAGGTTCCACTGATGTGCCGCTCTGTCTGATGCTGGGCGTTTAGTTGCATATATGGCCGATCCAAGTCCATTTTCTTCTGCGTATATCCAATTCAATTGGAGTGTTACATGCCGGTTGCCACAGTACTTCATTAGAAATTGTCTTGGGCCAGTAGAAACAGAGTATTTGTCTCAGACAACGTTTCTTCATTGTTAGCTTCGTCAAGCTCCGAGTAGTACAACCGTACAACAGTGCAGACTTCACAATACAACGGAATATTTGGGATTTTTCTCTTTCCGACATCCTCTTATTGCGCCAGATTTTTCTCTTTCCGACATCCTCTTATTGCGCCAGATATTTATTTATCCGAGAACTTATACATTTTGAAAAATTGGCCTCTGGAACATATTCTGTCAAACACATTCTGTAGGAACCATGTATATCAGGCCGGGCCGAAAAAAAAGGATTTGATTTGCCAAAAATCGTTCTATGGGTCAAGTAGAATACACACACCGTATTTCGGAAAAAACCGATTAAACCCTTCATGCCCCGCAATGCACTTGAAGGAAAAACGAGATGCAATTTCACATTTCTGGAAA
This sequence comes from Phaonia tiefii, assembly GCA_963931995.1. Lineage (NCBI taxonomy): Eukaryota > Metazoa > Arthropoda > Insecta > Diptera > Muscidae > Phaonia > Phaonia tiefii. Next base: position 42,682,916 of record OZ008371.1, read on the forward strand.
TTTAGTATCGAATACTCTCAGGTGGTTTCCATCTGATAGGAACAGATAAAATGAGAATCTGGTATAATCTACACTGTCTTCTGAGTGGAGTAGTGCTGAAAAGTGGTCCTCCACATTTTAAGCGCACAGTGTTTATCTGTCACTAGATTCCCGTTCTCGTCCTGGCACGAAGGCAGCCCATTATTCGGCCCGTTATTTGATCTTCTTACCTTCTGAAAAAAATACAGGCTTAATGAAGTTCAGTGCCAATTTAAGTCCTGTTATATTAAATTAAGTGCCTTGTTAATATAATTGTTTTTAATTTATGCAATTCCTTTTATAAATTATACATTAAATGTTAAATTGTATCTTTGTATATTCAACTTTAATTTTAAAATTGACTTTAGGTAATATTCATTATAATAAACAAACTATTAGTATATATCTTTTGCTTCAATGCTTTTATTATAACAGTTTCTTAACATTTTCAATCAGTTGTATTAGCCTAAAAATCTACTTTGTTGATTTGTTTTTCCATTATTATTGCCAGGTATGTGTATTGTATTCCTCCTAAAGGTATACTTCGGATTTGTAACATTTGTTTTTTATTTGTGTTTTCTTGCTATCCTTTGACCCATTTCTTTAATTTAATTTAATAAAATTCCCTTTACAAAACTTTATTGTCATCTCCTATTCTCTTCGTTTCGCTTTCGTTCTTTTGAAATGTAGCCAGTTCTATAATTTCCTAATTCTCCTATGTGTGTTTTCTGTTTGTTTTACGAGGTCCCCTCATGATACCCATACCCTTTTTGATAGTTTAGGTAGATATTGTACATGGTTTCCATATGTTTGATTGTGTAAACACGTTTAGGTAATTGCTTTTCTCTTGGTGCACTTGCTTTGCACTCTATTCATTACCCACTTGGTCGACAAAATAGCAATTGTCTCCTTTTCCATACTTATTTCGCTAACTACATACAAGACACGGTAGTTACTTTGTTTGCACTTGATTTTTTTTTTAATCGAAAAAAGGTCTTTAAAAAATTATTCTATAAATATATCCGTTATTACTTGCAATGTGTCCTTTTTAAAAGGTTTGTAAAATATTTTTTATGAATAACTAAAATCGTGTTAACCATTGCCCCGACGACGGCCACTAAATATTGGTTAGTAATGCAAAGATTCTCAAAAATACCTGGTCTGAGGATACTAGAGATATTTTTTGTTTTTTTGGACCATCGAAGTGACTGGTCCATTGGTGCTCCTTTTAATTTTTTCACTATTGTACATTAGCGAAGTAGCTCGCGGGACTGTATAACCATTTAGTTGTTTAAATGGAACGTGAGTTGTATAGAGTCAATGTGCACTACTGTTATGCCTGGAAAATTGTATTGCAAAGGGTAGCGATGATTGCCCTCTACCAATCACATTCCCATTTTGAATTCAACACTAAACAGCATTACTGCTGGACTGTCGAGTAAGTAGTGCTGGTTCTTAATGTAAGATGAAATAAAGATTGCGTTAATCCTTACCCTTGTAAACGTATGGTTACTGCTATTTGCAGTATGCAAAGGGTAGCGATTGTCCTCTTCCAATGACATTCCCATGTTGAAATCGACACTCAACAGTATTACTACTGGACTCTCGAGTAAGTAGTGCTGGTTCTTAATGTATGATGAAATAAATATTGCTTTAATCCTTACACTAGTAAACGTATGGTTACTGTTATTTGCAGTATGCAAAGGGTAGCGATTGTCTTCGTCCAATGACATTCCCATTTTGAATTCAACACCCAACAGCATTATTGCTGGACTGTCGAGTAAGTAGTGCTGGTACTTAATGTATGATGAAATAAATGTATGGTTACTGCTATTTTCAGTATGCAAAGGGTAGCGATTGTCCTCTTCCAATGACATTCCCATGTTGAAATCGACACTCAACAGTATTACAGCTGGACTCTCGAGTAAGTAGTGCTGGTTCTTAATGTGTAAGGAAATAAATAGTGTGGTACTACTTACCCAAGCAAGTGTATGATTACTGCTATTTGTGCATTCGAGCATCGTAGTACGTGCGAAGCTTTCTCGGTGTGTGCTTGTGTGTGATTGCTTATTGTTCTGGGTAGTTGTTGTTGCATACCCCAAAGGGGTTTGATAAACTGTTGCCATTATTACGGCGCTGGTTTGCTTTGTCTTTGTTTGTATTACACTGCTGTTTGTGTGCTGTGCTTTGCGTGGCTTATTCCCACCGCATTTTTGGTTGCATTCAGCATTCGTTTTTTGCTTGTTGAATACAAAACTGTATTCAAAATGTGAAAAATTAAAAGCAGTTTTAAAAAGATTAGTGAGTTGCAGTGTCGTTTTTTGTCTACAAACAGATCCCATAATCCCGTGGGTATTATTTATATGAATGTTAAAACTAAGTAGGTATGAATGTCCGATATAAACATTGTACTTATATATAAAACTTGGTCTTATTATGGTAATTAAGACCAAGTCCTTAAATGTATTATTTATAAATTTCCACAATCCCTAAAAAATTCTTTTGGTAGGACAATTACAAATGTATCTGGCAGGTCGCAGTTGTGTCTGACTTCTTCATTAAATCATTAAATTTTGATAAAATTTTTTTCATCTGATCCCAAAATCATTTCAGTGTTGACAAAGTTCTCCTGAGTCCTTAGATGCATCTTGATCCCTTCACTTCCTTTAATACGGATAGAGATCGTGTATTTTGATCTCCTTAGAAAAAAAAACCATGTACATGTTTGCAATCATTGTTTCATGAATTGCAGATCTGCTGCTTTTTGTTTCTTTGACAGACACCAATGTTTTCAGCAGTTTTCAACAAACAAATCCACAATTGGGTCGCAAATACATATGTTATAACCTATTATTCATTGTGTCCCAAACAGGTTATATTGAATAGCAAACACAGTGTATTTGGACACAAGTATACTATATTTGTGGCAAGCTACAAACACGTTATATTTGCATCCAAACAATAAAAAAATACAAATTTTTCTACGTGTACACATCCAATCATTAATTAATTTAATTTTTTACTAGAGTTTATTCCATCAACTCCTTAGCGTACACCGCTTACACATACCCCGCCAGGAAAATTTGCTAAATTAGCCGTAACCGAATTTAGAGGTTGCCATAACCACATTCGAAGTCAACACATGAGAATAAGAGGTTGCCACAACCGCATTGGAGGTTTTCACATTCTTTTAGTGGTTGCTTTAACCGAATTTTAGTTGTGGGGACTAAATTCTGCCGTGACAACTTCAATTCGGTTGTGGCAACCGCGATTCGGTGGCAACAACTGAATTTGTGGTTGCTATAACCACTTTTCAAACAATAAGTTCTGTGAGTGTAGCTCGCGCCGGAACTGAATGCCGTATAACTAACCTGACCAACCATCCCGCTTTGGGCGGGATTATCATGCTTTTCGATGTCTCATCTCGCCTTGGATTTCAATACCGCTTTTTACAGAGAAGCCCCGCTTTATGACGTTTTTGTATTTAGAACTAGTAAAGTTATATTTTTTTAATATACAATTTTCAACAGTCAAAAAATTCACAGTGTTAGGCGATCGTTTCGAAGTTTGTGAACTTCATCATCAGAGGCTTAGTTGCAGGCTAATGCCACCTGTTCAAATGCGTCACTAACTGAAATAGTTAGATACGGGTTTGTCGATGCTTCTTCACATTAATCTGATGTCTAATTTTTTTTATACCGTCGGAAGGGTCACAAAAGTGGCGTACCCAAATGCCTGTTAGGGACAAAATATTTGAACAGATCCCAAACCCAACTAATTTCAAATTACACTGGAGTCGCCGACTTCAAATGCAGGTTAAAAGGAAAATGTTTCTTATAATATCTCGCTTTTTGGGTTAAAATTCCGCTTTTCGATCAAAAACAGTTGGTGAGGTTACGCATAACCATTAATGCAACCATTTGAATTTATGTGCTGGGCGAGTACTTCAATTTTGTTTTGAGGAATCCGTTCCATGTAGTGGCCTCACATACCAATGATAACAGATGTTTATAACCTGTTTGATATTTTGTACATTGCATCCCAATTGGTCCTTGTCTTTTTAGTCCATATCTTGTTCGTCACATTCTACGGGTTTCTTCGATTATGTTAGAATATTTTTTGGTTGTCTGTACATGCACTCGAACAAACATGTTCTCCGTCATTGTCCCGTTTACTGGGAATTAAGACTATATACTCCTCTCCAATGATACAAGACCTATAATTAGAGCATCTCGGGCAAACGATTTCCAGAACAACACCAAAAAAAAAAAACGAATTTGCCGTACCCGAATTTAGAGGTTGTCACAACCACATTAGACGTAGAGGTTGTCACAATTGCATTAGAGGTCACAACTGCATTAGAGGTTGTTACAACTGCATTCGAGTTTGCCACAACCTATTAGAGGTTGTTATGAACGCATTAGAGGTTTTCACAACCGCTGCAGAGGTTGCCCCAACCGCTGTAGAGTTTGCCACAACCGCTGTAGAGGTTGCCACAACTGCTGTAGAGGTTGCCACAACCGCTGTAGAGGTTTCACCACCGCGGTTGTCCTAACCTACTAGCGGTTGTTTCAACCGAATTATTTGTTGTGGTGACTTAATTCTGTCATGACAACCTCAATCCAGTTCTGGCAACTGCAATTCGGTGGCAACAAACGAATTCACAGTTACTACAACATTCTTCGTCGGTGGTGCAATGGTAGTGTGCGCGGCTCTTGTGCATGAGAACGTGGGTTCGATCCCTGCTCTGACCACCTTAAGTTTCTTTCGACGACGTTCACCTCGCTTAGTGACGGCGACACTATCGAGTATATAGCCATGAAAAAGCTTCTCAAAAATACCGTTCGGAATCGGTGTAAAACTGTAGGTCCCAATCAGTGATGTAAAACTAGAACGCGCACAGACCAGTGGTTTGTGAGAAGCTCTCCCCAATCCCTTCATGAGATGTAATGGGAAACCATTTATCTATTTTTTCCTATTTTGTCGGTGTATTTTATTCCATATCTTGTTCGTCACATTCTACGGTTTTCTTCGATACGATATGTATACATAGTTTTTGGTTGTCTTGACATGCACTCGAACAAACATGTTCTCTGTCATTGCCCTGTTTACTGGGAATTAAGACTATCAACTCCTCTCCAAGACCTATGAATAGAGCATCTCAGGTAAACTAATTCCAGAACTACACCCACAAAAAAAACCGCATTAGCTGTACCCGAAATTAGAAGTTGTCACAACCACGTTAGATGTCATCACATTCGAATTAGGGGTTGGCACAGTCGCATTACACGTCACAACCGCAGTAGAGGTTGTTACAACCGCATTAGAGTTCGTCACAACCCTTTAGAGGTTGTTATAAACGCATTAGAGGTTGTCACAACCACTGTAGAGGTTGCCACAACCGCTGTAGAGGTAGAGATCCCAGCTTGCTCCACCCGAATTTCAATTGTGGTGACTTAATTCAATCGTGACAACGTCAATTCAGATCTGGCAACTGCAATTCGGTGGCAGCAACCGAGTTTACGGTTGCTACAACCTTCTTTGAGACAGTGTATGAGGCATTCTGAACGTAGCACGAACTTCCTATAAAATTAGATGACGGACTAAGAAGGACGCCCAGCAGATCGTCCAACAGGCTAGGTGTTTTCCTTGTTACGGGCCATAAAACAAAACATAAATTCGATTCGTTTTTTTTTACCAAATGTAACGAAAAAACCTCTGTATCATGTTCACACACACATATTCTGAAGGAGCCATGTCTATGCTTGGGACAAAACTCACTCATATGTAAATACAAATACTATCATGTTTACTTGCAGCCGTGCATGCATTTACTTGGAACCATATGTGTGTTTCATCCCAAACATATATATACTTACGTGGAAGCATATGCGTGTTTCCTCCAAACATAATAATATTTAGAAGCAATAACTTTTTTGATTTCAATATACAGTCACGAGCAAAAGTGTAACAGCGTTGACGTAGTTTGAAAATAAATTTTATATATTTTAAATATTTGATTAATAATTAACTAAATTTATATATTGTTCTCTTGTGAATAAAAACAAAAAAAAAATAATTCTGTGTTGATACAAAGTGGACAGTAAATATTGTAAAGTTATACAAATGTTACAATTTTGCACTCTGGTTTTATGTTAATTTATTTGTTGTGTGATTTAATATTTTGTCCAGTTGCCTTTGGGCTTTTTAAGGGCTGGTATACGGCGAGGCGTGCTGTTGCCAAATTTTGCCGTCATTCCGCTGGAAGTTTCTTTTACTCTGCCCACAGCTCGTTTACGGCTTGACGCGCATACGCGCATAGATTTTATGTAACTCCAAAAGTTCGGGTTTAAATCCGGTGATTCCGCTGGCCATTTCACAGTTGTAAATTGTTGACTGTTTAATCAGTTTTTAACGATTTTGGACGAATGTTTTGGGTCGTTGTCATGCTGAAAAATCACTCTTTCAGAAGCAAGACTCCTTTTTTCTGAAGCAGATATGTTGTCTGCTGCCAAAGTCCTAGCATCGGTCTTCAAAGAATTTGTTAATAGCTTGAATAGAAAACGAATGCCTTATCTGTTCAAAACATTATAAACATAAATTAAAAATTACCTTCGCAATTAAGTTTTAATTTGCCAATTTTCATATTAGTTTTTAAATTCTTCATTTCATTTTATTTGAAAACTGTCCTGCGAGATTACAATGAATATGACAAAGCATTTTATAATTTAATATTTCAACTCTTTAATTAAAAAATATATACGCGAAAGCATTTGTTGATTCTATCGTAATTAATTTTAAATAATAAACATATGCGGGTTCTCTCTCATTAAACTGATAAATTTTATATGTTATTAACATTGAATTTATCAAAATGAAGAAAAAAATCCTTTGATGATAATGAAACTGTCGAGAACATAGTCAATAAAGGATTTCAACAGGTCTAAAGGACATAATTGTTATTAATTAAAAATCAGTTAATACTGTGTGATGACTTTAACAATTATAAAATAAAACAGCATTAAAGTTTATATGAGTGGGTTATTAAGCTCATTTTGGAGGCTTGGAAAATGTTTTTCCAGTCTGCAATCCAAATAAAAGATGCTTAATATTAATGAAAAAGTATATTGTCGTAAAGAACTTTTTCGTTAAAAAACAACCAAAGAATAAGTTGATTAAATTTTTCATAAAACATCACTTTTATGAAAATTATTCATTAGGAAGCAAAATAAAGTTCTATTAAGTTTTCATAAATCTTAATGAAACTGTTCTTTGGTTTGAAAAATTTGCTACGAATTTGACCGCTTGGAAAAGAAATTCTTCCATTCGAAATTGATCACTTGGTAGAGAAATTCTTCCATACGAATTTGACCATTTCATCAAAATCCCTTAGAAATCCGCAAAAAGTCGTTACTTTTTCGATAGGATGCTCCGTTTTGGAGATATAGACGTTTTTACTAAAATTTGTATAGTTTCGTCCTAAAATGGAGATGGTTAACCTGGGTAACCTATTGCGCCACCGACGTGCGTAATGTGTAAAGGCCGCTAACCCATTTCTCATGTGTAATGGGTATTTCCCCATCGACGTGGGGAAATTTCCCCATTATTTTCCCCATACCCTGCGGGTAATGGGTAATCGAAATGGGAAATTACCCATCGCTGTGGGTAACTACCCATTATATTCGCCTTAACCTGACGATCGTTACCCATTTCACACGACGGTGGTTAATGCAAGTTGAAAAATTTGCCTTTTTTATTGTTTGGAGGCAACTATAACGTGTTTGTAGCTTGCCGCAAATATAGTATACTAGTGTCCAAACACATTGTGTTTGCTATCCAATACAACATCTTTGGGGCACCATGATTAATAGGTTAGAATATATGTATTTGTGATCCAAATGTCGATTTGTTTGTTGAAAACTTCTGAAAACACTGGTGTCTGTCACAATAAAGAAACAAAAAGCAGCAGATCTTCAATTCACGAAAACCATGCTTGCAAACATGTACATACTTCCTGCAATATGTTGCTAGGGCCGTTATTTTTATCGTGTGGGTTACCCAGGGTAACACATTGGCCATTGTCGATCGAAAATATGAAAAATTTAGTAAAATCGTCTATAGCTCGAAAATGACTATGATTACTGGGTAACGCATTACCCAAGAAATACGAACTCTGGTTGTGATGAAATACAAGACATTGGCGTTGCGGTAGTCGCATGTAACACTGGAACACAGCTACCAGGGATAAATCTATGGACTGAATAGGGATTAGAGCTAATATCCAAACTAAAATCTAACCTCCGACATAATTGAGTCAGAATTTTGAGACGGGTAGTGGAAGACCTTTTCATAAAAAGCGAGCTGTTGTTGCTGATCAGGACAAATAGTTTGCACCGATTCCAAGTGGATATGCTTTGTTATCTCGTGAGGATCAGAGCAATTGGTCTCCCTAGTTCTGAATGGGAGATTTGAAGAATGGAAATCAGTTTTTCCATACTTCGTTTATAATCGGATCAAGATGATCGGATCAATTGGTCTCAGTGGTCAGATTTGAAGAATGGGAATCAGTTTTTCCATACTTCGTTTATAATCGGTTCCAGATGATCAGATCATTTGGTCTCTGTGGCCAAATTTGAAGAATAGAAATCAGCTTTTCCATACTTCGTTTAAGCTCTCTGCTTACTTAGATGGAATCTAAGCTCTTTGAATATTTATATTGTTTTCTACTTTTTCAATTTCTCGTTTCCTAATGGACGTTTTATCCTTTAAAAACCAGATGGTATGAATCATGCTGGTATATTTGGTCGTCCTATTATTTTCCTGTTACTGAGTGATTCAAAATGGAAAAACAGTTTCAATTTCATTTTAGTTTAGTGAACCTCCCACATAGCGTAGCTTTCACAATGACAACAAAGTGGAAACTCCAAGCGTTCCTCCCCAACAGAACATCCATCTTCATGGCATTTGTGTGATGGAACCACTAGGGGTCAGTTTGTTAATTGATAAAGAATGAAGAGAACCAAAAAAAAAAAAAACAATTCACTGAATACAATTCCTGTTCGTTTGCAAATGTTTGACATTGTAAATGGAATCAAAGAGCACAATTTCACTGTGGGAAACACGGTCATACGGAGTGTATGGATACATCCGTCATAAGGTGAGTCGAGTGGGATGTTCTTGAGCAAGTGGCTTGAAAGGCTGATGGGTGTTTGTGGTCGACTGCGACTGAGTGGTTTTATTTTTGTTTCCTTTTTCCGCAGCATCATGTATATGGTTGGTACTCTTTTCTTCTCTTTTACCAATCAATTTCTGTTTTGGGGGCTTTTCCTAAGGCATAGGTTCGCTGAGATTACGACATAATATCCTTTCAAAAGGATTTTCTTTGCCCACCATAAGACCATGGGATATTTAGGTTTATGCTAGTAATTTTTCGTTATATACTGCCAACCAACAATGTATTTCCATACATGAAGAACGGAAATAGTTTTCCATTTCAACTCCAATTGATTATAGGTTTAAGGTAGTGTTGCAGCATGTTTTTAAACCTGGACTTTGGACATTAAGAAGTTTATTTAAATTTTGGAAAATGCCAATTACTGATACTGATACATATAAGTATATGTAAATTGAATTAATGATCGTATTTATGTTTATGTCAATACACCCCGTAAAATAACGGTCCCAGCAACATAGTGCAGGAACCATGTACATATTTGCAACATTGTTATCGTGAATTGAAGATCTGCTGCTCTTTGTTTCTTTATTGTGACTGACATCAGTGTTTTTAGCAGTTTTCAACAAACAAAGCCACAATTGGGTCACAAAATCATATATTATAAGTTATTAATCATTGTGTCCCAAATATGTTATATTGAATACCAAACACAATGTGTTTGGACACAAGTATGCTATATTTGCGACAAACACCTTACATTTGCATCCAAACAGTAAAAAAAAGAAAAGTTTTTCATCATGTACGAAAAATGTAGTGCTTCACGGTGGAAAAAACAGCAAGCATTAAATTTCCTTGTTGTCTGTCACGTTTTTGTTTTCAGCAGTTTTCAAGAAACAAAGCCACATTTGGGCCAGAAGAACATATATTATAACTTGTAGTCTGTCACGTTTTTGTTTTCAGTAGTTTTCAATAAACAAATCCACATTTGGGTCACAAATACATATATTATAACTTATTAATCATTATGTCTCCAATATGTAACACTATGTGTTTGGGCACAAGTATACTATACTTGCGACAAAATACAAACACCTTATATTTGCATCCAAACAACAAAAAAAGACAGGGGTTTCAGCGTGTTCTTATCTGGCCAGAGGCTGTCTTTATTTTTGAAGCAGCAAACTGTCCCCGGCCAACCGCTTCTAACTCTAGTTCAGTTTCTGATTTCAATACTAATGTAATAGTATGGTTTAAGGATCTTTCCCAGCTATCGGTCCTTGTCGCTTACGACCAAATCTACTTTTAGAATCCAAGCCTTGAAGTTTAATTTCTTGTATATTGTAGAGGTGTTATAAGACTAAGGTCAGAAAAACGTATCCAAGCACTGGTGTTTCGTCGTATCACCCATTTCTGGGCATACACCTAAGCCAGTGCGTCAGACTGCTGTGTGCTCTTGTTGATTCGGGAGATGTGCACATTTACTCAGGGTTTCCACGAGAGAGAGAGAGAGAGAGTCATTTCCACGAGAGTCTCCAAACTTGGTACTGTATCATCGAAGTGGAGTTAGATTCCTAATCTCCTAAAATCGAGGCCATGACAGAGAAAGTTTCGATGTTCTATTCAATTGCCTGGCATTCATTTGCATCGCCTTGTTTAATACGATGTATCTCCTCAAACTGGACCGTCCAGTTCAAACACACATACGCTGAAAAAAAAACGGCCCCAGCAACATATTGCAGAACCATTTATATGTTTGTTGTCTCACACATTTTTGTTTCCAGGAGTTTTCAACAAACAAAGCCACATTTGGATCACAGAAACAAATATTATAACCTACGATATTAATCATTGAGTCTGAAACCTGTAATATTGAATAGCAAACAGAATGTGCTTGTACACAAGTATACTATATTTGCGACAAGCTACAAACACGGTGTATTTGCACCCAAACAACACAGCAATACAGATTTTTCAGCGTATGGCAACTACACAGACATTTACAGGTCGTGCTGCGAATGAGCTGAGGAGGGAGGAAACCCAAATGTTTAACCAGAAAAAGTGGCAATGGGAGTACAGAGAAAGTGAAAAGAAACCAAATACGTGATCATAGATCACAATGATTAATGGGTTATAATATATGTCTCTGTGATCCAGATGTGGCTTTGTTTATTGAAAACCGCGGAAAACAAAAACGTGACAGACAACAAAGAAACAAAAAGCAACAGATCTTCAATTCATGAAAACTATGCTTGCAAACATGTACATTTTTCCTGCAATTTGTTGCTGCGGCCGTTTTTAAAAACCAGCTTCCTTTTGTTGCCTGCAAATAATACATTGACCATTTATTAGTTTGGGGCGACAATTGTGTTGGTTTTACTTTCATTCCTACCAATTTATTCGAGAACTGAATCACTATTTCCAATATCCGTTTTCCTTTTTCAATAAAAATACTCGTATTCCTCCTTGTCGTCGGCAGTGTCACCATCTTCATCATAGACGTCCTTAACATTTGCCATTCAGATCTCTGACTGTGACATCAATATCAATGTCTGTGTATACATGAATATTTGAATATTTGTATTCACTCGCATCGTCTGGGTCTATGAATGTTAAAACTAATTAAAAGTTTTCAAAGGACTTGTATTTTCGTTTTTTTTTGGCAAGTTTTTGCTTTATCAAAGATGTGCGGGTATTTTAATTGTTGCTTCAGACACAGTATATGGTTTGACAAAAGTCGATTTGTGACATACAGTATCATGGCAATTTATTACAGGATATGTGAATTTGGTATTTTATGAATGCATTGGGATACTATGCATATGATAAGCGATCTCGCTAAGGTTTTAACGAACTCGCTAAGCTTTTTGATCGAGCTAAGTGAAAACGAAATAGCATTAGAAACCTGGTTACATGTTTTTTCATGGCTTAGCAGTATGGAATCACCTTCAATCACCTCGCATAGTGACGGCGACACTATCGAGTATTTAGCCATGAAAAGGCTTCTCAAAATACCGTTCGGAACCGGTGTAAAACTGTAGGTCCCAATCAGTGAGTATAAATCTAGAAAGCACACCGCTTACTGGTTGTGAGAAGCTCTCCCCGATCCCTTCATGGGATGTAATGGGAAACTATTTATTTATTTTTTAGCAGTTTGGAATCGGTGTACATCTGTGTATGCCCATCAGTGAGTCAAAAACAGAAAGCGAACAGTTTAGCGAATATGAAATGTATTGAGAAACTAATGTTTTGTTTTTATATGTTTGCATCCTAAATCCGTCTTGATATTCTTAAAACTTCTGTCTTGAGTGCAAAAAAACGGCAGTTTTCCGAGATGAGTCCTTATCAAAAAAACGGATATGAGCCCTCTTTGAATTTGGTAATTCAATTATGATATTCCACGTGGACTATGTGTCTGTTGACATAATTTTAGGGCTTTTGAACTTATTTTATTTGGTAACTACATTTCGATATAACTATTTGACCGACTACTGTATTGTCATTGCTGCTTTTCGTTTCTACCATTGCACGCCCAATTCATGCGACATTCGTTTTCTCTACTGATTTCTTGTTAACAACAAGTCTTTTTAATGGAACAAACTTCATTTGATTGAACACAGATAATTGTTTGGCATCCAATTTTCCTTGCGAACCAAATTGGATAATGATACTTAAGTAACCAACTAAGGAATTAACAAATGTATAAACAGGATATTTCCATCCACTTAACTAAACATTTGTAATATTTGTGTAACCGACCGAAAACATCGTTGTTTTTAAATCTCACCGTGGATCTTCCCACACGCTGAAAGATCTGTCTTGTTTTGTTGCTGTTTGTATGCAAATATATCGTATTTGTAACTTGTCGCAAATATAGTATACTTGTGTCCAAACACATTGTCTTTGCAATTCAATATTACCCGTTGGAGACACAATGATTAGCAGGTTATAATATTATATGTTTTTGTGACCGAAAGTGTTAAAAAGTGCTAAGAATGTGACAGGCAACAAAGAAAGAAAAAATCAGCACATCTTCAATTCCTTAAAGCAATGCTTGCAAACATATACATAGTTCCTGCAATATGTTGCTGGGGCCGTTTTTTTCAGCCTACAGGAACAACATGTGATGAGGTAGGTTATGAGTGAACAACCGTATTTTGATATAAGATCTGATTAGAAATTCTCTCACAGGTTCAAAGGAATATTGGTCAATAGATTCTAATGCAGTCTCAGGGAGAACGCTCGTCGTTCCGAAAACCGGCGGTCGATAAATGTCAAAAAAATTGTGGCACGGTTTTCGGAATCAGTTTTTGTAGACTTCAGTTGAAACCTACGTTGTTTGTAATAATGAAGAGTACAAGTAACTTTTATTCGGCAAAGTCAATAGTTAGGCCGCCATTCGATATCCAGTATCCGGGGTCTTATGTTTTGAATCAGCTCAGCTTTATCGCAAATCTCTTAACGAGAAGAGCCAAAAGTAGGCCTACGGTTGAGCCGCGGAATCGAGCCACTAATTTTAACAGGCCGTTGATTTTGCAGGAGTACAGTGGAACGCCCAAGATTCTTTTTGGCGTGTCATCGACTACACCTGAAGGGCATCCCCTGTTTTGTTTTAATATTACTATTGTATACTTGTGTCCAAACACATTGTGTTTGTTATTCAATATTAAGTGTTGGAGAAACAATGAAACAATAATATATGTTTTTGTGACGAAAATGTGGATTTGGTTGTTAGAAACTGCTGAAATCAATAACGTGATGGACAACAAAGAAACAAAAAATCAGCAGATCTTCAATACATCAAAACAATGCTAGGAAACATATTAATGGTTCCTGCAGTATGTTGCTGAGGCCGTTATTTTTCAGCTTGCAGAAATCGAACAGACGACCTTAGCACTTATAGTCCGCGCAGTTTGTAGATCAATCTGTGAAGCGAGTTCGTCAATGCGCGTCTTTATTGGGCAATAGGGTCTCGTATTCGTCCAGCGCTTTCAGTGGGAAGTGTGCTCCAACAGCAATCAACGTCAACTCGCCTCCGTTAGCAGCAATTGTAGAGAGATCATAGTCAGGACACTCTCTATGTGGGCCACGTAGAGTGGACGAGGTGTAAATCCAGAGAAAAACGAGCTCGTACTCGTTTATCAGGAATCAGATGGTTTCGTATCTTCATCCCTTGTCTCTATGTAGTAGAGAAAATGGTGCGAGATATCTAGGTGTGATTACATCAAATACTATGGATAGGATCAGTGGAACCACCGTGGCCCTATAATCGTTTTAAAAGGTCATCGGGGGTCGATGGGGCCTATCCCTGAAAATAGTCTACTGGATATACCCAGCTGTTGTCCGACCGATATTACTCTACGGTATTGGTGTTTGGTGGCCGATACTGGAAAAATCCACTTACCTAAGTCTGTTTACAAACGTGCAAAGAATAGCAATGGTGTGTATCACGGGTGCCTTCCGCACAACCCCATACCCAGGGATTGGTGTTCATCCTCAACCTGTTACCACTAGATTTGCTCGGAAGTCAAATGGCTGCAACGTCAGAAATTCGCCTAAGGCATTCCTCGCATTGGATCACCAGCCCATATGGTCATGGGTCGATTTTAAGAGATCTGTGGCAATCCATAATATAGGTTGACTACATGATACCCACTTCAACCTTTGAGAGAAACTTTTCCATCCATATCCCGCATAGACAGGATTGGAAGGGACGCATACCAGAATATGGAAGGTATTTAGGTTTCTGCAATGACGGCTCCAAACTATATGGCATGGTAGGGTAGGCTACCACACCATTGTAGTATTAGGCTATCATACCATTTAGGCATAAGTCATGGCAATCGGAAAAGTAAACTTTTGGCTAGGACGGAACGTCACCACCTCCCGGTGTATCAATATCTGCTCTGACAGTCAGACTGCTATAAAATCTCTGCAATCTGTATTCCTGACTTCAATAACTGTCCACAACAGCCGCGCATCTCTAAGTGGGATGGCCAAGGAGTTCGATATTCACAAATGGGTTCTATATACATATGTTGGTGCCGGGGCACAGGAACATTCCAGGGAACCATAGAACAGATGAGCTGACAAGAATAGGACCTACCTTACCTGTTCCACTGGATGTGGAACATGTGAGTATGCCCCTTTTTGCATGCAAGCTCGTGCTTAAAACCGAAGCTCTCACTCATGCGAGTGATATATTGTCTCGTTTCCCAATTGCAGGATTAAGTATGACCTAAATCCCGCGCTAAACCTACACGCTGAAAAATCTGTCTTTTTGTTGTTGTTTGGATGCAAATATAAAGTGTGTTTGCAGCTTGTCGCAAATATAATATACTTGTGTCCAAACATATTGTGTTTGCTATTCAATATTACATGTTTGAGACACAATGATTAAGTGAGAAACGATTTTAAGGAAAGAAACTGGAAAAGGAAACAACGTGAAGCCCTTTGTCTGTCCGAGCCTTTACTGCAAAAATCGGAACGGCGGACCATTTGTGAAATAAACGCCTGGCTCGCATGAACTAGACTTGTATAGAAATATTTTCTTTGTATACCAACGCATAGCTGAAACCTTCCGAAAACAAAAACGTGAGAGACAACAAAGAAAGGGGGAAATACGGATATGTTTCCACGTAAAAGTATACAGGTTTGCCAGTAAATATGATGCTGTTTACATTTAAACACAAGTGAATTTTTGACTTGCAAACATATTAATGTTTAAAGTGTGTTCCAAACATATACATGGTTCCTGCAGAATATGTTTGGGAGAATATGCTAGAGAGGCCGTTATTTTTCAGCGTGTGGTATCCATTCCTCGACAAGATATCTCTATGCTGGTAGCTGTGGTAACTGGACACTGTTTGATATGGAGACACGCATCTTGAGTTTGATTCTAAGCTCATGATTACTGCAGAACCTGTTGGGATGAAAAGGAAGAAGAGAGGGTCGAAATTCACATATAATATTGCCCGGTCTTGCCCTTATCTAAGATCTTACTTCATGTTGGATTTAATAGACATTCAGGAAGTTAAACTGAATTTATTATAAGTATAAGTGGCTTCAAACTTTTGGAGTTTTTATCACCAGAGAGGACTACGAAGGACCCTTCTGAAGAGTACTAATTGGTTAGCAAGTGACTAATATATGTCTCTTCTTCAGCCACATCCAGGAATATCGGGATGAGGTATCATATGGCTTGAACGGTCCATAATCATGCAATGTAAATTTATAGGTTCAACGATGGGGATGGAATATGACGTCCCGTGGTATGACAACGGCCCTCATTGGACTAAGTGTGTTAATAGTGACAGACACTTCTACCTAATCTAATGGTTCCCCGGCAAAAGGTTTCATCATGTTATTCTGTGACATCACAGTATGCAATTGATGTCTTTTAAATTTCAATTGATGTCTTTCAAGTTTCAATTGATGTTTTTTTTAAATTTAAATTGATGTTTTTTAAATTTATATTGATGTTTTTTAAATTTAAATTGATTTATTTCGAATTTCAAATCGAATTTTTAAATTTCAATTGATGTATTTCAAATACAATTTTCAAATTTGAATTGATATTTGTCAAAATTAAATTGATATTTTTCAAATTTCAATTGATATTTTTCAAAATTAAATTGATATTTCTCAAATTTCAATTTGAAATGATGTAGTTAAATAAACAGTTACAATACAGACACATTTTTTTTATTTTTAAATAAATTTGAAAAACATAAATTTCAACTGATGTCTTTCAAATTTCAATTGATGTTTTTTAAATTAAAATTGATTTATTTCAAATTTCAAATATAATTTTAAAATTTCAGTTGATGTATTTCAAATTTCAAATATACTTTTCAAATTTCAATTGATATTTTTCAAAATTAAATTGATATTTTTCAAATTTCAATTGGAAATGGTTTAGTTAAATAAACAGTTACAATATAGACACATTTTTCCGTTTTTTTTTAAATTTTAAATTTCAGTTGATGTTTTTCACATTTCAACTGATTGATGTCTTTCAAATTTCAATTGATGTCTTTAAAATTTCAATTTATGTTGTTTAAATTTAAATTGATTCATTTCAAATTTCAAATAGAATTTTTAAATTTAAATTAATTTATTTCAAATTTGAAATATAATTTTGGAATTTCAATTGATATTTCAAAATTAAATTGATATTTTTCTAATTTCAATTGATATTTTTCACAATTAAAGTGATATTTTTCAAATTTAAATTGGAAATGGTTTAGTTAAATAAACAGTTACAACATAGACACATTTGTCCATGTTTGGTTTGAATTTTAAATTTCAATTGATGTTTTTAAAATTTCAATTGATTTATTTAAAATTTCAAATCCAATTTTTAAATTTCAATTGATGTATTTCAAATTTCAAATAAATTGATTAAATTGATATTTTTCAAATTTTGATTGGAAATATGTATAAACAGTTACAATACAGACACATTTTTCAATATTTTTTGAGAAAGTAATTTCTTGATTCGACTTCAGTATAATTTCTTGTGTGGAATTTAGCAATTCCTGTCACCTTTCCTTTCACTCAAAGTATTTGGTCATCAAATGATGCTGTGACACAACGAGTTCTGTTCAAATCATATCCTGATATCAAAGACGACGTTAATGGTGATTTGCTGTGGGTCGGTGTTGTCTTTTGTGTTGGGAATTCATTGTTGTTTCAACGGGACAATAAAAGACCAACACTTGAACAACATAATTCCAAAAGTAGATATTACTTGTCTTACATTTCCATTTACACTTGATCAGGATGAGTACAGCACAAAATTATATGTACATCCCATTGTCACATCAAGGCATCTATCACACAATATACAATGTGACATTCCAACGATTGCACAATCATTAATAACACCAGCAGACTGAACTGCTCACACTGTCTGATATTCACATGCCAGAGACAAATGGGACAACAGGGATCTCAAACCATTTGATTCAAGTTCCTATTTTCACATGTTCCATGGATGCAAATGTTTCACGTGTTACTGTAATGTTGATACTCGTATACAAACAGCCAGCACACAAGCCAAAGCTTGGTTGGACTGAGTTTGAGTCAATATATCCACCTACAAGTCTATAATTTATAAAGTCATGATGGGACGTTCACTTTATGTCACTCACTCTACGAACATAGCATTCAGGTTAACCACATCGATGACATACGTATGCTTTTAGAAGCGACTACAACACGACATACAAGTTCGAACACTAATGGGTAATAAAATAGCAATTTGCCTATGACAACTTTAAGTTTGAGGTAGGTATTCTTGAGCCTTGCATCAGCTTAAGGTGTTTTACCCGGCCACAAATTTCCATTTACATTCTTTTGTAAAATGAGAGCTCTATTTATCGAACCTTTTGTAGTAAACAGAATTGAGAATTACTTCATATAATGTTTACCTGCGCTCATGCATTCAAGTACACGCTGGAAAATCTGTATTTTTGTTGTTGTTTGAATGCAAAAATTACGTGTTTGTAGTTTGTCGCAAATATAGTATACTCAGCTTTTTATGCTGATCGTTTGTTCAAATGCTAAGGTCGGGTTCTCAGATTAATCTTTCTTGACTCTTCTTCTGCCTGTAGTTTCTAACAAACGCATTTTACGAAATTGTTTACTGTGTGTCAATTCTCTTCCGTGCTCTGCATGATATTTCAGGAATCATTGTCTCATCCTGAGTTCATTAAACCAAAGGCATCCGAAGATGACATGCTCCACGTTCTCCTCTTTGTCGGAACAATGTGGACATAGGAGAGTCGTCGCGCCCAAACTTGTACCAGTAACTCCTAAATCATCCATATCCTATTAAGAACTGGGCCAGATAACAGTTAACTTCTCGATGACGCCGATTAAAGCAATTGTCTATGTTAGTAATCAATCTGAAGGTCCATCGTCCTTTTGGCGTGGTTTGCCACCTGCTTTGCCACCTTCGCATCGAGTTATCAACCTCGGGTTGCCATAGGTCCCCTCTGATTATTTTTTCGAGTATTTTATACCTACGTAGTTGTCGGAAAGTGCGCTTGCTGCAAAGAAAGAAAAAGCTACATCAAATTTGTGAACTCCATCAATTTGATGAAACATTTCCTAATTTTCCAACCTACGACATATTTCATTGAATTGATGACGAACATTTCATCAATCTTTCATCCATATTTCATCAATAGTTTACGTTGATTCAACGATAATCTTGCATCAAGTCGATGTCAATTTTGCCTCAATTTGATGTAAGTAGAAGTTGAAATAAAATGTTCACCATTTTGATGTAAATTGTTCAACAATTTGCTGTACATTTTCCATCCATTAGATATGAAGAACATTTCATCAATCTTTCATCGATATTTCATTAATAGTTTACGTTGATTCAACGAGAATCTTACATCAAGTTGATGTACATTTTTCGTCAATTTGATATAAGTTAAAGTTGAAATAAATTGTTCACCATTTTGATGTAAATTGTTCAACAATTTGCCGTACATTTTCCATCAATTAGATATGAAGAACATTTCATTAATCTTCTAAGCTAATGTTGAAATAAATTGTTCACCATTTTGATGTAAGTTTGTCATCAATTTGATGTAAATTGGTGATCATTTTGATGTAAATTGTTTGTTAAGAAGTAGCCAAACCCTGGCCTATTTTTCACTGTAAACAATCCACAAGGACAGGGTATAAAACCACATAAAAATGCTCACAGCGGGGATAATATTTTCTGTCCATTGCGCTATTTTTTATTATGTATTTATTGTCAATTTTCACTACTTTTTCTTTTTCCCTTTAGTTTTTCAATACTACGTCAATATTCAATACGGCCGTCGGTGGTGAAATGGTAGTGTGCGCGCGTCTTGTACATGAGATCCTGGGTTCGATCCCTGCTCAGACCACCTTAGAATTTCTTTCGGCGGCGGCCACGTCGCATAGTGACGGCGACACTATCGAGTATTTAGTCATGAAAAAGTTTTCAAAATACCGTTCGGAATCGGTGTAAAACTGTGGGTCCCAATCAGTGAGTGAAAACTAGAAAGCGCACAGCTCAGTGATTGTGAGAAGCTCTCCCCTGTCCCTTCATGGGATGTAATGGGAAACCATTTATTTATTTTACGTCAATATTTTGAATCGATCCCACGAATTATTTTCAAATTCCAATGATGAAGATTCATGTAAAAATATCATCAATTCAATGAAACTGAAAAAGGTGAAGAAACGTACAATCTTCAAATTGAAGGGCATTGACATTGAAGTGATGAAATTTGTCAGCATTTCAATGAAGAACAGTTGATGAACATCTATCATTGATTTGATGTAAAGTTTTTCTTTCAGTCTACTATGTCTATTGGCATGATAGCCGACACAATGCCTGCTGCCTCCATGGCATCCACTACAGACTCTGAGGCGGCAGCTTCTTCGAACTATAGATTTAATATTCTTGCTAGAATTTATTCCTACTGATTTCACCCATTTTGGTGACCCGTACTATAATTGAGTCAATTAGAGTTTATATTTTCCGAAAACGATTAAATGGTCACAAATGGCGCAGATCTGGCAACGCTATTACCAATTGTGCTCAGTGTCGTTTTCCATTTCATTATGAATAGAACGAATGACCATCATTTGCTGCGTACGTTCGGACAATGGGTACAAAATCAACAGGAAGTCAACGCACGGTTTTATAGCAATATGACTCAGGTGATGACTCACTGGACATCCACGACTTTGGAGTGGAGAGAATCTCCTTGGTTTATCCGAACAAACCGGAAAATTTCAACGCCTTGGAAGACAACTTTGTGCGATCCACTGCCGAGATGCAACACTACTTAACAAAGTGACCGCAAATGGGAATTCCAGTATGTGCCACATCGGAGCCAGCCGCGGCGTTATATTCCAACACTAATGCCATAAAATTATCTCTGTAATAAAGTGAATTTTCAGTTTGAAATTATGTAATCTCGTTATTTTACTTTAATTTAAAGTTATACACGTCATTTTTGCATTTTTGCCTCATATCTTGCAAACCGTTCTGAATTTTCATTTACTCTCTGAGGGAAAGTTGTAGCTCTTGTCCTAGATTGTGAACATATAAAATCAAAAAAAACTTAATCTTCAAGGTCAAAATCGCAAAAAAAACTTTAAAAAAATTCGATTTTTTGTTTACCTTTTTCCCCTGTTCAGGTCCATAGGTAGGTCCAAAATTCAAGGAAACAATCAACTACAAAAATTTACCTAAGATCTAAATAAACAACTTT
The DNA here is from genome assembly GCA_963931995.1 of Phaonia tiefii. Lineage (NCBI taxonomy): Eukaryota > Metazoa > Arthropoda > Insecta > Diptera > Muscidae > Phaonia > Phaonia tiefii. The sequence goes on from OZ008371.1 coordinate 42,704,378, forward strand.
CTAGAACATATGAATTTCCTAGGAATGATTCTTAACAGCGTTTACTTCAACATTGAGATACTATGCTATCTCACCGACCGCAGCAGCACAGGCAAAGCAGTAAGCTCAGCACACGCAACCAGGAATGCAGCACACAATATAAAACCGACACGACGCTCACATCGAGGCATTACACAGCGCGACGTCAACGAGAGCTCAGCGGTGAAAGTTATACAGAAAGTGCTACAGCATAATTCGCACACAACATTGGGAACTGACAATTTCAATATGCAGTATCAAAATATTGATTTATTTTGCTACGTTTGCGGTAATCAAATCAGAAAAAAAGTTATACAAGATTTCAAAAGGAAAATAATCTTTTAAGTAGTGAAGATGAAGTTTTTTTGATTTTATATGTTTACAATGTTTGTTCTTTATGACAAGAGCTACAACTTTCCCTCAGAGAGTAAATCAAATTCCGAACGGTTTGGAAGATATGAGCCTGACAAAATGATCACTTTTTAGCAAAAATTACACAGATGCCCTAAATCTTTGGGGGCCCATAAAAAAAGTGCATGACTTTGGGTAAAACTGGGAGACAAGGGTCTTTCTTTTGTCTTTTATCACGTAGTGGTGTCCGTAAATGGTTATATTTCCATGACTTAAAAAATTACACACGGTGTAATTTCTTTTTCCCGTTCACCGCTTACAAGAACTGCCTCCGTTCTGTGGTGCGAAAGTATCTGCCTGTTGGGCATAAGACTAGGCCGCAGGTCAAAACTAATGACTTTTGGAGTTGTTGCAGTGATAAGAAGTAACAATCCACTAAACATCTTGTCTATATGTTTCCATAACTTGCCAGCAAAGGATGTCTATTATAGGATTCTACTTCCTTAGGGGTCTGAGAGAAATGTTGCCAAATGAGACAACATTATAAGGTTAAAAATGACCTGCCAACCTTACATCACTCTTGAGTTCCCTAATAGTACATGCTGAAAATCTGTTTTTTTTTCGTTATTTGGATGCAAATATAATGTGTTTGCAGCTTGTCGCAAATATAAAATACTTGTGTCCTAACGCACTGTGTTTGCTAGTCAATATTATATGTTGAAGACACCAGGATTAGTAGGTTATAATATAAGTTGTGGCCCAAATGTGGCTTTGTTTGTTGGAAACTGCTGAAAACAAAAATGTGACAGACAACAAAGAATCAAAAAACAGCACATCTTCAACTCATGAAAACAATGCTAGCCAACATATACATGGTTCCTGCTATATGTAGCTGGGTCTTCAGTGGTTTTCAGCCTGTAAAATTTCATGAAAAGAGATTTCATTTAACTCCTTCAGACATTTTTCTTTTCGCAAGGGAATTGAATTGGTTATGCGGAAGATTTTGCTCTTACGTTTAGATTTTTTAAGCTGTTTATACACGCTGAAAAATATCGGCCTCAGCAACATTTTGCAGGAAACATATACATGTTTGCCAGCACTGTTTTCATGAATTGAAGATCTGTTGCCTTTTTGTTTCTTTGTTGTCTGTCGCGTATTTGTTTTTAACGATTTTTCAACAGAAAAGCCACATTGGGTTTCAAAAACATATGTTAACCATTGTGTCACAAATATCTTATGTTGAATAGCAAACACAATGTATAGTATATAGCAAGGCACAAGTATAGTATATTTGCGAAAACGTTATACTCGTATTTGCATCAAAACAACAAAAAAATACAGATTTTTCGGCGTGTATAATTGTAGAAAAAGTATAATATTTTCTTTTGAGAAAACTTCTCTGCATAAAAACAATATTTTTCTTTATTTAAAGATAATATGACTTGCTCTTTTCGTCTACACAATTGTTCTCTCTGGCAAATGTTCGTGATTGTCCAATTGCTCTCACGTTACCAGATTATCGAAACTATAAAATATAGTCCAAGCAAATGTCGTTACAATTGAGTCATGAGACCGCAAACACTTATACACTCAAACTCACTCTCACTTCCAAACTAGCAGGACAATAAAGCTTTATATATCCTTCTAGACACCCACACACACATACAGCTAAATGTTTGTATGTGTTCGTTCCTGTACGTACATATTTAAATGGCAATGAAAGCACGAATTGTCGTTACATATGACATGGAACATTTATAGTGATTTATGTTCCAAAAGTCGGATGTTGACAGTACCAGATGGAAAATGAAGCACAGGGGCAAGGAGTCGGTTTGAGACTAGGACATTTCAATGCCATACTCCAACTGGCTATTGCCACAATTCTGCAGTTGTTGTAACAATTCTTAGCAAAAATGAAAATAAATTTATGAGCTTATGGATTCAATTTGATGGTTTATTTCCCTTTAAATAGGGAAATTAGCTTTTTGCGGCCGCCTGGAAGAAGAAGAAAATTATGATAGAGCCTTTAAGTATCAGACTGAGATTTTTGGGGAAGTGGAGATATTTGTTTAATGTTATACACAGTACTACAAAGCATGGACACAAAACAGATTTGGCATGAGGATTTTGCGGCAGTGGAAACAAATTACTGTTACTTCCTAAGGATATTGACCTATGATATAAAGATGAAGTATATCTTTTATTAAAGGCAACAAATTAAAATGAATACTTATTGGTTTATTTTCTACCAAGACACTATCACTCACATTCAGGACAGTTCTCTTATTATAGTATAGAGATAATTTATCCATGAAGAGTATGTAACTTATGGAAACGTTACTAAACGACTGGGCACTCAGTCAAGACATGTTTTCTTAAAAGAAGAAAAATTCTCTAGAATCGTTTTTTAATATATGTGTTACAGTATTTTCCATATAGAAAACATTGTGGCGGTTACACGCTGAGCAATATATTGCTTGAAACACATATATATTTGGAAGCATTGTGTTCATGAATTGAAGATTTGCCTTTCCTTTGTTGTATACCACGGTGTTTGTTTTCAGCAGTTTTAAACAAACAAATCCACATTTGGGTCACAAAAACATACATTATAACCTACACGCTGAAAAATCTGATTTGTTTTCATTGTGTGGATGCAAATATAACATGTTTGTAGATTTTCTCAAATATATAGGGGTTTTCAATAAGGATTTGACAATTTTTTTTTTAAATAAAATGCAAACCATTGGAGATATTTCCAAAACATTATGATCGACTTGAAATACAATCAAAACATTGACGAATGGAACTCGACTTCGTTCATATGACCACCGCGGGCACGTCGGCAGTGGTCGATTCGTAGGACCTAATTTTCGATGACTCGGTCACACATTTCGGTCGTAACGGCCGCTATTTCGCGTTCAGTGTTGTCTCTGAGTTCGTCCAACGTCGTCGGCTTGTTGGCATAGACCAATGATTTGACGTAGCCCCAAAGAAAAAAGTCTATAGGCGTTAAGTCGCTCGAACGAGGCGGTCAATTGACTAGCCCATTTCTTGAGATAGCACGCTCACCAAACGTGTGCTGTGTGGCTTGTGACACCTTCCTGTTGAAACCACATGTCGTCCAAGTCCATGTGTTCCAATTCGGGCCAAAAATAATCATGGCGCGATAACGATCGCCATTCTCAGTAACGTGACGATCGTTATTGTCGACGAAAAAATATGGTCCAATGACGCCGCCGGCATGCAAAACGCACCAAACTGTTATTTTTGTGGAGGAAGTGGTGATCCATGAAGCACATGTGGATTTTCACCAAACCAATAACGCATATTTTGCTTATTGACGAATCCATTGAGCCAAAAATGAGCTTCGTCACTGAAGATGATTTTGCGATCATCTTGGCGCATCTTTTCCAGAGCCCAATCGGAGAACGTAGGTCGCGTCAAATGGCCCATCAGCTTCAATGCTTGAGTCAGCTTGATCTTGTATGGGTGTAACCCAAGATCTTTACGCAAAATTCGCCAAAAAGTGGTCTGGGCGATGTCCAGTTCTTGAGAACGCCGCGGAATCGACTGATTTGGATCATTTGCTACGGACGCCTGAACGGCAGCGATATTTTCGTCACTTCGACCAACCCGTTGTCTCAGTGGCACGGCAGCATCACACAATGAAATTTTTGCACTAAACTCGTTATTGCTTGTCTGCTAGGGCGAGAATAACGTCCGAAAATTGGAGTTAACGCTCTTAAAGTTGCGGTCACCGACTCCGAATTTCGGTAGCACATTTTTATAATTTGCACACGTTGTTCGTTCGTGTACTTTACCACGATGAAAATGTTGAGTTTACTGAAAAAAAGGAAAGTAACAGTTAGATGATCAGTGACATAGTGCGTTCACAAATTAAATTCAAAGTTGTCAAGTACCTATTGGAAAACCCGTTAGTATTCTTGTGTCCAAACACATTCTGTTTGTTATTCAATATTACATGTTTGTGACACAATGATTAATAGGCTATAATATCTGATTTTGTGGCCCAAATGTGGATTGGTTTATTGAAAACCCTTGAAAATAAAAATGTGCAGACAACAAAGAATAAAAATGCAGCAGATCTTCAGTTTATGAAAACAATGCTTGCAAACATTTACATGTTTCCTGCAATATGTTTTTGGACCCGCTTTTTTTCTGCATTTATTAATCATTGTGTCTCTAATATGAAATATTGAGTAACAAACACAATATGTTTGGATACCGTGTAGAAATTCTCATATACGTTCACACCACGGACTCCATTGCTCCAGGAAGCCCTTTCTGGTATGAGAGCTTGATATTACCTTTCGAAGGTTGGTCCCGCTCTTGTATAGTCCGCATAAGAATGCTCCATCACCGACTACGATCCTGTCTCACTTGTGCAGCAGCTGCTTTAACCTAATGGAGACAAAACAATTTGTCCACTATAATGACCACATTCCGGAAATGTTACATTATATTCGGGTCATAAGTGATACTGGTGCGCAAGGCACCCTCTGTGCAAATTGCACGTAGTGTTCAGTAAATGGGCTCTGAAGTATATTTTTTCACCACATTACCCCATTGAGTATTATCGGTCTCACCATCTCCGTCTAGATGCAGCGAACAATCCGCCTGAGAAGTCCCCATTTGCGGGCAATATCCCTTTTATAGATGTAGGCCACCTATCGCAATTGGTACAACATTATTAAATGCCAGGAAAGGATATCATCGTGCACTCGATTTCTCTATGTATTCCACTTGTTCATTCACACCACGAAGTTCCTTGCTCCAGGAAACCCTTTCCGATATGAGAGCGTGAAATTTGCGTTCGGAGGTTGGCTCCGAACTTGTATAGTCCGCATAAGAATGCTCCATGACCGACCACGATCATGTCTCACTTGTGTAGCTGCCATAACCTAGTGGAGACAGTACAAAAAATTTGCTACCTATAATGACCTCGTTCCGGAAATGTAGCATTATATTCGGGTCGTAAGTAGTACTGGTTCGCATGGCACCCTCTGTGAAAATTGCACGTAGTGTTCAGTAAATGGGCTCTTAAGAACATTCCTCCACCACATAGCAACATTGAGTATTACCGGCCTGACCATCGCTGTTTAGATGCAGCGAACAATCCGCCTGAGAAGTCCCCATTTGCGGGCAATATCCCTTTTATAGATTTTGGCCACCTATCGCACTTGGTACAACATTATTAAATGCCAGGAAAGGATATCATCGTGCACTCGATTTCTCCAGGTATTCCACTTGCTCATTCAGGGATGCCGTCGTAGATATGCCCTTGTGTATGTACAACTTAAAATATACGAATTTAAGTTCATAGGAAATCAAAGGTTTTATGAGGTAAATTCTGCCCCTGGAGGTAGGCAACATTTTCAGAGAAAGCATAAAAATTCAATGTATGCAAAATTTTCTGAAAAACTAAAACATTTTAATGTAGGCAACATTTTCTGAAGATATTGGAATATTGTGAATATCATCACTTTTATCAGAAAATAACACTCACTAGAATCAAATGGGAGGAGAAGTACCTTCTTTTATCAGATACAAAAAAAAAAAACACCATAAAAGACAACTACTTAATTGCATGACCTCCATCTGATACACAGATATATTATGACTTTGTTTCATTTTCATTTCTTTTTTGGTCGCTGACACCATCAACCTGCAATGAGTTGGCAATAAACTATAATAAATTAATAAAATATTAATCAACATTTATTGCTTAATATATTTAGTGAAGCAAAACGTCAAGCTACAGGTCTAACCGACCATGTCACTTCTGCTGTGACCCCAATAAAAATTCCTTCTAATACTACCAGCCGCAAACTATGGCCCAAAGTTAATGGCAAACACTCTAAACGCAATTTGATGGAATGGACTGAAACGAAATCCTTTTGCATATCCCTCAAATCCCTGTGGTAGAGTGACTAACAAAAAGTTTAGGTGTCGATGTGTAGACGATGACTCGCACCTTTGTTGTGGTCTGGTATGGTTGATGGATGCCACTTGTTTGCTGTTGACTCGCAAGTGAGGGAGGGACTTTGATGTCACTCTTTGTACAAATTATGGAATACAACTTCATCGATCGACCAATCCACTATGGATGAGTTGAAGTTTGTTTTTCCTGCACACGCGACAACGATATTAATATGCCAATAAACTGTGGAGCATTGAGAGATTATTGTGGTTTTTTCTTGCAGACCTTGTTGAGCAACCTGTTGGTTCTGTGCAGGGGAGTGGAGGCGACTACGCACAGTGGGAAAGGTATCAATTTAGCGCGAACAAAATGTTCTTTCATTTTTTTTCTTATTTTGTTACGCATACTTTTGATAATCTTTTTACATGGCGGCACTTTTTCGCTCGCAACGTACAACAGTTTTATTATACTAGACGATGTCTCCTTTTTATTCCAATTGGCTATTTATATTAGTTATAACTCGCCAGCCGTTTCCAAAACCATTTCGAAGTAACGCCATCTGTTGTCGATTGTTTCTGAGAATACCGCAGCGACGTATGCGCCATATTGATAAAAAGTTGTGACAGATTTGAGAGACGATTTTTGTATGATAAATCATTTTCCAAACCTCTCATAGCTTTTTATTTTTAAGGCTGTAAATCTTTACCGGTGAGACCTAGTGTTAGGCTCTTTTTATTTGAATTTGATTTTAATTTCCATTACTTTATCTACTTTACCTAATCCAAATGCAAAAGAATTACTATTGTTCGCATTGACAATTAAAATATTTAGAATTTCAATTTGCTCAGGCAATTCAAATGCAATTTGTGGCATCAGATGCCAATTGCAATGAAATTGCTTTTAATAATTTTGAATTTGTTTGATTGCTGGCAATTCTGATTTTAAAGTCCTTTATAAAGGGAGTCTCAGTAAGGATGCACTTTTTTATTTTAAAATAAAAACACATATCTTTTGAGATAATTGTGATTTTTTTTTGCATTGTAAAGAAGACATGTTAAGAATAAGTATGGAATAAAATATCCGTCAAATGGCCCCCACGGCTCTGAAGACAGGCCATTACTCTCTTCATGAAATTTTCCATGACTTTTTCACAGAGATGTGGCTGTATCTCACCGATGACGCGTTGGATCTTGGATTTGAGCTAAGGAATTGTTTCTAGTGTATTCGCATTAACCCCAGATTTCACAAAACACAGAAGAAAGAAATCGCACCAGTTGACATCAGAATTTCTTGAGATAATTTGTTCTGGAAATCGTTGCTGCAAAAAAACCAATTGTTTCATGCGCGATGTGACAGATGGCGCCATGTTACTGAAACCACATGTTGTCCAGATCCCTATCGTCAATGCAATTTAGGTCTCATCTTCAAAAAAGTAAGGCCCAATCATGACGCCTGACCAAAATCCGCACCAGACAGTTGCTCGTTGTGGGTGCATTTGTTTATCATGGATTGCATGAGGATTTTCTGAGACCCAAATTCGACAAATTTGGTGTATTCACGAAGCCATTCAGATGGAAATGCGCTTCATCGGAGAATATGAATTTAATTTTTTTTGAAAAATTGGCATTGAATTCACTTTACTCCATTACCCATAGAACGAATTTGCCAACGGTTTCCATAGCCTGCTGGTTTGAGCTCCTGAGTAAGGTGAATTTTGTACGCATGAAGGTGGAGGGAGGTCTTCTGTCAAAATTCGCTGCATCGTGCTTCGTGAAATTTGAAGTGGTTAAGAACGATGCCGAATTGATTTTTTCGGGTTTTCGGCGACACTCTCGTTGACAGCAGCTTTGCTTTCCAGAGACTGACCGGTATGTTGAAGCACAGGAGTCATACTGTCCATAACCGAGTTAGTTTCGTAAAATTTTTTACCACTCTTCGAATGGTTGACACATTAGGTGCAGTTTCTCGACTGAAAATTCTTCGAAGTTTTCGACCGGTCTCAGCATAATTTTCCAAATTTTTGTAATACATTTTCACAATTATAACGCGTTGTTCTTTCGTAAAGCGCTCCATTTTTAATAATCGAAATATACATATGTATGTGACAGCTGACAAATCTCATAGTTGCCACTTGCACAAAAAATGACACTAATGGCGATTTCGTTTCTGAGAAAAGAATTAATATTTTTTCTGCCATTTGCCCTAAAAGTAAATTTTTGTGTTCTTTTGTGAAAAAAGTGCAACCCTGCTTCAAGGCTTTGTCTTCCTTTCTGAGAATGTTGCACTCAAATAGTGCAGAAATTTAGCAGTTTCTGCCCTCTCAGCGAGTCACGGGTGAGAATGTTGCCCGATAAAAGGACAAATTGTCTGTTATTTTGTTTGTGTTATTTGTCCTCGCTAAGCTAATTTTTCTACCTTTTGTAGGTGCGGAAGGGTAATTTAAACGGCTTCAGTTAAATTCGCTTACCTTCTCAAACAAAGATGACGAGTTTTCAGTTAAGCGGGAATAACAAAATAAATACCAATTGATGTGGAACGCTTTCGACCAGTGTGTATGGAGAGTCGCTTAAAATGGGTTAATATCGGCCTCCACAATACTGGTCGAATATTTTAGATAAGCGTGGTAAATAAATCATGGTAACAGAAGCCAATGGAAGAATACAGTTGTGAGAAATGTAACATTTCTATGTTCTTTTCTCACCCCAAAAAAAGGCAGAACTTTGTAGAGACGATGACAACATTTTTTAAATGTCGCCTCATACAAGGGCAACATTATTTTTAGAAACGAAATCGCTATAAATTTAAAAAGTGCAATCTTACTGAGATGGCCCCTATGTAGAGGTTTGTGGCACCGATTGTTGTTGCCTTGTAGTAAAGGGTGTTCCAATAAGAACTTGAAAAAAATTTTTAATATAAAACGCAAACCATTTGATATATTTCCAAAACTTTATGATCGACTTGAAATACAATCAAAACATTTACAAATGGAACTCGACTTCGTTCATATGGCCACCGCGGGCACGTCGGCAGCGGTCGATTCGTTGGGCCCAATTTTCTATGACTCGGTCACACATTTCGGCCATAACGGCTGCTATTTTGCGTTCAGTGTTGGCTCTGAGTTCTTCCAACGTCGTCGGCGTTAAAGAGGCGTTAAATCGCACGAACGACGCGGCCAATTGACTGGTACATTTCTTGACATAAAACTTACTCTTCAATAAATCGATTGTGACGTGTGCTGTGTGGCTTGTGGCATCGTCCTGTTGAAAACACATGTCGTCCAAGTCCATGTTTTCCAATTCGGGCCAAAAATAATTGGTCATCATGGCGCGATAACGATCGCCAGTCACAGTAACGTGACGATCGTTATTGTCGACGAAAAAATATGGCCCAATGACGTCGCCGGCATGCAAACCGCACTAAACAGTTATTTTTTTGTGGATGCAGTGGTGATTCATGAAGCACATGTGAATTTTCACCAAACCAATAACGCATATTTTGCTTATTGACGAACCCATTGAGTCAAAAATGAACTTCGTCACTGAAGATGATTTTACGATGAAATTCATCATCTTGGCGCATCTTCTCCAGAGCCGAACGTAAATCGCGTCAAATGGCCCATCAGCTTCAATGCTTGAGTCAGCTTGATCTTGTATGGGTGTAACCCAAGATCTTTACGCAAAATTCGCCAGAAAGTGGTCTGGGCGATGCCCAGTTCTTGAGAACGCCGCGGAATCGACTGATTTGGATCATTTGCTATGGACGCCTGAACGACAGCGATATTTTCGTCATGAATATGTAGACTCAAATTTTTGCACTAAACTCGTTATTGCTTAACTACTATGACGAGAATAACGTCCGAAAATTGGAGTTAACGCTCTTAAAGTTGCGGTCACCGACTCCGAATTTCGGTAGTACATTTTTATAATTTGCATACGTTGTTCGCTCGTGTACATTACCATGATGAAAATGTTGAGTTTAGTGAAAAAAGGGAAAGTAACAGTTAGATGATCAGTGAAATGGTGCGTTCACAAATTAAATTCAAAGATGTCAAGAACCTATTGGAAAACCCTTTACTTTGAAATTCATAAACCTGTACTTAGAAAATATTTGAAACCTAAAACTGCTAGATATAAAGGAAATGATATTAAAATAAGTACAATTGATAATCATATTTAAAGTTTTTTGAATTTGCATTTGTAGAGGTAATTCAACTCATACTACAAATTGTCATATAATTATATTTGCCCATGTAAAGTTAGATCGCTTAGTAGTGACATCTAGATTCGTGCAGAGGGTTGTTAGCAAATTCATCAACCGCTCGCGGTGAGATCGTACACATACGGGAGCTTTCAACTTTAAGTGACAACTTAGGCTTAACTCAAACTCCTAGAATAATGAAACTGTTTAGTACCCACCACAAACAGCTGGTTAACATTCTAATGTTACTTGGGCATGCTGTGAATTCAAATGTTAGTTGATCCAGTAATGTGAAGCATTTGGAACAGTACAAATTAATTATGACAACTTTGAAAATAAAATAAGACTAAGGAGTAGCAATACTTTACATAAAGAACCGCAAGTCTGTCTGGCATAACTGATGCGATGAAAATGATTTTAAATAACAGGCTTTTAACAGTCACTCCCTTATAGTTAAACGCCGACTTGGATTTTTACGCTCTCTTAAATTTGTACACTTCCTGAGATTTGTACTTATCAGCAAGAAATTTGTCTGCTGTTTTTCCGAATGCACTTTAATAACAAACAAACTATTTGTATTTTTGATACAGCATAATGGAAATACACTTGCTAAAAACAGCAAAATGTTAAAGGTTTATGGTTTCCCGTTGTTCTTTAAGTGCTTTCTTTAAGTTCTTTAGCTGTTAAATATGAGTTTCAATTGCTAGTTTATTTTTACCCCTAAATTTGTCCTTTTTCCACAGTGCGATAATGTGACATTGACTCTGGTGTGATATGTAAAGCACTTTGTCAATTGCAAACAATAACGTGAAGTTTGATTGATTATTCGACAAATGCAGACATATTACTTTCAATTTGACTTTAATTTATAAAAAAAAATCTGAAAAAATTTTATACCCCTGCATTTACTTACGTGTCGGTTACCTATAGAGGTGAGAATATGGAAAAGGTCGCAAGAGAGAAGAATGTTTTTATCTAGCAGGAGTGTGTGACACATGATGATCAATCATTATTAATAACCATTAACGGAAGGAGGTCGCAAAAATACATTCTTGCAAATACATTCTTGCATACATCGGGTTTTTGTACAAAGAGAAGACAGCTTTTCCTAAGAAAGCTAGTCATTTCATAGAAAAAGGACTTGAATTCCTTTTCGAAAAGTCGTTGGTTGCATCACTTGAATGCCATGGACACCCAATACATGTTCGCATATTCTATAGATGGTGATGCTTTATAGAAGCTTAATCTCTATAGAAGTTTATGAGTCGATTATCGATAGCAAACGAACCTCAGTTGCCACAAAGTTATTACATATGGCAACTGAAAACTGACAGCTGGCAACTCAGTTGCTTGATAGTGGTTATATTAGCAACCTCGAATTTTTGGTTGCAGTATAGTTTTTAAAACAAAACGTACAGCTGAACAATAAGGAGTCAAAAGAGCAATCTGGACTGTTGTTTCAAATGGAGGAACAATAATTGTTATATTTTTTTTTTAAAACCCCCTATAAACGAAGAAAAATTGAGATAGTGGAGGATGGAAAGAGGGAGTAGTGTCTGTTGACATTTGCCTTGAATCTTTGTATATCACAACTGGTGGGAAATACACTAGCGTGAAGTTTATTTCACATACGACCTGTACGACTGAAGAAAGAATTGTCTCTATATCGTGTAGTGCGAATAACCGGCCACTCGATAAGAAACGGATGAGAGTTCCTTGAAAGCTGTGTTCTTCGGGTAAATATCCTCACGTCTGGCATAAGTTGATGGATGTCCGAGGAACACATACCGTGGAAGTATCGATAGAACAGCGACACGCAACCCACATTTCGACGATGCTCAAGTAAGGCAATAGAGTTGGATATCCTACTGCCCCCATCAACACCCTCGCTCTCCTTTGGATACGGTCGACAAGATCCAAAGTTGTCATAGGAGCACCTGCCCTTATATGGGAGTTATATTCCATCTTTGGCCTGATGTAGGTGGTGTAGATATTAAGATGCTCAGATGGTGTGAAGTATTTCTTGCACCGCTTTAAATAACGTAGACACTTGAGTGCATCTTTCGACACTTCAAATAAATGTTTTGCCCAACGTACATCACATTGTATTTTCATGCCCAGAACATCAAGAGCGTCTGATTCGTCAATATCAGCAATCCGGTTATGCGACAACAAACAACACTGGGTCTTACCTGTATTAAAATCTACTCTATTCATTCTAACCCATTCAACAATGGACATCTGATCCCGGTCGAGTGTTTCATTCATCGTCCGGCGTTTGACTTCAATCGTTTGGTTTACGGCCGAATGAATAAGAATGACAGAGATTACTGTCATCCGCAAAAGAGTAGATTGGATTCACATTCTGACCCAGGAGATCGTCAATGAAAATAAGAAAAAGAGAAGGAGAAAGCGAAAGAACAGAGCCCTGTGGTACGTACACCTGCAGTCAATTAATGCTCGTCGGATGAAACCCCATCTACAACAACTCGTATAGTGCGATCTCTGCGAAAACTCGATATAAATCGAGTGAATTTATCACCGACACCAAAAGCAGGCAACTTTGAAAAGAGAGCATCGTGCCATACTCTGTCAAAGGCCTTGGAAATATCAAGAGCCACTACCTTACTCTCAGCAAGCCAACTCCACTGTTCCGAAAGGAACGCCATCAGGTCGATCATTAAGAAGGTCATTGGACTCAAGATATTTCACAAGATGGTGCATAACCATGCTCTCCAAAACGAGAGGGCGAGAGCGCAGAACAAATTGCAATTTGGCGGTAATTTGCTGGGTTACTTGCATGGTTTTTTTTAGGGAGACATTAGCAATCTTCCAACGCGCCGGGAAGACTCTCGCACGGTATGGAAGGTTGAAAAGTCTGCGCAGTGGATGTGCCAGCGTCGAAGAAAGAGCACCTACTCAAGACCAGTGCAGATATGTCATCCGGGCCCGGGGTTTTATTTACAACGAGATTCGCAAGAATCTTTTTAACTCCTCATGTTCGAAAAAATAGCTTGGGCATGGAACAAGATACGTAATTGATCACTCCTCCTCGTGTTCGAAAAAATATCTTGGACAGCGGAACAAGATTCGTAATTGATCACGGGGTGTGGTTGACTGCTATCCGGCGAGGATGAGTTCCTTGCAAACATTTAAGCCAGGAGGTTAGCGGCTCAGTGAATGTTACGTCATCTTTAACAAGAGTAGGGATAGAGGAATAACTATCTTTTGCTCTTTTTGCAAATGACCAAAAGAAAGAAAGGACTTTAGCACGAATTCTCTGTTCGTGAGAAAACTTTTCGCGTCGAAGTACTTTGGCACACTTTGATCTTGCCTGTTTTAGTAGCGGTTGAGTATTAACGTTTTTGTTCGAACGCCGGTCTCTGAACGCGTCTTCTTTGTATCTGATAGCATTCTTGCATGTCTGGTTACACCAATATTTTGCCGATAGTTTAACCCAAATAATTTTCGTCGGGATGAATAATTTCAAACCAATTAAAATTAACTTCTCGATCATTTCAGCAGCAGCATATATGTTATTGTCCAGAAAACAAAGCTTCCGGTTAAAATGCTGATAAAAGTTATTGAGCCCAACATGCTTCTTCGTAGATAACAATTGTTGGCTTCAGGACTGTGTTTTTGAAGCGAGATGAAGAGCTGAATACGAAAAGGACGCTGAAATGATACAGTGATCCGAATTACCAAGAGGTGCCAGCGTGTTATCTTCGTATTTTTCAGGGTGCGAAGTTAAAAAGAGGTCAAGTAAATTTTGATTGTGCCCTTGAACACACGGAATGTTCGTCGGTTCATTCACCAATTGCGTTAAGTTATTATGCGCGGCGAAGAGCTCAGTGTATTGGCCCTTCGTAGTTGTTTGGCTCGAATGCGTTAACCAGGAGGAATTATGGACATTAAGACACCAGCAACAACGATTTCACTGTCTGGATAATTCCCCAATATCTCAGAAATGGAATCGGAAAGGGTGGCAAAGCCATTCAAGGATGCCTCCCTTCCCGCACTAGGACTTCTGTAAAGAAATCCGAAATGTAAGACATGTGTTCCAATCAGGAATTTAACCCAAAGACAGTTAAATTCTGGATCTTGTGAGTCGAAATATCGCTGACTCTGAAATACAATGCCACTTTTTACATAAATCACAAGGCCTCTATGGGAAACAAAAAGGGATAGAGTGTGGTACCCGGGAACGTGAAAATCCTGTGGATCAGTATCCTCACGCACCTTTTGCTTTGTTTTTATTTTTATTTTTGGTATATTGATATTATAATGACCTAAATGGCGATCTTCTTCTTAATTGAAAAATGGCGAACTTCTTCCTTCGACCCCATTAGGGAAATATAAAAATTCATCGCTTTTATCCGGATTATGGCTAGAGACTTGATGTCGCAGTCCGCAACCAACTTCATGTTTTTCCTCATGGCAACTGTAGTATATGTCGCAATTTTGTTTCCTTGTGCTGCCATCTCCTGTCCATCGCATTTTCTGGATAGCGGTAGTGTCAGCTTTATAACTTTCGAGGACATCTGCCAATTGGATACTTGCACCGGATCTATATAGAAGTCTTACATTCCAAGTGCGTATCCGTAAATCGTGGTCCTTGTAAACAAATAGGGGTTGTTTATGTTTTCTCTTTCGTTGTATATTATTATGAACGGAGCCGGGAGACAAACCCAGTCCAAAGGGTTTTTGCATTTTACCTATTGCCAGGATATTTGATTGCAGCCACCAGTTATGGATCTGACGCTCACCAGGATGCAATACGTCGAACCTGGATGTTGTTCTTTTGGTTTCTATCCGCCGTTAGCCCATCTGTTTTCTCATCCGCCTTCTAAGGCAAAAGATTATGCCCGATATCTTGATAAGCTTCGGTGACAGGACACCTAATAAGCCTGAGACGTATCAGTGATCTCATAACCAATCTGGGTGCTCATTCGTTTTGCCTTCTCACTCTAGCTAGTTAACGGAGGTTTCCGAAAAAGCCATTGTGAGGTGCTTGGACTGCCCAGTGAAGGAATCATTTGTGAGAGAATGGCAGATAGAAATTCTCTCAAGTGAATGGGTATCAAAAACTTGCCACCTCCGCGGACAGTCCCATGTCCCTGTGCCGTCTTTAGGATGTCATAACAATGGCTGTTGTTTAAAGGCTCCTTTTATGTAAGGGAAGTATTTTTTACTAAATGAAACAACTTTAGTGTTATATTTCACTGAGCTAACTTTGGTTCCACACCTCGTAGGTCTCAGGTAAATGCTGCCTTCATAACTTTGCATTAAGGTGCTTAAAGGATAAAGCGCCGTCATGTGTAGGTGTACCCACTCCAGCTCAAGAGTACGAGCGTACAATGACAATTCGCCAGGGTTTTGATTTGATTGATTTAAGTTAATTTTTTTTTGTGTTCATTCAATTTTTTCGGCTCTAAGCGTTCATTCACTTTCGTTTTTTTTCTTTTATCATCACCAGACCAGAATGTCACATCACATGAGGTTTCTTCTTTCTTCCTATCTAAATGCATATGAATGGGGATGTTTAGGTGTTTACTTAAATTTCGGATTACTTTGTGTATGTGTATGTAAATTTATGATGATTTCTTGTATTAATATTGCCTATCCTAAGGCGTTTAGTACAGTATAAACAAACAACGACAAAAACGCATTTAGATATTATAAGCATAATCAAATAAGCTTCTTCTTCTTCTTTAGTAGGATAAATTCTTCATTATTGGAAATATCTGGATAATTTGTAAAGACATTACAAATTTATTTTAAAATTTACATTTGCAAGAATTGAACGAAAAATCAAATACAAAGTTTTGCTGTTGTTAGCGGAAAGTTGAGATGAATTTATAATAATTTAAGATGTTTTTAATCGGGCGAAATAAAAATAATTGAAGTATTAAAATATTGAATAATTTGAAAGCTTAAAAACTCTGTTTAATGTCTTATTACGATTAAGTAAAAACTTCTACTTACGCGTAATAACTAAATTGGCATGAATATCAAAATGATGTTAGGGCTTTACTTATTTGACTTAATTCGATTGGTGTTGCGCCTGAAGGTATGCCTTTGTAGCAGCATACCGGCTGGCCAAGCAGTTTGGCGAACAAGATGCAGTACCGATTAAATGCGGTTAAGATTTCCACTATTCGAGAAAATTATGGTAATATCGTCTGCGGCTTTCTACAGTTCCGAAAGATAACAATATCGAGTATAACGTCAATGAAATGATAACGTATCATCGTGAAACAGGTTCTGGAAACGGGTGGAACCTTCTAGAGAACCTAGCGGTGTCAAATAGAACTCGTATAAATGTTTAACGTATAACTGCTACGAGGGCAGTTAGTCCGTGGCTTTTTGAATGAAACACAGTTTTTTTTACAGAAAAAAAATAATTTTTCAACGTAATCTCCTTTTATCTCAATACACTTAGTCTAACCTTTCACAAATTTTTGTATCCCTTCCAAAAAATAGGATTTTTCGAGGCATTTGTTTAATCAATAATTTCATCGTTGGAGCTAAATCTCTGTCCACCGAGCCATTTCTTTAGGTTTGGAAATAGGAAATAGCCACTGAGGTCTAAATCCGGAGAATATGGCGGATGAAGTACCAATTCGTAGCCCAATTCATGGAAGTTTGCCATTGAGACTACACACGTGTGCACCCACACTATGGTCAATTGAGAGCAAACGCGGCACCCATCTTGCAAACAGCTTTCTTAAACCCAACTGATCATTTAAAATCGAAACCACACTGCCATATGAAATGCCTATGGCATCAACAATTTCACGCACTTTTACTCTTCGATCGGCCAACACCATATCGTGGATTTTTTCGACATTTTCGGGTGTATTGCCCCAATTGGCCGTCCAGAACGTTCAGCGTCATTTGTACTTGTGCGACCACGACGAAAGTTAGTTAACCACTTTTTTGCCATTAAAATCGAAGTTCGAAAAGTCACGGACTTGTTGATCCGCCCTCGTATTGAACTGAATAGTGAAAGGCTGAATTTAAATTCGTCAGCAATAGTGATATCAACATTAAGTAATAGTGAAAAGGTTGAAACATAGATCTGTTGTACGAGGGCGGTGCCAAAACTAGCCAAAATAACAAAGGAGACACAAAAAAGTGTCTCAATAGCTTCGATACCCTGTTTATAACGGGTGTTTTTTTTTTTATAGACGTATAGAACTTTAAGTTGGCAACACTTTTTTAACTGGCGGCCATTTTGTCAGTTGTCAAGTGATTTAAGTTTAGTTTGGTTTGTCATTTCAACATGAATAGACTGACACGTGAACAACGCTTCCTAATTATTCAAATTTATTTTGAAAATCATGGTTCTGTTCCAGATTTTCATAAGCGAATTTTGTTTAGCGACGAAGCTCACTTTTGGTTGAATGGATACGTCAATAAACAAAACTGCAGTTTTGGAGTGATGATAATCCTCAAGTGTATGTTGAGACCCCGTTACATCCAGAAAAACTGACTGTTTGTTGTGCTTTATGGGCTGGTGGAATCATTGGTCCGTCCTTGTTTAAAAACGATGCTGTTCAGAACGTTACAGTCAATGGTGACGACTATAGAGCCATGATTACTGGCGTTCATCAATTGAACAGCCATGATGTGCAGGAGCTGTGGTTTCAACAAGACGACGCAACATGTCATACAGCTCGTGCCACAATTGATTTATTGAAGGAAACGTTTGGTAATCGCATAATTTCACGTTTCGGGCCCGTGAATTGGCCTCTAAGATCGTGCGGTCTAACGCCGCTAGACTATTTGCTGTGAGGATAAGCGTAGTCTCTATTCTACGCCGCTAAGCCCGAAACGATTGACCACTTGGAGGACAACATTCACTGCGTTATTGCCGATTTACGGCCACAACTGTTGGAAAAAGTCATCGTAAATTGGACCTCCAGATTAGACTCCGTCCGAGCCATCATATGCCACAAGTCATATTTAAATTATAATGTCAGAAGATTATCTTTCGAGTAAAGTAAATTTCATGTCAATTTAATAAATTCATCTGTTTTATTCCATTTTAAAATTCTATACCCCAATAAAAAACACATGTTAGTAAGAACTGTCAAACTACTTAAAATAGCCATCAACCGCAGACTCCACCTCTCCATTGTTGACAAATCGTTTACCACCGAGCAATTGTTTCAAGTTTGGAAATAGAAAATTGCACGAGAGAGCTAAATCTGGCGAATAAGTTGTGGGATGAAGCAACTCGAACTTTAATTAATTAATTTTGGCCAACGCAATAGTGGATGTGTGAACTGGAGCAGTCTTGATGAAACAACACTCTCTTTTCCACTTGAACGCTGCAATAAATTAACATAATATTCGCCGTTGATGGTGTTTCCTTTCTGAAGAATTGTCCCATGCGCAAATTATCCCATGCGCATCGCAAAAACCAGACGCCATGACCTTACCTGCAGATGGATCCGTCTTCGTCTTCTTTGGACACAATTCTCCCATTCCAGTTGACTGCTTCGACTGTTCCTTTTTCTCCATAGTTAGAAATCGACTCAAAAATTCGGCTTTATTGCGACGAAACATCGCCGAGCACTCTACTGAAACATCTTAATGTCGCTATTTTTGCTCTATTGAAAGCAAACGCGGCACCCATCTTGCGCACAGCTTTCTTATGTCCAAATCTTCGGTCAATATACGATGTATAGCACTTTTTGAATTCCCTATCATTTCAGCTAGCTGACGCACCTTCAGCCGACTATCATCCAGTACCATTTTGTGGATTTTGCTTAACCTTGTCTGGCGTGGACACCTAAATTGGTCGACCACTTTTATGTTCGTCTTGACACGGCCTGACGGCCTCGTTTAAGCTCTGCTACCCAGTATTTTACAGTCGTAAACGATGGAGCCAGAGTAGAATCTAGCCCGGGTTTAATATTGCTTGGACCCTTTCAAATGGAATTGAATTGAATTACTAACGGTGACCAATTTTTTCCCTGTTTATAAATTCACTGAAATCGTTTACTTTTGATGGCTCAAATACTAAACAACGTGGCGCCTTGAAACTTAAAATATATGTTTTATAAGGTTGCCACTTTTCACCAAAATATTCGTTTTTAAACTACTGGCATCATCTATACGTCAGGCCGACTTGTTTGGGGATCGCTCTCGTAAAGCGTCAACTTTGTACTGTATGTATAAGTGTAAGTAAAATAAAAAGAAATGAAATTGTTGTATTTATCGTAATTTGAAATTTAAAATTTAGTAGGGGCAAAAAAATAGGAAAAAAATATACATATATATAGTCTATACTGCCCTCCTAAGCAAAAAGGTACATAACTGCATTTAATGTTCAACTCTTTACCGTTTTTGTTAAAATTAAAATTTCAAATTGATTTTTTTTTATCTAAAAACTTATTCTTCATCTTTTCATGTAGATAAATTGTTCGAACGAAACTTTTCATTGTTTAATAAAAAATGTTAGTTAAGGCATTTCAAGTTATTGACAAGTCAAGAATACTAAGCAAGAATGTACGTATGTAAGTGACATCCAAAAAATTAAAATTGTCTGATTTTTGTATTTTGACGTGGTTTCATGATGAAATCACATTAATATTTCAAAATTAATGTCAGTTCTAGTATTTTAGGTACGAATACAATAACTTTTTGAAAAATAATAATTAAATTTAAGAAAGAAAAAATTTTTGGTCGACATTTTAATTGCATTTGAACATTTTTAACATGCTTGGGGGTAAAAATAGTAAGATTAATTACGAAAAAACACGGATCAACTAGTCTGCATGTGGTAGATTCTTCCAAAATGCATGACGACTCTTTGGCATCAGGGGTAGCAATGTTTTTACCATGTTTTCCTTCACTTTTCGAGTAACTCCGCATGGTTCTTGAAGTTTGTTCACTTGCTAGTCCATGATTTGAAGACATTTTTTCATTCAAAAAGTCTAGTTTATATGTTGCGCCGTCGAAAGAGGTTTTGTACTCAAGATTTGTACTTTTTCGAGTTGCGGTAATTCGAACCATTGCCGCAAGATAAGGTTTTGGATTGTTAATTTTACCATTGTTTGTTCGTTGTACTGAGTGACCGTCCTTCCACTCGTGAAAATCGGAGATTTCCATAGGTTTAACAAGCGTGCGTGTATTGGCTTTTCCGACAGCATCAGTAAAATCTGAAAAATCATAAAGAGTCTTCATTTTCTTCATTGACTCTTCCACTTCGAAATAATTGATTTATATACGTTTAGCTGCTACACTTGTCGAATTGACAATAAAGACGAGATATGATAAGAAGCACCAATTCTTATTTTCCGCCGAGCAATTGTCCAACCAAACTATGAACTTTTTAGCATCTCTGAAGTGTGTGAAGAATGCATGGAATGGGTCGATCAAGTCTTCTTTAATTAAGTCTTCCAGTAATAGCTGCGTGCCAAAGAACTGCGAATGTTGGGTAGCTTCGTTTTGAACCAACAGGTGCGAAAGTCTTATTGTAAAGAGACAGTCGTTTTGCAAATAAGACTATTTTGAACGTGTCCAATCTGGGAAGCATGATTACTTTTTCTGTAATGTGAAATTGTGGGATGAAAGCTTTCGACATGTTGAGCGAACCCATCTTTGACGGGTGAAACGCTGTTTTTATCTGCTGAGTTGACAATTCGTCAAATGATTTTATTGTTTGTGGCTTGG
Source organism: Phaonia tiefii (assembly GCA_963931995.1). Taxonomy (NCBI): domain Eukaryota; kingdom Metazoa; phylum Arthropoda; class Insecta; order Diptera; family Muscidae; genus Phaonia; species Phaonia tiefii. Next base: position 42,725,574 of record OZ008371.1, read on the forward strand.
TATCCGAGTGTAGTCAAAAAGAATGCTCTGGAAATTCGTTGGTGCTTTCCTGTACGTATAATACGAAAGTGATACTTGATTGTCGTCGTACGATTGTACTTTGCCGATTCATTTGTCCTTCGGGGGTTTTCTCTAACGCACATACTTTTAACGAAGGCACTTCTGTTTTCGTAATTCATACTCCAGTACTTCTGATTGAGCCACCTTTTGGCTTTTTTCGTCTGAAGTTGCCTTCGGTTGTTTCATTTTTCTTTTGCGTAAAAGTCTCTTTTTTGTGTACTCTATATAAAATTATTTATATGTTACAGAAAGATAGAAAAAATCATCAAGTATTTCTGAACAATTTATAAAATTTACTTGTCAAATCAAGCGGAGGAATATCATTTTCAGTAGATTTTGTTGAATTCTCCACATTGATTGCTTCAACTTGTTGATCTTCATTGGGTACATTGACCTCGAAGTGAGCAAAATCTGAAATTGTTATATAAATAATATGTAATTTTTCAAACAAAATTAGGATTCATGAGTCTAAGACTGCTGATTAGACGTACATACACTCTTTGTTAAATTGGAAATAGTTTGCGGTTACAGTCATAAACAATCGACAACCAAATAGAAAGCCATGAACACAGCGCAAACACAAACAAAAATGGAAACAGCACAAAGAGAAATTGAAAAAAATGCGATAAATTCATGGTGTAATAGTGGTCAATATTTGATTTGTGACAGTTGCGCCATTTTTGCTTAGTACATGTCAGCTACGGCCTTTTTGCTTATTCATTTGCATTAAATGTCAAATATCGTAATTGCAAATCTATTAACCGCAACTTTCTCGTAAATTATATCGAAAAACGGAGTGCATTTTCGGAAAGAGCAGAAAAAAATACATAAGAATATCACCATAACTAAAATGTGATCATTTATGCAGTTATATACCTTTTTGTATAGCACTCAGTGATAACGTAGCATTCTACATGTGAAAGAATTTTTAAAACCGAATCAGGAGTTTAGAGGATTTCCCCCTACACACAAACAAACAAACCCACAAACACTTCCTCTTTATATTATTAGTATGATTTGAAAATATCGTAACAATATGGTTGTTGTTTTACCAAACATTTAGTCTGTTATTTCAATAAAACTGCGAACAATTAGTGGTTATGACAGTACACTTATCGTAATCTCAGTGAAATTTAACTTTTTTCAGTGTACAGTGCAAACTTTGTATAGTTTTCCTTTTCAAATTGTGAGAAATATTTTTTTGTTGCCAAAAAAAAAAATGTTTTCGAGGAAATAACTTAACTTTTTTAAAGCATCCTTGAAATTATGTACTTCCTTTTTTTTTCCAAATCAACTTGACATGTTATTCTCTTGGGTTGGAGGTCCTTTTCCTTTTCGTTTTCACATTCAGTTATTTTGAATTATTTATTCTAACAAATGATGCATTGCACTAACATAATTTGCCATTGTGGATTTCATGTGCATTTTCCAACAAATCTTCGTCTTGTGAAATTTTTCCCTTTAATTAAAAGTGCATGGAGCAAAACTCTAAAGTGTCTGTCATTTACGCACTCATTCAGTTAGTATGTCTGTCAGTCAGTCAGTAAGTCATTTCATACAAACCGAAATTTCTTTGTATTGTCACTACTTTCTACGTATGAGTAGTACAAACTATGACAGGAGTGGATGTTGCAAATAGGATAAGTGTAAGGGAAACAACTAACATGAAGCAACTATGAGGTGTCATAAAAACACGAGGCAAAAACCTAATGTGACTGTTTGCATCCATTTGCCGTTTTACATGATGAGAGTTGCCAGATTGAATTTGAAAGGAAAAAAAAGATTTGAAAGGATGTAAAAAGACTGTTCCGTAGTTTATCGCGTCCAGGTTAGTGATGAACATTGTCTCTAACCTTTGCCGTGTACACCACCCAATTTGAAATTAAATTGACATTTCAGATGGCAACTGTGTGCTTAGACCTATTTAGAGGAACTCCGTGTCGAGGCCAAATTATCGACCAACTCCTCTTCGCCACCGTAAAAGTAATTTCTCAAGACCCAGTATCTGCGCTCTGTGCAATGAGACAGTGACCCGTTATGACAGACACTGTAAGTGAGACGTCTCAATAATGGCAGCAAGCTGTTAGTGCGTTTCAAGGTTAGGCTTGGAATGTACACAGTTCCTTACTAGTTCCAACCTCCCATTATTTGTCATAAGGGCATAATATCTCAGGAGGAGCTTGTAAGTTGGTAGAGTCATGCCCACATGTTCCAGTTCACCTAGATCAAGTAAGGTAGTTCCCAGTCTAGCAAGTTCATCTTCTTAGCAGTTACCTAGTAGGTCCCTGTGGCGCGGGACCCATGTAAGGTGAATATTAAACTGTTCAGCCACGTCATTAATAGATCTTCGGTAATCGACGGCAGTTCTCGAATTCAGGACGACAGTATCTAGGGACTTGATGGCAGCGTGAATATCAGAGAAAATATTTATTCTGACTCAGGTATAAGTCAAAACTGCTTAGTGTCCCAAGCCATTTTGTGACCAGAGTAACAGTTCCCTAAGTTTAGTAGCTGTAGTCGTGGCATGCTGCCTAGCTTCAGTGTGCAGTGGTATTAAATGTAGTATGTGGTATTAAATTGTTGTTCTCGACGAACCTGTAACACACATACCAGCCATTCACTGAACTTTGTTCAGTATCGCGCAATAGGTGGATTTCCGTAGAGCCACCCACCAGACGATAGAGGTATACAGCATTACCGGTCTAACTACTTCCGTACACAAGCAATGAACTATACACGGCTTCAGACTCCACCGTTTTGCCATTGCCTTTTTGTAGGTATATATCGCTATCAGAGCCTATTCGGCTCTTTTCAAAATGTTGGGTTTGAATTTTAACTTCGTGTCGGGTAAAACACCTAAGTATTTTGCGCTATCAGAGAATTTCAATTCCCCTCAACGACATAGGTACAACAGTTGGTACCTCATCCTTCTACTGAAAATAACCAGTTCCGTCTTGGTTGGGTTCATTCCAAGACCATATCCGAAGTCCATCTTGAGGTGGTATGAAGGAGCTGTTGAAGGATGTCCCTAAGAGTACTTGGAAACTTCCCTTTAACCACTATTGCCACGTCATCTGCGTAGGTAATAGCATTAACACCCATATTCTCCAGAAAAAACAGAATACTATTCACGGAGAGATTCCATAGCAGAGGCGACTCCCCTTGAGGCGTTCCATCGTTGAGAAGTCTATAGAGGTCCGTTGACCTTAAGCTAGGCGAAATGTGTTTCTTGGTAAGACCAACAGCCTGGTATTGATGTCAACCCCGAGAGCCGTGAGTGCGTCAGTTAGTGCGGCTGAATCTACATTGTTTAATGCTTCCTCTTAGTATAACAAAGCTTCCATAGTATATTCTTTAACAACGAGAGAACGTTCTATAAAGCTGACCAGCTCATTCAGGGCGTTTCGGTAGACCTACCTTTGTTGTGGGCGTCCTGTTGAGTAGACAATAGCCTCTGGTCAATGTTGATCCTAAAATATCTCTCGAGTTATCTCTCCAAGGTATTTTAAGAGAAAGACGATAGACTAATCAATCGGAAATCCTTAGGTTCCGTATGAGATGCTTTCCGCGCTTTGGAAATGAAGACAATCTTAGTTTTCCTCAATTTCAAAGGTATGTAGGCCTGCTGACCAGCTCATTCCGGGCATTTCGGTAGACCTACCTTTGTTGTGGGCGTCCTGTTGAGTAGACAATAGCTTCTGGTCAATGTTGATCCTAAAATATCTCTCGAGTTATCTCTCCAAGGTATTTTAAGAGAAAGACGATAGACTAATCAATCGGAAATTCTTAGGTCCCGTATGGGATGGTTTCCGCGCTTTGGAAATGAAGACAATCTTAGTTTTCATCAATTTCAAAGGTATGTAGGCCTGCTTGATACATCCGGTGTAGTGCTTCTTAAGCCAGGGCACCAGTCTGTAGCTCCAACTGTAAACATTGCACGCTCCTGGCGACTTCAGAGGTTTGAAGCTTTTTTAGTCTAAATTCGGTTACAATGTCACGGGCAACATCCGATGGTTGTACTTCAACGGAATCTCCAACTGAAGTATCTAGTTCACCTTCATAATAGCCAGGGAAATGTGTATACAGGAGCGCCCCCAGAGATTCCTCACTGGATGTTGTCCAAGAACTATAATTTTTCCTAATATACCCAATGGTACAAGGAGTTGCGGCTAAAATTGTCCTAAGCCTGGAGACATAGGATGAGCTTACCACACTGCTGCAGAAATTCATTCAGGATTTATTTTCAGCTTTTCTCAACTCATATATTCTTTCTATCCCAGTCCTGATGATCCCTTTGGACTTTGCCCTATTAAAGGGTTTTCTTCAGGATATCAGGATATAGGTCACCTGGTATGGATGGAATATCTGGAGGGATATGTAAATGCGTCTGAAAGAGTATTCCGGAATATCTAGAGGCTTTGTATGTGCGGTGTGTACATGAGGGGTTCTTCCCACGTGAGTGGAAAGCAGGTCGCGTCATTGTGCTCTTGTAGTCGATCGATAAGGACAGCAGTAATCCTAGTTTTTACCGGGGTATCAGTCTCCTCCCAGTATTTGGAAAAGTACTGGAAAGGATATTGGTGCAGAGGGTGAGTGAGAGAGTTGTTGACAGCCTGTGCCGTTGGCATTTCGGCATTTTAGGGGTTGAAGATGCCTGGCCGCACGTCTGGACATTTGCGGACTTTACTCAGCAGCATGTTCTAGGTCGTTTCGTCGACTTTAAATGTGAGTTTGATTACCTGAGTTTGGCGAGCGTGGAAAAAAGACTAATGGGGCTAGGGTGTCAGGAAGTAGGAGTCTGGGGAAATTACTTCTCTGACAGAAAGGCAGTGATAGTAGGGACAAATAATTGTGAATGTGTCGACGAGGTCCGAAAATGTCTGTAGGTTTCCATTTGTGACCAAATTGTGTAGAATCTCATGATGGATTCGCTCTTTCATGACCTTGAGCCGAATGCAAGATATATGCTTCTCGTCCGAATTGGAACAGTTATTCTAGGCCATAATGGATATTGCCACTCGGTGGGGTGAGCGTATAGGAGTTAGGTTGTCGGTGGAAAAGATAGTGACTATATTGTTGAAGAGTAGTTTCAAGTCTCATTTTCCAATAGTGCGAGTTAGTGGTGGTGGCACGATCCGGTACTCCAAGGAAATGAAGTATCTCGGAGTCAGTATGGGAAATGAATGAATGTCGCATATAGTGGTAGGTAGGGTTAGGCACGTTTTGAGGTGTGATTGGGTCTGAGTAGTTAAGCAGTTAGGACCGTGTACAGGGGCCTTTTTGTTGCCATGGCAACATTGGGATCCTCTGGTGTGATACCGAAAGAAGTGTAATCGGGCAGCATCGATTATTGTCTGTTCAAAGGGTAATGTTATTTGCTTGTGTGCAAGTATGTTGTAAGGTATCTACAGAGGCCCTATAGGTGTTGATGGGTGCCCCTCCTCTAGATTTAGGGGTGATTCGTCGTAGCATGAACTTCAAAATCAAGAGGGTACGCACTGGGTGATTCAAATTGACGCATTGTTGGAGCAGAGAGCACGAATAGGAGCGAGCTCGGATGGATGTGTTAGTTACATATGAGTGGCAGGGCCGTTGGGATTTCAGTACCAACGGCCGAGTAATGTATAGGTTTATTCCTGAAGTTGGTTTCGTCGGAAACAACCCTGGTATTAGTTTCAATGTAAGACTTGGTTTCATACTGACAGGTCACGGGTTGTTAAATGCGTACTTGCACAGAATGAGACTTGCTGATCGGAAGTCGTGTGATTGCGATGCGCCATTTTTTATGCGAATGCCCCCTTTACGGGGCTTAGTCGGCATGTGTGTCACCAGATTCGGTGGTGAGTGGTTAGTAAATGATATGCTTCTGACTCCGGAAGCGATGTCTGTGGCAGTTTTCCTCTCGGGTTTTCTCGAGTCGTTGCGCTGGAATGGGTTAATAATTGTGGTGTTGGGCGGCCGCTGGTCTGTGTGAGTATGACGCCTAGGTTAGAGGTTGAAGAGAGGTCGTGTATCCAGCTTTTTCAAGTTTAGTCGTTTGTCGGTACTGTTGTACCCTGCATACAGGGACTGCCAGTTCCCGGACTTCGTCGGAGTCGAATATGGAAGTGGATTAGCTGCCAGGTTTGACCAAAGGTTATTTTTTGGTATCGTGTGCTGGAGGGGAATAACGTGTGGAAGGTCTTGAACTCGTGCCCTCTCAGTTTGTGCTTTATGACCCACGGGGGTATCATCGGGCGAAGCCTGAAGAATGGTTGCCCTCCACTGGTTTTTATAGGGAGAGGTGAAAACAGTCTCGTTACTACGGTGAGAAAGCTACAGCCGTCAGTCTGTGGTTATTATACCATTTCTTCTTGAAACTTGTCATTTAAATACCAACATTGTTGTGATGTGGTTTTTGATGTTGTTTTGTATAATTGTTTCACAATGATACTTAATTGGCCCGGGGTGATCAGTCCCCTTCTTAGTACGAAGTATAAACAGGGAGCAGCTTCACTGCGATGCTCAAACCAGAGAGTATGCCTATCTGGTAGCACGGGTGTGTTGGACCTCTTGTGGATATATTGCTGGTTGTGGTACCATCCAAAATCGCTGGGAGAAGGTATGTGGTTGCGTTTGTATGTTAGTCTAAAAATATGACTGGGTAGTGCCTCACACCTTACCAAGGAATATTAGCTCACGTACAGAGAGTTGCTCGTAACCATAAAATAGAAGTCGCGCTGGTGGATATGCGAATACAGGGCGTTCGTTCTCCCACGTAATCGGGTATACCAATGGTGTCGGTTTCATATTCCTGATCTCTTGGTTGCACCTCAATGCGGGATAGCATGGAGATCGAGGGGTGGCACGCATAGCGGGCGGCGATAACAGTCGTATCAAACATGTTCGTGGGGAGCGGTGCTAAGCAGGACTACACGTCGAGAACCACATTAAATCACGCGGACTCTGTTGCCTCTATGTCCCCGACAGTTCGCGCCTCCAGTTCTGGTTTATTTCGAATAGACCTATTGAAAGCGACTAAATATTCTCCATTCTACCTTCCTAATGTTGCGCGGAATAACAGGACTATGAGGCTCTCCAATTACGCAAAAACTAATATATCGTTGGTCAGAAAAGCTATGAACTTCCAAGAACTTTCCAATTAGATATTTTATCGTTTATGCTCTCAGCGACAAAGGTGACAACAATCATCTCTTGTCTATTTCTAGTAATGAAGGTAAATTAGTACTCTCTTTTGCATATCACCAGATTATTACTTACTTACTTACTTACTTATCCGGTCTCGGACAACCCCGGGGGGTCAGGGACCTTACAAAACGAAGATAACATATTTCGCCAACCAGTTCGATCTTTTGCTTTATCTCTCCAGTTGGCAATACCAAGCATACGCAGGGATTCGTCAACCTGATCCCTCCAGCGGAGTCTTGGTCTTCCTATTTTTCGTCTTCCTTCGAGTTCGGTTTCGAAAACCCTTCGCGCTGGTTCATCTTCATCCATTCTACTGACATGGCCTAGCCAGCGCAATCGCGTTATCTTGATCCGCTTAACTATGTCAATGTCAGGATAAAGCTCATACAGCTCATGATTCATGCGTCGCCGATACTCGCCGTTGTGCACTATAGGGCCATAAATTTTTCGGAGTATTTTTCTCTCGAAGACTCCTACAGATGTTTCGTCTGCTTGCGATAGGACCCAGGATTCTGCGCCATAAAGCAAGACAGGTTGAATGAGAGTCTGGTTCAGCTGGACTTTTGTTACTCGAGAGAGGGCTTTATCTCTAAAGTGCTTGCTTAGCCCAAAATAACATCTATTCGCAAGCACAATTCTCCACTTGATCTCAAGGCTGACGTTGTTGTTTTTGTTCACGGCAGATCCGAGGTATATAAATTCGTCCACTACCTCGAAGTTATAACGGTTATCAACGTTCACGCTTTGGTCTAATCGCGTGGAGGCCCTGTTCGTTGAAACCATTAATTTTGTCTTGTCCTCATTCACCGTCAGACCCACTTTTGCTGACTCCTTCTCAATTCTCGAAAAAACCGCAGTAACTTCTCTAATTGTGCGCCCAATGCTGATGGTTTTATTCATATTGACTGCAGCTTTTCTCATAATGATCTCCATTAAGATGTTAAAGAGATCGCACGATAGGGTGTCGCCTTGCCTGAGGCCTCGCTTAGTTTCGAAAGGTTCGGTAAGATCCTTACCAACTTTCACTGCGGATTTGGTGTTCGTCAAGGTCATCCTGCAAAGGCGTATGAGTTTTGCAGGAATACCAAGCTCAGACATTGCTTCATAGAGTTTCTCCCGTATCGGACTATCGAAGGCTGCTTTATAATCGATAAATAGATGATAGGTGTCGATTTGTTTTTCGTGTGTCTTCTCCAGGATTTGGCGTAGCGTGAAAATCTGGTCAGTTGTCGATTTTCCAGGCCTAAAACCACACTGGTATGGTCCAATCAGGTCAGCGATAATTGTTTTTAGTCTTTCGCACATTATACGTGATAGAACCTTATATGCTATGGATAAAAGGCTTATTCCACGGTAGTTGGCACAGATACTCGGGTCACCTTTTTTAAATATGGGACATAGTACACTGAGACTCCAATCGCCGGGCATGCATTCATCTAACCAAATTTTGCTAATGAGCTGATGCATGCACCTTATCAGCTCATCGCCGCCAGCCTTAAACAGCTCCGCCGGTAATCCATCGGCTCCTGCGGCTTTGTTGTTCTTAAGCCGGGCAATAGCTGTTCTGACCTCGTCTTGGTTAGGAGGGGGGCAATCGACGTCGTCGTCCATATTGTGATCGATTGTCCCATCGTCATCGGATATCTCAGGTACTAGTAGCGCGGAGAAATGCTCTCTCCATATTCCCAACATGCTCTGCACATCTGCGACGAGATTTCCGTCCTTGTCTTTACAGAAGGGGGGCCCTGAACCATGTCCATTAGTTCCGTTTTTAACTTTTTGGTAGAATTTTCGGGCTTCGTTCTTCCTTCTGTATGTCTCAATTTTCTCACTCTCGCGCTTTCTCCACTGCCTAAACAGACGGTTTACCTCCTTTCTCTTCTACCTATACCGCTCAGTTGCAGCTCGCGTTGCAATTGACTGAAGCATTACCATACGTGCAGCGTTCTTTTCGTCATTTGCTATGCGACACTCTTCATCGTACCATGGTTTATTGCGAAGCGGTTTTTCGAAACCAAGTACGGTTGTTGCGGCAGTTTTTATAGAGTCGGAAATGGGTTTCCATGGCGCATCAGGATCGTCATCGGATGGGGGTGGATGCTGTGCCAAAAGTTGCGAGATCTTCCTTGAGTAGGTTGTGGCTACCTCTAGTAATTGCAGCTTTCCGATGTTCAGCTTCCCCTGCGCCTGGTTTCGTACGATTTTCGCTCTACTTAATCTTGTGCGAACCTTTGCTGCTACCAGGTCGTGATCAGAATCGATGTTAGCTCCTCTGATCACTCGTACGTCCATTACACTGGATGAGTGCCTTCCATCAATTACCACGTGATCAATTTGGTTCTTAGTTCTTTGATCAGGAGATACCCAAGTAGCCTTGTGGATGTCTTTATGCTGGAATCTTGTGCCACTAATGACCATGTTTTTTGCCGCGGCAAAGTCAATCAGTCTCATACCGTTGTCGGAACTGTCAGCATGAAGACTGAAATTGACAATAGTTGGATTAAACACATTCTCCCTTCCTAATTTGGCATTAAAATCTCCTAGTACAATCTTAATGTCATGGCCAGGGCAGCGGTCATACGTTTCCTCTAGGAGCTCATAGTATAAGTCTTTGGCATCATCATCTTTCTCTTCTGTCGGGGCATGCACACAAATTAGGGAAATATAAAAATATTTCGCTTTTATGCGGATTGTGGCTATTCGTTCACTCACAGGATTGAACCTAGAGACTAGATGTCGCAGTCTTTTACCAACTACAAATCCGCAACCAAATTCATGTTTTTTTCATGGCAACTGTAGTATATATCGCAGTTTCTTTTTCTTGTGCAGCCATGTCCTGTCCATCGCATTTCCTGGATAGCGGTAATGTCAGCCTTATAACTTTCGAGGACATCTGCCAGTTGGATACTTGCACCGGATCTATATAGAGTTCTTACATTCCAAGTGCATATCCGTAAATCGTAAACCAGATTATTACTCATAATATATTCCACAAGTAACTCCACCCTTTTCGGTGATGTCACTGTTTTCATACATATCATGATGTTCATTGACATCACTGCACATTGTCAGATCATTGTTCTCTTCTGTAGCCAGTGATTTTAAGGCACAGTGTGAAGCTCCTGCGTCATGTGCCATGTATTCCGAGAACAATCAATAGTGGGAGTTACCTAACTCCAGGTTGGCTGCTACTACATCTTCGCTACTGAAAGAGGGAAGAAGTTAAATATTAAGGTAGTTTCTGGTAAGCATACAGGCCCTATGTTTTCCATTACCTATAGTTTGAAGCAGCTTAATCCCAAACCAAGAATCAGAACTCCAATCTCACCCATGGTGCTGGATTAGGACCAGATATGCTCCTGTTGCGACAGAATGACTTTTAATATGTCGAAAGCCGCCGTAGAGTGGCGGAGGTTAGTCTACAGAATCTGGATCATGGTTAGGTTTCGACACCAGCATTGCATCCGCCTCGTCATCGGTTCCGCCGAGAAGTTCATCTTCCGGTTCCATGATGAAGAGCTTCTTCACGAATCCAAGCACATCAGAAAAGAAAGAAATGCTATTATCCTCCAGATGCCTATAATACACTTGCGATGGGCTGGTTCCTCAAAAGATATAACATCAGGCGTATGTGCTAAAGTATCTTTTGCGTTGTCTGCCTTATCGCTCTTGTACATCCTAAAGGCCGTGTTGGACTGTCAGTGTAAATTGAACGATTCGCGAAGAGAGAAATTGGAATGAAACTCTCTTCCATTTGAAAGGAATCGTACGCTCGTTATGCTTTCCAGTTACACTGTTATTTATGGAGAATGCAAAACCATCTGCCTGCAAAGAGATAAACAAAATACCACAGTTATAAAAAAAAATCGAATAGGAAAAAAGAAAACTGTGATCAATGACTAAACATTTGTAGGAACCGACGAAGTAAAAGCTTTTATTACCATTTTCTTTGTTTTTGTTCGTTTCATTCAAAATGCAACCCTGATTACATCATTCAAAGACAAAGACATTAGAAGACAACGGAAAGTCGACGTGATTCACTCAAACGCATTTCTCTCTCTCTCTCGTCATAAATTGATTATTTCATAGTTTTTACATACTTTATGTAATTTTATTTAAACATGGTTGGAATTTCTATAGATAGATAATGTAACATCATCAGAAAACTGCTCGTGTATTGAAATATTCAACGAAAGGAGTAACAGAGAGAGAGAGCAGAGAAACGAGGCGATTCACTCGCTTTTTCGATTCTACGAGGGTTGCCAAATTGCGTAGATTTTTCTTCTCTACCAGTACATCTTCTATGCATAATTTTTTGAGCAAAATCAAAAACTGAGAGTGCTGACAGGTCTGTCCAAATTTTTCTGTAAATCATTCTCCGCCAGTTTACACTATTCCGTCCCCTCCCACCAAATGGAAATTTTCGAACACGACTTTAAGTTGGATCCTATTGAATCCGTATGAGAGCCGGCCACCTGACTTGACGAAGCGAGGCAGAGACTCGGCATTCAGTCTAACAACTACATGCCTTCTATCTCCATCTACATCATCCAATCGATCGGACTTCCAGTTTTTGGTTCGAAGACTGGGATTGTAGTCTTGTAGCCGTTTTATGATTGAATCCGAATTGGATGGTGTTGACGGAATCTATGCGTGGGGCCTGGGTGGAGACGGGATGCCATCTTTTTGGACAAAGTACAGTGGCGCTTCCGGCCAGATTTCTCCTATTTGCCTCAGAGCGCAACGATAGCTTTCAACAGAGCACTCGTCGCTGAAGCGCATTAATTTTATGCGGCCCTGATACCAGCCTGCATCGTTACAATCGAGAGATGGACCCGGCAACTCCCTGTTGATTGGATAAACTTTGTTCCCCCATGGGATTCCTATGTTTCAGATTCATTTCATTTTATTAATGTGAGATCCTCATTCTTTTATTTTACCTTACATTTCTTTCTATTCGTACACGCTGCAAAATCTTGTTTGGATGCAAATTTAACATGTGTTTGGAGCTTGTCGCAAATATGGTATACTTGTGTCCCAACACATTGAGTTTGCTATTCAATATTACACGTTTGAAAGACAATGATTATTATGTTATAATATATGTGTTTGTGATCCAAATATAGCTGTGTTTGGATATAAATGTAGCTGCGTTTAGTGCACAGTTTACTTCTTTTTATTCGCTATGCTCTGTTGAGAGCAAAATACTAAAACGCCGACAAAGAACGTTGTTACAATGTACTCTATTTTTGTATTTTTCTGCAAATATTCGTGAATGCATATTAAAATGAATTGAATGTTTATGTTGACTGATCTGTTGCGTTTTCATTTCATGCATTAAGTCGCCAATCGTTCGTCTGGGAGAAAACACTCGAATACATCGATGAAAGTATATATATAGACGTTTGGGATGGAATATGCATATCTGCAAGTTAACATGGTAATATTTGCATTTAAATGTAAGTCAGTTTGGGACTTGCAACCATATGAATGTTTAGAGTGTAATCCAAACGTATTCATCGTTCCTGTAGAATATGTTTGGGAGAATATGATCCAGAGACCATTTGTTTCAGCGTGTATAAATATCCTCATTTTTGCCTCATTTCTCGTTGCTTCAATGTGGCAACTCTATTACTGTCTCAGCAACAACTTGTTCCAAACACAAATGTTTAAATGCTTTGTCATTCATACGCACCACATACATCGTATAATGAACTGGAATGAAATGAGAATGACTCTATTAACCATTTCTCTTTGTGACGATTTAACTCAATGCCAGTCAGTTGTTCTCTTATATCTTACAAATTAATAGCGCTCTCACATGCATGAACGACAGCAATAATGATATGTAGGAACAACAAATGAATGTTTATTTGCAAGACTGAAGTTTGACATTTTGGAATGTCATAGTTGTGTAGTGTAACATGGTAATAACGAAACGGAAATGTAGTTAGAAAAACTTTAACTAATTGTTAAAAATCACAGAGAACAAGAAAAATCAAAAAACTAACAGGAACTAGTAGGACATGCAAATAATAGAGAACATGCAACGTAACCAATTTTACGTTTTGATTATTCGGTTATTCAGTAGTCGATACCATACCATGATAAATATTGTTCTTGCCGTAAATTTATTCAAGGTATCATTAGAACATTTTTTGTGTTCGACTTAAAGCTAATAAATAAGATTTATATTAAAAAGGTCTTGAGCTTGAATAAATTTAGATTAAAAAACAGACCGACTAAAAAACTCCCGCAAGGGAAATGATGATTGTCCTTGCCCATTACTGGATTGGCAGAAAAGGCGGGTTATCGTCTTTACTCTAAAATTGTTAGTTAATTTAAATGGTCCTAAGGGCCCATAAGACCATCTGCACCTTACGGTTCTGCTTTCTGGTTTACACAGTGACGAGCAAAATTGTAACAGGGTTGTCACAGTTTGAAAATAAATTTATATATTGTAAATATTTGATTAAAAAAAATAATTAAATAAATCAATTTTGTTGTTCTCTCGTGAATAAAAGGAAAAATCAATTAAAATTCTATGTTGCTATAAATGGGGAACAGTTAATATTGTAAAGTTATACAAATGTTACAATTTTGCACTTTGGTTTTGTGTTAATTTATTTGTTTTTTCATTCATTATTTTGTCCAGTAGCCTTTGGCTTTTTTAAGTGCTTGTATTTAGCGAGGCATGCTATTGCAAAATATTGTCGTCATTTCCGCTGGAATCGCATTCCAAGTTTCTTTTACTCTATCCCACACCTCGTTTTCGCCTTTTGGAGCATCTGGGTACTTGGCAAGATGAGATTTTTCGTAAATCCAAAAGTTTTCGATCGGGTTTAAGTCCGGTGACTGCGCTGGCCGCTGCATAGTTGTAAATTGTTTATCGATTTTGGCCGAATGTTGTGGGACGTTGTCTTGCTGAAATATTGTTCTTTATCTTCAATTTTAGCTTGAGGACCTCCGGCACTCTTCGCAGTATATCCCTATACCTTTATGGATCCACCATCATGTTTCATGGTTTGTGTTACTGCGTTCTAGGTAGTAGTATTTCAATCTTTGGTGCAGTGCGAAGTAAGGCTATTGGACTCAAATCGATTGATTTTAGTCTCATCAGACCATATAACCTTAAACTCAAGTCGTAATTGTATTTTTATTATTTAAAACGTGGCGAATTTAATACTTCACCCTCTTCCAGTCAGCCTGAGTCCTGTTTTCGTAGACCTGGGCGAATTATATACAAAGCTTTATATTCTTTTGTGATAAAAATGGTTTCTTTTTCATCTCTGCAGCGTTAAAACCCAATCTTGTGAGACTTCGACAAGCAGTCCACTCACTACCGTCAATATTTAACGTTTTTATTTAACGCAGCTGCGGTAATTGCATTATTTTCTTACTTATCCGGTCTCGGACAACCCCGGGGGGTCAGGGACCTTACAAAACGAAGGTAACATATTTCGCCAACCAGTTCGATCTTTTATCTTATCTCTCCACTTGGCAATACCAAGTGTACGCAGGGATTCGTCAACCTGATCCCTCCAGCGGAGTCTTGGTCTTCCTATTTTTCATCTTCCTTCGAGTTCGGTTTCGGAAACTCTTCGTGCTGGTTCGTCTTCATCCATTCTACTGACATGGCCTAGCCAGGGCATTCACGTTATTTTGATCCGCTGAACAATGTCAATGTCGGTATAAAGCTCATACAGCTCATGGGTCATGCGTCGCCGATACTCGCCGTTGTGCACTATAGGGCCATACATTTTTCGGAGTATTTTTCTCTCGAAGACTCCTACAGATATTTCGTCTGCTTGCGATAATACCCAGGATTCTGCGCCATAACGCAAGACAGGTTGTATGAGAGTCTGGTATAGCTGGACTGTTGTTACTCGAGAGAGGGCTTCATCTCTAAAGTGATTGCTTACCCCAAAATAACATATATTCGCAAGCACAATTCTCGGCTTGATCTCAAGGCAGACGTTGTTGTTTTTGTTTACGGCAGATCCGAGGTATATAAATTCGTCCACCACCTCGAAATTATAACGGTTATCAACGTTCACGCTTTGGTCTAACTAATCGCGTGGAGGCCCTGCTCTTTGAAACCATTAATTTTGTCTTGTCCTCATTTACCGTCAGACCCACTTTTGCTGACTTCTTCTCAATTCTCGAAAACACTGCAGTAACTTCTCTTATTGTACTCCCAATGATATCTACATCATCAGCATTCGCGAGCAGCATGTGACTTATGCTGCTGATGGTTTTATTCACGTTGACTGCAGCTTTTCTCATAATGATGTCCATTAAGATGTTAAAGAGATCGTACGATATAGTGTGGCCCTGTCGGAGGCCTCGCTTACTTTCGTAAGGCTCGGTAAGATTCACTTCAACTTTCCCTGCGGATTTGGTGTTCGTCAAGGTCATCCTGGAAAGGAAAATGCGTTCTGCAGAAATACCAAACTCAGACATTGCCTCGTAGAATGTCCCCCGTAGCGGGTTATTGAAGGCCGCAGCCCCCCCTTACGCAGCCCCCGGGCTCCACCGAAATTAATTCCATAAGATGTGATTTTTGAATGTAGTGCTATTTTTCAACCGAAATATTATGCTGGGTCCCCCGACATAAAATCCTGCGTATGGTACTGATGACAGGTGTCGATTTGTGTTTCGTAGGTCTTCCCCAGTCTTTGGCGTAGCGTATAAATCGGGTCCGTTGTCGATTTTCCAGGCCTAAAGCCACACTCATATGGTCCAATCAGGTCAGCGATAATTGTGCCACGGTAGCTGGCACAGAGACTCGGCTGGGTCACTTTTTTTGAATATGGGGCATAGTACACTGACACTTATATTGCCGGGCATGCATTCATTTAACCAAATTTTGCTAATGAGCTGATAAAAAAGAAATAGTTTCCCATTACATTCCATGACAGAATCGGGAAGAGCTTCTCACAACCAGTAAGCGGTTCGCTTTCTAGATTTATACTCACTGATTAGGACCTACAGTTTTACATCGGTTCCGAACGGTATTTTGGAAGCCTTTTTATGGCTAAATACTGGATAGTGTCGCCGTCACTATGCGAGGTGACCGCCGTCGAAAGAAATTTAAGGTGGTCAGAGCAGGGATCGAATCCAGAATCTCAAGTACAAGAGGCGCGCATACTAACCATTGCACCACCGAAGACTAATGAGCTGATGCATGCACCTTATCAGCTCTTTGCCGCCAACCTTAAACAGCTCCGCCGGCAATCCATCGGCTCCTGCGGCTTTGTTCTGAAGCCGAGCAATAGCTGTTCTGACCTCGTCTTGGTTAGGAGGTGGGTAATCGACGTGGTCGTCCAAATTGTGATCGATTTTCTCATCGTCATTGGATATCTCAGGTACCAGTAGCGTGGAGAAATGGTCTCTCCATAATCCCAACATGCTCTGTACATCTACGATGCGATTTCTGTCCTTGTTGTATTTACAGAAGGGGGTCCTGAACCATGTCCATTGGTTCCGTTTTTGAATTTTTGGTAGAATTTTCGGGCTTCGTTCTTCCTCAATTTTCTCACTCTCGCGCTTTTCCACTGCCGATTCTTACGCCTAAAAAGACGGTTTACCTCCTTTATTTTTTTCCCTATACCGCTCATCGTACCATGGTTTGCTGTCACTTGCCACTAATTTTGCCAAATGACGACAAGTGCGGTCGTAAATTTTTCTGAGGCGACCAGGAACAATTGAAGTTTTATTCTCTCTCATTTCTCATTTTATTCTCTGGATCTTCAGCTTGCAACGTGCCGAAGAGATATATTTTTTTTTTTAATAATTCCATGATTTCAATTACTTTTTATGCTTTAATTTTTGATCAGCACCTGCACAATAATGAGCAATTGAAATTGAAAATATATAGGCTACGTGATGGTTGCAATTGAATGTCTGGATCTTCAAAGCGTTGAGGAAAGTGCAATATTGTAACATTGAAGAGAGTGGGTGCGTAATTGTAACATTGTGGTTTGTTTACATATTACTCTCTTGTAAACATACACTCGTATGTATATTTTTTGTATATTTAAGTGTTATTTACATAGAGTATTGATTTATAGAGCTGTCATGTTTCTCATCTGACATTCCCTTCCACACTATTCGTGGTGCGGTGGGTGCGATAAAGAGTTATTTGACGTAAATTGGCTTACACCAGGTGGAATTACAAAAATTGTTGACTTAATTTTCAAGTCGTTTTGATGAAAAACTGTGAAAATTAAAGGTATTTTGCACTTTTTTGATATATTTTATTGTTAGTATATATTTGTGGTTTATTTACACAAAAAATTTAACGCAGAAATCGAAATGCCGTTGCTGATTTATTGTTGGATGGTTTGAGCCTTTGCCTCTATCTGGTATTATTAAAGCAATTCTATCCAACATCCAACCGCCCATCTGAAACACACCAAATGTCATCAATTTACTGAGCGAGTTGGCGTCTCTATACGTCATTACTCTATGGTTCATTATGAAAAAGACAAATTCAATAAAATTTAAAAAAATGTTTTAGTTCTAATGTTAAACGCTGCTAAACATTAAAGTTTTAAACTTCCATTATGGGAAACCTGTTACAATTTTGCTCGTGACAGAACTTCGAATCATTGGAAGAGTTTCTCTGCCATTGTACCAATTTCGCAAGATTTCGACCCAAACACCTCTCGGGTGATACAACTCAGGAGAATGTCTTGGAGAACACTGACAAAATATATACACTGAAAAATAAAAGATTCTTCTGGGCCACGAAGAGCGCACATCTGGCATTCCTACTGACCTGGGTGTATGCCCAAAAACGGATTATGGGGCGAAGTAACAATGCTTCGATGATTCTTTCTCGACATTACTTACCCTGCGAAATGATTCATCTGACCACGATCTTTATTGAATCGGCATATTCTTTCGGTTTTCATCTTTACTTTTCATTTTTCTTTATATAATTCTTTAGTTCCTTACTTCCTTTTGTTCGTTTCCATTTGCTCATTGTTTGAACTAATAAATTTTTGCTATATTTTACATTTCCTATATAATGTTATTGTGGCCGTCGGTGGTGCAATGGTTAGTGTGATCGCGTCTCTTGTATATGAGATCCTGGGTTCGATCCCTGCTCTGGCCACCATACAATTTTTTTTGGCGGTTGTCACCCCGCATAGTGACGGCGACACTATCAAGCATTTTGCTATGAAAAAGCTTCAGAAAATACCTTTCGAAACTGGTGTAAAACTGTAGGTCCCAATCGGTGGATGTAAAACTAGAAAGCGCACAGCTCACTGGTTGTGAGAAGCTCTGCCCAAACCCTTCATGGTATGTAATGGGAACCCATATATTGTCGTGATACTGCTTCATTACTGGTTTCGTCGCAACTCACTGCAGCATCGCCATACTAGTTGGGTCTTTAACATTTATATTTCAATTGGATTCGCATCTATACTTTTCATTTTATGTAAAATTTGTCACCATTCTTCTTCGGTCGATGGTCCAATGGTTACAGTGCGCGACTATTGTACACGAGAACGTGGTCGAGAAGTGGCCGATTGGCGTGGGGTCCGACCACCTTGCATTTCTTTCAACGGCGGTCGCTTAGTGACGGTGACACTATCGAGTATTTAACCACGAAAAATCTTCCCAAAAACACCGTTCGGATCCAGTAGGTTCCAATCGGTGGTGGAAACCCAGTTGCTTGTGAGAGTCTCCTTAATCCCTTCATGGGTTTTATTGGGAACCCATATATTGTCATGATACTGCTGCATTACTGGTCTCGTTGCAACTGACTGCAGCGTCGCCATACTAGTTGCATCTTTCACTTTATTATAGCATTTAAATTCTCATCTATTCTTTTATACTTCCAAAACATTTTGAACTTCTCCCTCTTGCGCCTGACAATCTTCACATATTTCCTCGTAAAGCGGCGATTCAGCTCTCTCGTCTTGTCAGTAAGTCGGGCCGTAATTGCCCTCGTTGCATCTGACTATAGCACTACCATATAAACATTACAGTGAATAGGTTGGAAAAGTTCGCGTCTTCTTGCCTCCTTGGTGTATGACACTTGCATAGTGTAGTATTCTTCTTGCTGCACTTGACTTTAAATGTGACCTCGTACCCAAAGATAGATTCAGACCTGTCGCTGTCCCGAATCATTCGATATAATTAGAAAAGTGACTTTCTTCCATAAATCACCCTTCTCTGGAATTCTGTAACTTTTTAACGGACGAAATCGGTTTCGGACAAAATTTGAAAATTTTGTATTGAAATTTTATGATTTTTGACAATTTAACCACCGGTTTTTTTCGCTTAAAAGTTAAGCGAACCACAGACTTGCCATTCATATTTGTCGCATATATTTGTTATCGTTTTACCGCCCATACTGGAGGTGGCTGAACTACTGAAAAGTAGTGTCACAACCCTCCGGAGAATATGTATCTACACAGACAGCCAGGCTGCTATAAAATCCCTGGAAGCCATGTTTGCTACGTCCCTGACGGTGAAAGAATGCCACTCATAACTTAGTGTGATGGCAGAGTATTTTGACATCAGGCTCATCTGGGTACCGGGACACAGCGACATTCCAGGCAATTGCGTAGCGGATGCGTTAGCTAGACAGGGTACAACGGCACAGGTTCTTCCGGCAAAAGAAGGTGTTAGTATGACAATCTCTACCTGCCGTTTGCAGATCAGGCAGTGGGCCGATAATATGTTCAAGGACAAGTGGAGACTTACTTCAACTTGCAAAAAAGCCAGGGTCGTCTGGCCACAGGTGGACAGGAGAGGACTAGGCAACTTCTTAACTTGCCGAGAGGCAGGTTATCCACAATGATAGGAACACTTATGGGTCATTGTTTTGTAGGAAAACACGCCCTAAGATTGTGACATAGAAACTCCACTCTCTGTAGATGCTGCATGGAAGAGGACGAGGAAACGACGAAACACCTTCTCTTGGATTGCCCTGCTCTGGCAGGACTGAGAAGTAGGATATTCGGAACACATCTAGTTAGTACCGTAGCCCTACAGGATATTCCTGTAGGTCTTATAGACAAATTTATTGAAAGGTCAAATTGGCTAGACGTCTAGTCAATAGTTGCTATGGAGGAAACTGCAGGTATCACAATGGGCTTCTTTAGCCTAAGTGTGCTAGACAGCCTGCTGTCTTGCATCCTTTTCAACCAACCAACGAACCGCCCTTCTTGATGCCAAATAAGAATGTAATCGACGTTGGTCGCATCACTATCATGTTGACAAAATTTTTTGTAAACATTTTTTTTTTTCAAAATCAACAGCCACATTAAAAGTTATCGACCAGGCTCATGCTCATGAATGACAAGTCTGTGGTTCGCTTTACAGAATTCCGGTGCAGGAATCAAACAATTGTTCAGGATTTTCTTTATCAAATCTTCACCGTGCACCATTTTTTATTTTGAATGGATGTTGGCAATCGCCAAAGCTTCCTGTCCTCGATCCTTTTTTTGTTGTTAGTACTCGTACTTTAATTAGTGAAAATTGGTTAATTTTCTTTTATATTCTTACAAAAATGTCCTCGTGACCTGCAATTCAAGTAATGGGATTTTCTGCAAACACTCTTGACGTTGGTCAACCTCCGTTATTTGTATGTATTTGAATAGATTCATTTGTAGATAATAAGTGACCTCATTTGTCCAGGCTGATGAATGGAGTACAAATGCAGATGGCTGCTACTGCAAACTTCTTTTGATTTTTCGTTATGGACTAGTACATCCTGCGCCACGGATTCAGAGCACAAAAGTGGCAAAGAAAACACGAATGAACAAAACTTGTGTTGGCCAAGAGAGTTTTAAAACTAAATCCTTATTACTGCAATGATTTCCATTAACGAAGAACGACTACTACTACTTGTGAGTATGTCTTGTCCAAATAATCAGCGTCACATCAAAGTTAAGAAAATCATCTGTCCTAAGAGAATCTAAACCAGCCATGGCCTGAAATATTGACACAGTAAATAATGAATTACAGTCACTTTTAAAAATCGTTAGATGAAGATTGGCTTTTGTGTAAACTATTTATTTACACATAAAATTTGAGATTGTTTTACTCTAATCCAATTTAATCCTTTGCAGGACTTTTAATACATGTGGAAATTACTGTTGGTAACTGATCTCTCGACTGTATGCTATGTACATTGAATATGAATGAAGAAAGACATGAGTGGGCAATTTCGTAGTGACGAAACAATACTCTTCACAAGGCCTTTTCGATAGCCTTGCAGAATTGCCGCATTTTTGCCTTAAGGCCGGTACTAAGTTCGTTAGCACGAAAATATAATGAGCAACATCAGTCTTTTCGCTGTAAAATTAGCCAGCAAATTGTTTGTGTTAATAACAAAATTTGTTTCTGTTATTGAATTCCATTTCAATTTAGGGAAATTTGAACTTTTCCACTGTATTTTAAAATTTTTTTTTTTTTTTGACAAATTAAATAAGAGTTGACAACATTGATAATTTCTCCCTTAAAATTTATTGGTCATTAAGTTTTCCCAAGATGTATTTATTACAGGTAGAAGCGTTAGAACAGCTGATTTCAATTTTTTCTTGTCGTTGCGGTCCGACCTTGTCAAAAGTTGTTTATAGCAAATTCCAGATGTATCCAGTACAGATGGAAGCGTTAGAACAGACGGTATAATTTTTTCTAGTCCTTGTGGTTGCAACAATGCCTGTTGCTATAACATGCAATAAGTAAATCTACGTTATTTCGATCACATGAATTTCACAGGGTCGATATCCTACTGCTTCTACCTTACTTACTCCGGGATCACACACAGCAATTTTACTTGGGCAAGTGTTGAGTTTATATGAGAGAGATTTAAAGAGTATCCATTCTCTTCCGTTCTCTCTCTTATAAACTCAAGACTTGCGCAAGTAAAATTGTCGTGTGTGACCCCGCACTTTTTTTGCCATGAGTTTGTATTATAAACTTTAAAATGTTGCTTGATACATTTTGATTGATACGTGTTGCTGCTATTTTGTGTGAACAGCTAGTAATACCATAGAGAAATGACTTATAGAGAATCGATTTTACTCAGTAAATTTACGAAATTTGGTGTGTTGCATACGGACGTTGCATGTTGGAAAGTATTGCTTTAATAATACCAGATAGAGGCATTGGCTCAGACCAACCAACAAGAAAACAGCATTGGCATTTTGTTTTGTGGCTTAAATTTTTTGTGTAAATACACCACAAACATATAGTAACAAAAAAAGATAACAAAAAAAGTCCAGTATACGTTTAAATTTCACAGTTTTCCATTAAAACGACATGAAAAATTTAAGTCAACAATTTTTGTAATTCCACCTGGTGTAAGTCAATTTACGTCAAATAACTCTCTATCGCACCGACCGTACCACAAAGAGTATGAAACGAAGCATCAGATGAGATAGATGGCAGCTCTATATGACATTACTCTATGAGTAATACACTCTCCGAAAATGTTTGGCGACATTTCGCTTTAACTGATTTTTGTATGGAGTTGAATAAAATTTTGCAAAAAATTTCGAACTTATTACAGGCCTTTCTGACATATACCCAACAACAAAAACTTATAGTAAGCGCACATCGGATGAACATCAGAATTCACTTTTCAGATGTTATTTAAAGTGACTCTTTTGGTAGCGATAAAAAATGCACATTTAGCATTTTTGGATGTACACGACTCTCGATAATTTGAAACTCGTTAATTTGAATCTCTCGATTATTTGAAGAATTTTCCCGGTCCCTTGAAAAAACTCGATAAATTGAAAAAAATCAGTGTGTTTTTGTCCCCTTGATAATTTGAAGCTGTAGGAATGGCATCTTACTCGCCACCATTCTATAATTTGAATTTGTGCTTCTTTACTCTCTATAATTTGAAGTCGGCCAGAGAACCACAATACGTGTGAATAAGCGAGCAGAATTGTGCCTCTGTTGGACATCTTTGATTTTGAGTATGAAGTCTGTAATTTGAAGTCGGGGATTCCCACTTATGTATGTTTTCCGCGTATGTTGGCTGGTTAACATGAATGAGTTCGCAGTCTAGAGTATGCTTTCAAACGTTAAAGTGCTTTATTTTAATGTTTTATTTCTTTCACATATTCATTTGAAAACATCAAAATGAGTTCAAGAAAGAACAAGTGCATTTCCATAGATGAAAAAAAGCGAGTGATTCAAGCTGTAGAGGAAGGGCAATTAAAAAAAGATGTCGCCAAACAGTTTGGCATTTTACCATCGACATTGTCTATGATTTTGAAAAACAAGGAAAAAATCATCGGAAGTGCCTTAAATGAGAGAAGAAAAAGGTCACGTCAGGCTGAATTTCCCCGTTTTGAAGAGTGCTTGCTTAAGTGGTTTCGACAGTGTAGAGCACAAAACGTTCCCGTGGGCGGTTTCACGTTCAAGGAAAAAGCAAAGTCTTTTGCACAGTCACTTGGAATTAAAGAATTTGCAGCGAGTGAGGGGTGGCTTTCAAATTTCAAGAACCGGCACGCCATTGCATTCAAAAAGATCTGTGGAGAGAGCGCAAGCGTGGATAGTTCCATTTGTTCCGAATGGATTAGCAAACTAAATGAATTAATTACTGGTTATGACCCAAGGAACATATTCAACACAGACGAAACTGGGCTTTTTTATAAATGTCTTCCTGATCGCACCCTGACGTTCAAAGACGAAAAGTGTCATGGGGGTAAACAGAGCAAGGATAGAATAACCGTCCTTCTTGCATGTAACATGGATGGTTCTCAAAAGTTAAAACCACTCATTATAGGAAAATCTATAATAATAATCTAAAAAATCTAAAAAAATAATAACCCACCGCCATTAGATCACGTAAAGTTGATTTTTTTCCCACCCAGTACAACATCAAGATTGCAGCCATTAGACCAAGGCATTATCCAAAATTTTAAAACTCTCTACCCCAGAGAAATTGTTTCTCTTGTGCTGGATAGCATTGAAAAGGGTGAAAAGGCGAACATAATAGTTTTGACCGCTGTAACGATGCTATGACCCTTACTAACTCTATGCTCTGACCCTTATGCTCTGACCCTTACTAACTGCTTCAGAAAGTGCGGGTTTAAGCAAACGGACAACGAAGCACAGTCATCAGAGCCGCCACAAATTATGAGCACTGTCCCAGGGTGGGGACTTCTACCTAACTGTGAAGAGTTAACTTTTGAGGAGTTTGCTCAAGTTGACGATGACATCTGTGTCCATGGTGTCCTTACCGATGCTGAACTTTTAGATTTGGACAATAACGAAGAAGAAAATGAAGAAGGCGAACCGCTTATTGTTGTCACATTGAGCGAGGCAAGGAAATCTCTTAGTACCCTACGTTCTCATCACAATAGAAATTCATTAGATAATAATACATTGAAGTCGGTCACTCAAAAAAAAATTACTCATTTTTTTAAAAATGATATATTGTAAAATATGTAATTCAAAACGATGTGAAATAAAAGCCACGATTTAATAATACTCTTGTTTATTTGAATTTTTCCCCAGTTCTCTCTTGATAATTTGAACTCTTATTATTTTGAAACTCTCGGTAATTTGAACTTTTCCTCTGGTCCCTTGAGTTTCAAATTATCGAGAGTCGACTGTAATTACAATCTTAAATTTCAGGGTCAGAGCTATTTAATATTGAGCTGCACAGAAATTCCCTAACCTTTTTACGATAAAATTTGGTACTTAAAGTGTAAACATTCATCAAATTTTCCCATAGGAGGCTTTAAACCAATCGATGTCTTTGAAAAAACAAACATCGGTAACACATACTTTTGATGTGCTAACATCTATAGTCACGGGTAAGGCAACCTATCAAAGTGAACACATGGAAACAACACACACCGTTAGCATCACATACGTGGTTGTTGTACAACAATAGTGGATGCCTGAAAATAAGTATGATGGTATTGATGTAGCGGCAACGAACAAACAAGCAGGTCGTCATCGCCAAAGAGTATTGAATAGTGTATAGAGAACTCATGGAGCGAATTGTATGACTCAAAAGCACTGGCGACATCTGGCGAATGATTCAAAACGTATTACTCTCTTTTTGTTATAACTTGGTCCATTCATAATTTCGATGTGAAACATTGATGCGATTTGAAAACATTTATCCTTTTTGCATTGTTTTATGTAATAACATTGTCTAAAAAGAGCATTTATATTGAAATATTCTATAAAGAGAATAAGACTCGTTTATGCTCTTTTACTCAGACTCTCTACATGAGAGCGGAAAAAGAGTGAAATAAGTTCTCTATACTATCCAATACTTTAGGTCGTCGCTCTGTTTATGACAAAACAAAAACAATTATTTATGTGAGCTAAATATTGTTGTTTTTTATTTTAACAATATTACATCTAATGTTAAAGTAGGTGTAAGAAAAAAGAAAGTGCAATAGCAGAAGAGCCTTCAGCAGAAAAACTATTCTTTTTTTATTTTCCAATGCAACATTTACTAATGTGTTCAAAGAAATCGAAAAGGTACCGTGTAACAAAGAGGTGTTAACACATCGCTCGTGAGTTCGAATACTCATTGTTTTTGATATGAATTTTTATTTGAAAAATTTTAGTTTTACGATTTGTTGTTTAAAAAAAGTGATGCCTCATGAAAGACATCCATTGGTAAAAAAAAACCTCCTGTGGACGTAAAAAGTTTATTATTGTTGCTATTGTACGCACCGTTTCCTAGTTACAGCTATTTTTTAATTTTAGCGATTTTCTTATTTTGGCGATTTTTTAAAAAAAAAATTCTTCAATACGAATTGGACCACTTCATGAAACCCCCTTAGGAACTCACAAAAATTGGTTATTTTTCATTTGGTCGCTCCGTTTCCGAGATATGGATATAATGGCGTTTTAGCGATTTTTTATACGAAAAATTTTAGGTTTAGCGATTTGTTTAAAAAATATGTAAGTGGTGTCATATTAAAGACATATGGTCGTTTAAGCGATTTTTTATTTGAAAAATTTTAGTTTTCCGATTTTTTGCTTAAAAACCTCCCGTGGAAGTACCAAGTTTATTATTGTTGCGATTGCACGCACCATTTCCGAGTTACACCTATTTTTATTTTGGAGATTTAAAAAAAAATATTCAATGCGAATTGGATACGAATTTTTATTTTAGCAATTTTCCTATTTTTGGCGATTTTAAAAAGAAAAAAATTCTTCAATACGAATTGGACCACTTCATGAAACCCCCTTAGGAACGCACAAAAATTGGTTATTTTTCGATTGGACGCTCCGTTGTCGAGATATAGATATAATGGCGTTTTAGCGATTTTTTTGTACGAACAATTTTAGTTGTAGCGATTGGTTTAAAAAAATAAGTGATGCCTTATTAAAAACGTCCATTAGTTAAAGCCTGTTATGAAGGTTTTTTTTTTATTATTTTTGTGATTGGACACACTGTTTCCGAGTTACATCTAGTTATTTATTTTATCGATTTTGTTATGTTGGCAATTTTTTTTTAAAGAATCTTCCATACGACTTAGACCACATTAGGAAAATCCCGTAGAGACCTCCATTACTGGTTTCGTTGCAACTCACTGCAGCATCACCATACTTCTTTTACTTTATTATAGCAATTATATTTCCATCAATACTTTTCATTGTATATAAAGTTTGTAATCACTATTCTTCCCAAACATGCTGATCTTCATATCTTTCCTCTTAAGGCGGCGATTCAGCTCTCTCTTCTTCTAAGTAAGTCGAGCCTTTACTGCCCTCGTTGCATCTGACTATAGTACCACCATATTACTATATACACTTTTTGTACACTTTTTTATGACAGTTGTGACCTCGTATCCAAAGCAAAATTCAAACCTGTCAGCGTCCCGAATCATTCGTTAGAATTAGAAAAGTGTATTTCTTCCATAAATCACCATCTCTGGAATTCTATAACTTTTTAACGATAAAAATCGATTCGAAAAATTTCAGTTTTAGTGATTTGTTTGAAAACAAAGAAGTGATGCCCTATTAAGTGAAGTGATGCCCTATTAAATACAAATACATACAATACATTATCGGCTAAAGCCTACAATGGACATGAAAATTTTATTATTTTTGGGATTGGATGCACCGTTTTCGAGTTACAGCTACTTTTTTATTTTAGCGATTTTCTTATGGTGGCGATTTTTTAAAAAAAATCTTCCATACGACTTGGATCACATTATGACAATGCCTTAGAAACTTCCAACTACTAGTTATTTTTTTGATTCGACGCTCCGTTTCCGAGATATAGAAATTTTTTAAAATTTTCGATCAAAAACGGGGAAGGGTTGCCCTGGGTAACTCATTACCTATTGCCGTGGGTAATTGGTAAAGGCCGCTTACCCATACCCCTTGGCTAATGCTTAATCGTGATGGGTAATTCCCCATTGTCGTGGGTAGGTAACAATTATTTTCCCCATTACCCTATGGGTAATGGGTAATCGTAATAGGTAATTCCACATTGTCGTGGGTAGGTACACACTAGTTTCCCCATACCGTCTGGGTAATTGATAATCGTGATGGGTAATTCGCCATCGTTATGGGTAGCTACCCATTATTTCCCCCATACCGTCTGGGTAATGGGTAATCGTGATAGGTAATTCCCCATTGACGTGGGTAGCTATTTATTTTTTTCCCCATACCGTGTGGGTAATGGGTAAATGATCACTACCCATTGCCATAACCATTGCAATAATAACGGGTTACCCCGAATAACCCATTACCCGCGAAATTCGAACCCTGCCTGGAAATAAGGACTTCCTACTCCAGACAGATATATGAATTTCTACACGGATGGTTCGAAAATGAATAATCTGGTAGGCTACGGGTGTAATTTTGATCAATTAGGGTTGTATCTTTCTCGTAGAGTACGTGACCATTGCAGGGTGTATCAGGTGGAAATTTTGCCTATTAGAAAAGTGACAGATTGGCTGAGGCATAATGGTCTGGCAGTCATTGTCATCAATGCATCTCTGGCGGTCATCAAATAAATCCCTGGAAGCAGTATTGCTTAACTTAACGTCTGCCCAGGTGTGCTACAGCTGTACACGCTAAAAAAAACGGCCGTAGCAACAAATTGCAGGAACCATGTCATGTTTGCAAGCATTTTCTCATGAATTGAAGATCTGCTGCTTTTTTGTTTCTGTGTTGTCCATCACGATTTTGTTTTTCGGAGTGTTCAACAAACAAATCCACATTTGGGTCACAAAAACATATATTATAACCTATTAATTATAACCTATTAATATTGAACAACAAACATAATGTATTTCGACAGAAGTATACTATATTTGCGACAAGCTACAAACACGTTACCGAGATATAGAGATATAGAAAAAACGAAAGATTTTGCACCGTGTCTGAAGCCATTTATGCGATGCATTTCTTACGTGCATTTAACTGCGTGCAGTTCTTGTTTGTTGGCAAACGGGGTAGAAAAAAATGCACGATTTTAAATTTTTTTCACATTTCTCTTTACTATCGTTTGTATTCCTGTTCATTTGTTTTATTTGTATTCTACTTCGAAAGTGTTGAGGTGTTTTTAAAATATTTGTGAAAAGCAAAAATAAAAAATTAATGAATTAAATTGCTGTTTTGTTGGAAGTTTTATATTTTTATTGCTACGAATGTCCAATTACGATTGACCGAATAAACGTCAAAAAGATTCAAGCATATTGCATGCAAAAATTCAACGTATAAATGCTCATGATTTTAAGAAGCACATTTAAAAGAGAATGCAAAAAATTGCATGCAATCGATTTCATCGTATAAAAGGCCTCTATTAACTAGATGGCCCAGCAGTAAGATATTCAACTCATATGAGCGCCATGACAAAGGAATATTCCTGGAAGTCGCAGAGCGTATGAACTAGCTAGACTAGGGACTAAATTACAGGTTCCACAATAATTCTAAGGTGTTGGCATGTCACTAGCGACATGTTACCATATTCTACGACAGCTTGTGTTTACCCAGTTTAACCCAGTACCCACGAAATCTGAACACTGCCTGAAACTAAGGACTTCCTGATCTAGACAGATATATAAATTTGTACACAGATGGTTCGAAATTGAATGATGTGGTAGGCTTACAACAGCTTCTGTTTGGAGCTTGTCGCAAATATAGTATACTAGTGGGCAAACACATTGTGTTTGCTATTCAATATAATATGTTTGGGGCACAATGATTAGTAGTTTATAATAAATGTTTTACTAACACAAATTTGGCTTTGTTTATTGGAAACTGCTGAAAAAAAACGTGACAGACAACAAAGAAACAATCGAGCAGTAGATCTTCAATTCATGAAAACAATGCTTGCAATCATGTACATGGTTCCTGCAATATGTTGCTGGGGCCGTTATTTTTCAGCGTGCAGTCCAAACCTAATAAGAAGATGCAAAGACCAAATCTGGATTTCAAGCAAACTTATCTTAAATGCTTCTTTCGATTGCGAAAACAGTAAAGAAGACCAGCAAAAGCAATGGAAGTATTATCAATAACTGATTGATTGAAGCAACAGCAATTCTGTGAAAATTCATTGCTTCGCTTGACTGCGTAAGCAAATCCCAACTTCGCCGTTAGATGAAGCAGATGTTTTACTTTTCCTTTTTCGCATTTGCTCTTTTCGTTTGCTTGGTTTGCTAATAACAAGTTAAGTTTTTGGAAACTAACTTTTTTATTTTGAAAAAAAAAAATTGAAGCAAAGCAACAAATTTTTTGCTGCAGCTATTCAGCCGATTCAGGCAACCAATTCAAACACCGGTAATTTCTGAAATTTCTGAAAAACTTTCACAACACAAAGAGCGATTAAAGTGCCATGATCTGGAAGGCCCCCCTTTGAGAGATCCTGCCAAATATATTCACATGCATGTAATTATGTGCTCCTACGTATGTCCTTTCTGGAGCATGTTTGTAAATACATGCTGACACTTAACATGTTTGGGTTTTAGATATGTATATAGGTGTGTAAATGTTCTTTTATGGAACCATGTTCAAAACGGATTAAAAGCTTACGAGGGTAGGTGCTCAAGACTGGGAATGATATTAGATTAGTTATTAGGTTCGTCAATTAGCAGCGATGGCGTTTAGAGTATCAAATAATTCCAATAGTACAAGGTATAAAAGTAGTACACGCTGAAAAATAACGGCCCCAGCAACATATTGCAGGAAGCATGTACATGTTTGCAAGCATTGCTTTCTTGAATTGAAGATCCGCTGCTTTTGGTTTCTTCATTGTGACGGAAACCAGTGTTTTGAGCAGTTTTCAACAAACAAATCCATATTTGGGTCACAAAAACATATATTATAACCTATTTATCATTGTGTCCCAAACATGTGATATAGCATAGCAAACACAATGTGTTTGGACACAAGTATACTATATTTGCGGCAAGCTACAAACACTTTATATTTGCATCCCCACAATAAAAAAATGCAAATTTTTCTGCTTGTATTCAGGTAATTTTTTTATAATTAGTAATTTTTTCAAGAATATGTGAATTTTTAAGAGTAGGTACTTATCTCAAGGAAAGTTATTTTGTTTCACAATAAAGGTACTCTTTAAAGAAAATTTTGTTTTTTAAGAAGAGGCAATTTGTTGTAAGAAAATTTACTTTTTTAAGAAGAGGTACTTATTTTAAAAAAAATGTAAGAAGAGATACTTTTTGTAAGAAAATGTCATTTTTTTAAGCAAAGGCCCTTCTTTAAGATAAGGTATTTTTTTTTAAGAAAAGGTACTTTTTTTAAGAATATGAATAGGTATTTTTGTTTGAGAAAATTTACTTTTTTTAAGAAACGCCACTTATTTAAGAAAATTTTATTTTTTTAAACTTCTTTCACTAAATTTTATTGTTTATTGGGTTCAAAACTACAATATATACCAAATATTGGTTACAGGCTCCACCTAGAAAACTTCCTATTAAACAAGAAATTTCCCAACATTTGTTAGTCTAGACACAAACCAAAGCAAAAGTACCCTATATATTTGATAACATAGATAAAGTAAACAAATAGATGAAGCACAAGTGTTGGGAAAATTTAGTGTAATGGGTAATTTTCTAGATATCGTTGAAAGCAATAAATATAATTTTTTTTTGTTCCCAAAAAAGTAAAAAATATGACAATAAAAATCTAAAATTTCGTAACAAAAGAAAAAATTATTTTCAACAAAAATATCAAGAATACAACACGTTACTTAAAGTAGAATATCTGATGGCCATCGAAGGCCATGTCACCGCCGTCTATGTCCTAATAAATTGGTTCTTCCTCCGGTTCAGCTACCATTCCTTGTTGAGAGTCCTCAGACACTCTATCGGTTTTGGCATCTGCGACCACAGAAGTTGCTACAGTTTTAGGGCGGAGAAGTTTTTAGATTAAAAAGGCGATCCGGGATGTTCATCTTTGGGCGGCCTTGCGGGTTTTCTCCTATTGATATCCCAACACCGGCCTCATTGGCTTTGAAATAGTTTTTTGTTATAAGAAACAAATGCTATTATGTAAAATCACATTAATTTTGTCACATTTTCCATTGTTTAAATTACTTTGACAAAAATTTCCCACAATTTTGAGTAAACGTCAATGAGAATTATGGGAAACTTCAGTGAAAGTGACAGTAGTACAGGACAGCACATAGTGATCAAAGTTGACAATGCTCGCGCTATATCTATTATTTCCTTTATCTACGGTTGATAATACTGGGTTGTAGCAGAAGGTGTTTAATTTTTTTTTTCATTTAGCCCCCATCCCGCAACTTGTGATAAGAGACTTCGTTCAAAAACATAAAAAGAAAAAACCAAAATTTTTGTTTTCTTGGAAATCGATATAAGAAAACACAAAATAGTCAAGTTTGGAAATATTTCTGAAATATACCCCACTGTGCGATAGTTAATATTGATATATCGCAATAATCCTTGACTCCTTGTCAACAATAAGGTTTTTATGTTTACAAGATTAAAAGATTTTGAATTTTGGCAAAACGAGAACGCGCATAGCTCATTGTTTGTGAGAAGGTCTCACTTGTCCCTTCATGGGATGTAATGGAAAAATAATATTTTTTTATTTTATAAACGCTAAAAAATCTGTATTTTTTACTGTTTGAATGCAAATATAATGTGTTTGTAGCTTGTCGCAAATATAGTATGCTTGTGTTTTGAAACACATTATATTTGCTATTCTATATCACATGTTGCAGACCCAGTGATTAACAGGTTATAATATACGTTTTTTTTTACCCAAATATGGCTTTGTTTGTTGAAAACTGCCGATAACAAAAACTTGACAACAAAGAAACAAAAAAGCAGCATATCTTCAATTTATGAAAACAATGCTTGCAAGCATATACATGGTTCCTGCAATATATTAATGGAGACGTTTTTTTAGCGTGTACCATTGCACGATTTTATGATTTCCACTAGCTGAAAAGTCCGATACTTCGTTATCGGTAGTTTTATGAAATTTTTAAACTTTCCCCCCGTTTACTCGCTAATTTACCAAGTTTCTGGGCTAAACTACAAATAGTACCATACCAGAGAGTAATGGCACGTCCGAATTAACAAATATTGAAAATTTCAGCTTTTTAGCCAAAGGTGTTTGGGCAGGCCGCCATTGGAGAGACTTTTCCGCTTTTGCCCGTCCCCGTAGGAATTTCCAAAAATTCCGTCTTAGCGGATGTCAGCGCTAGAGGATGGACCTCCATGCCAAATTGCAAGTTCCTAGCTCCAGCGGTTAGGGCTAGGCGATGTTGAGTCAGTGAGTAACGTTATTCTTTTATATTGTTACGAATTTCCTTATTCGTCTTTTTTGCGTTGTTTTTTATTCCCAATAATAAAACAAGGTTCGTTTTCAATTACGATAATTACAACGGTGTCACTTCCTTTTATTTTACTTATATAGTACAACAGTTTACTTTGTTTATAACACTAACCAGTCTTATATTTTACTATCAATTCGCGTTGATTACTTTACGGGGTTTAATCACAAACTGAACTCTCCATTCCAAAGACCTCCGCTATTTATACCAACTCACCATACTCAAATGAAGGTATATCTAGCGAATTCAAGAACCTTCTAGACGTTGTTGTTGTTGCTTATATTT